>CM031240.1:867716831-868291831 GCA_018340775.1 Taxus wallichiana var. yunnanensis
CCTGGGTTCGCATTTGACACACTTAAGAGAAGAAATACAAAGCACCTTGGAAAAATTTAGGAAGAAGGTCAAGTTGAATTCATCTTTAAGACCTCATTAGTTATTACCAGGATTTAATTGAGGCTTGAGAATTTATCTAGAATTATCAAAGATTTTACTTAGGCTTCATTGAATGAGTATTACAAAAGAAAACAATTTACCTTCCAAATGGCGGAGAGATAGATTGCGTGGTTTCTAAATTGTTTTCTCCTACTTATTAAATCTTATTATCTTACAGAACTAACCATTGTTTTCCCTTAAGCTCGTGTAATAATTCACCATAAAAAGGATAGTGTTCACTAGTTTTGCTAGGGATAGCAAGTTATATAATTTTTTTACTTTACAAAGGATAGTTTCATCTTAGATCACTTATGGAATTACCTGTTCTCCATTAGGTCACCTCTACATTAATTTATTTTCATATAAATTTTAGTTTAACTTCTATAAGGATTAACCAACCCATTTTACTTTACTTATAGCACATTATTACTAAGTCATAGCAAGATTTAACTCAACATTTATTCTCAAGGGTAAAGTTTAACAATTCTCATTTACGAAAACAACACCAGGTTACATCAATTCTTTCTAGCACAATACACAACCCAAAGGGACATACCAACTCTAAGGAACCATGCATAGGGAACAAGAGAGTAGTAACATTGACCAAGGAATGCTAAACTATTCTTAGAATACCGATAATCCATTAAGGTCTCTCAACAAAGAGGTAAACCAATTTTATTATATTTTCCATGATAGTCAAACAATCCAAGGTTTCCAAAGTTAAGATGACAAAAACCACAATACATTATACTAAGACACTAACCCTCTTCTAAAATTTCCACTGGACCTTATGAATAGTTGAACAACATAAAAAGGATTTGTGTAAAAGAACTTCTCAATAGAGGTTGATGTAAAAATATACAAGTCTATCCCTCTTCTACTCACATAACCCATCTGCAACAAATTTTCCACAAGAGTCAGTTTACGATAACTAAGCAAGATAAGGCCACACAAAGCCACCATAGCTATTATCTAACAATACCATGACGGGAAAAAAATTTATTACAAGAAATGGGGTTAATTCTCTCAACACTAAAAAAACACCTCAATTTAAAATATAGTCTCAACCATGTCAATCAAAGAAGAAAGACCTTGTACTTTAGTTATGAGAAAAGGAAAAGAAAGTATAAAAACGAACGAGAAGGGTCCTTGGCCCTATATGAAGAAATAAACAATCTATAAGAAACAAGATTCCCATCAAACAATTAAATAATTACAAGAGTGGAGTTTGATATACATGCCATCCATCTAGAATTATCAAAAGGTACCAAGAGCATAGGCTTTAATGTTATATTTCTAAAAGACATCAATTGATCAGCCCAACAAGGAAATTTTCAACCCTATAATCACTTAGATTATATGAGTGAAATTGAATACACAGACACGGCACAACCTAAGTTTCAAAGCGAAGGCAAAGTATATTAGACTTGACCATTAACTCCCAAAGATTCCCCAATCATTCAAGAAGGGTCAATACCCTTATAGGCTAGTAACAACATGTGAGAGAAGAAGGGGGTTCCGTCAAACAAGAGTATACAAAACATCATCCAAATTTATATCTCTAAGGATTTACAAACCTCCACAATAATTCTAAAATCTGGTTAAGGTAAAAGAAATTATCTCTTTTCCATATCAACAATAATTTAAGGCAACCCTTGATAACACAACCAACCGTCACACATAGATACAAACATAAATTACTAAGTGACATTAACAAAACAAAACCTTCCACTATGAATCCATAAGACTATCAAATGCAAGATGAGTTTTCTGAAGATTAATAACATTTAAGGAAATTTCCATCACAAAATATTAAGGTAATTACGTGCATAGAAACCAACCAATATTAATTAATAGCATTAAAATTATAAAAGAGAAAGAATGCAAGATCAAAAAATAGAAAAAAATTCCATCAATAATAATTCGAGAGGGGATTAAAGCAAAGCTATTTTAGTGTTAATGAGGTACTATATTTGCACGATTGAAACCTCGAGCTTAGCTGATCTAAAAATGTAGTTATGGTTCAAGTTGATAGGGATGTTAAAGGTATTTCCGAGGATGGCCTTAAAATCCTAGGAATAAGATGAGAGATAATACGAGAGTCTAAACACGTGAGATATGATACGTATTGCACACAAAATTTTTCATTCTAAAAGTTTTTATACCGAAACTCCCACCCAGATAGCCCAATCGTTGATCACTCCAATTGTACAACTGTCTTTCTGATGTTAAGAAGATTATCGAAGGGGTTTGAGGAAGAGATTTAACAACATTTGATGAAAAAAAGAAAATGAAAACAAACTCAGATGATAGGAAGGAGCTACATAGTTATCACAACTTACTTTAATGACAATGAAAATACTAGTTGGGACAACATAATAACTTGAAACTCAATCGTAGAGAAGAAGATATACATAAACAAAAAGATGAAGGTCAATCACTCGAGAAAGGAAACATAACACCTAGAGGAGAGGACACATGCATGCTTTCCACTAACACACTGATAGCAATAAAAGTGAAAACAATAATAGAACAAGTAGAAAGGAGAGATATCCTAGTAAGGCATCCAACTGACAAATCAATACAAGGAAATGGTGGTTTGATTTCATGATATATTAAAAAATATAGCAACAGTAGCAAAGTGTAGAATTATCTTGCCTACTCCTCTAGCTTCGACGAGGCATCCAAACACCCCAAGGTCTAGCAACAACAACCCTCTAGTTGAATCTTCATCCGCAGCATGCAAGGTGCCAACATTCCTCTCGATCCTGAACTCCTTTGTCCCTGCTGCACTTGCAGGCACTCAAAACACAACTAAAGACTTCCACGATGGCATAGGCAAGGATTCATAGCTTGAGCAAAAGAGCACCGAAGCAACGAGTTGTAAGAGTTAGAGTACAGCCGGGCTCCACAACCTTCTCACGATCGGATCGGGCACCGAAACAGCTACGGCGAGGATATGGAGTCTTCAAAACAAATATCAACAATACCTTGAAAGAACATGCGGTGTCAAGGATGTTAAGAAAGAGGTCATGCATAAAATGAACTAATCTAAGACCAAAATTCCACCATAAATGATAAGCCCAAAATGGTTACAAACCTTATCATTTCACCCTTCCATTGTAGCACACGGTATGCAAGAAAAACATGGGAGAATGAACTTCCTAAAAATGTGCGAAAGAATATGGTTTTGAAATGACATAACTACGGACTATGCACTTGGAGTCCAGCAAAAATAAATGTCCCGAGAAAGTCCATGAGCGACCAAAATATTCTCCACAAGATCACACATGACTAACTTCAAGAGTATTTACACTGAACCACACAAGGCTCCACCAAGAAATCTCCACGCACCATTAGGGAAAAGGTGTCCAAAAGTTCTGTGCACTCAAAAATCATCCATGCAACAAAATCAAATGCTATGATAAACCCACAAATGTGAGCTTCCACGAAGGCGTGCGACCCACAAGACATTAAGCATGCAGATCCCAAAATGTGGCGAGCAAGCCATTACAAATCACGAAGCCCAAAAGCATGCAATACCCAATGAGAGTTCAACCACGCTTCCCCAGATCCAGGTAAAATCCAACACATTTTCCCATTACATGAAGGTGTAGAAATGACAAGCCATTAATTCCTCATGCGGCCATCTTCAAAACTGATGTGAAATCCTTCAGAACGTACACTAGGTTGGTTCATTAATAATCAACAGAGAGTGGTAGGCTGGTGATCAAATTCACCACTAACTTGATAATTATCTAACTTGGCATACATGGACCAATTTTCTAACAAGGGGAAAAGAAGAAATTGCAGTTAAAGGGCATTTACCCAACATTTACAAAGCATACAAGGGTGCCTAGACAACCAAGGATAAAAACTCTTGAACCTTAAACAAGAGCACTACATCCTTGACAATGGCACCACCCACGAACAAGCTTCCCTTGTGTGAATCAAGGCTCGATCCATGAAGAGACTAATCCAAAACAATAAAAATTCTTATCAATAATTAACAACAAGGTTGATAGCAAATCGATGATCGAGATAATGAGGTTATAAATCGATCGATAAATAAAATAATAATAATAATAATAATAATAATAATATTACTATTATTATTACCACTTATTAATACTTATTAATCATATTAACCAGAACAAACTTACGAGCTTGATAAATCGAGTACATAGTTTTCCTTTAATAGGAGGAAAACAAAATGGATGAGGCGGGGCCAACCACGAGAAAACATAAACATGACACAAGAAGACATGACGAAGTGGTTCAATTCCAATTGTTCTCTTTGACAAGGGAAAAGTTAACAAAAGATCAATAGAAGCATCACAACATTGAATGCTTAGCAACATGGTCGTTGAAGAAGAAAAAGAACAATGGTGAACGAGGCATTACATGTTGTTAACCTTCATTACATTTGTTTTTATTTGTGGAGTAGCTGTCAAGGAGAATCACAACACCCTGAATGTTTGCAACTAGATGGGTTGAGAATTTCAGTATGATTGCACAACATGGAGCATCTCTCAAGGTGTGGGACCTTGTGAGTTGAGAGAGATCTCCGGATTAAGGCTGGTTCCTATTCCTCTATTTAGGTGCACACAAATAAATTATAGAGGATCTATTCTAAATCTATTCTATTTTACCAAGGAGACAGGGTTGAGAAGATGCAAGAAAATAAACCTAAGCTAATGAGGTGATGCACCAAAGGAATGTTAGACACTTGTTCTGTAACTTAACATAGACCACAAGAATGCAATACAACACCATGCACAAGTAACCAAAATGCAATGAAAGATTAGAAAGACAACAATGAACACATGAAATGGTTGGAAATCACCACAGAAATATATTATTGCTCCAGAATCGATACAATACATTACAATAGTCAAGAGGTGAGGAAATTTGTATTACAGTTCGAATGGGAGGTTTGAAAGCTCCACAAATCCACTTGTGAACAAAAGAAGAAGGGAGGGTGAAAAACAAAAATGTCCACCCTTTTACAATGAGCCCAACTCATTCTTTTATAGATGCAAAGCACAGAGAGAAGAAGGAAAGATAAGAAGAAAAACTAATTTGAAGCTCACCATCGCCATCAATACCTCTACAAATCCACCCCAAATTTTTCATGTTCACCACTTTGTGTTTGCTCAGCATGTTGAAGAGGAGAGAGCAGCGGATCGAATCAAATCTGATCTAGTTGTTGGGGAAAATTAGATTACATATTAATGGCATGAAGATGTTTCCCTATTTTTCACCCACCAAACCTCTTTTGAAATTAAATTTTCACATTTCCATGGCATAAGAAAGGTCGAGATATTTCCAACGGTGCCAAATTTGTTGGGTTTCGGGCACTAGGTCGAAATATATGTCCATTTGAATGTTTTGAGTCAGTCTGTACAAAAATGGTGAAATCTAGTTAGCAGAACAGGTCCGTGGGCCCGAAACTCATTTTGCGTCTTTTGGCACCAAAATACAAAATGTAAAAATCACTCCATGATCTGTAATTCCCCTTTCACAAAAAATAATATTCATGCCCATCGGTCCACATTTTCAATTTAGGGAAAAAATCACTCCAAGTCCCATCGGCCCGTATGCAGTTGAGGCTTGACACGTGGCTCCCCTAGGTGTCGGTGGAGGTGCGGCTCATTTTTTCACTTTACACCTTCTCGGGGCAAAAATTTCATATTTCCTACAATGACCCACCTTCCTGCTTTGAATTTTCAACATGGACACATGTCCCTTTGCAGGCCATAGGAATTTTTCTTCATTTGCCTTTAAGATCCATCGCAGGCTTATGGGACCAAAATTCACTTCACGCCCTATTTGTAAAGGTGCAAAATTTCCAAAACTCCCATGCAGACTTACCAACCCACTTTTGGCATTTGGGAAAATTTTCCTCTCTGCAGCCCTATAACTGCAATTTTCCACTTGGTAAAAATTCTAAATATGTCCAAGTGGTCCACTTTTGGAAAAAAATACCTTCCAAGGCCCGTCGGCCCGTAACTTGCAAAATATGAGGATTTAGAAGGACTTATTTATATTTTTAGAAAGGGAAAGGAATTTCCTATCTAATGGAAATGTTTTCAAGGAACCTTAAGTGCTTAGAATATCTAAAAAAATTGATTGAAACACTAAAGAATGGAAAATGGGTGTAGTTAACCAAAAATAAGCATGAGCTTATTTTGGATAACAATAACTTGTTACACAAGTACATTTTGATGATTGGATGAAGTATTAGATTTCAAACATGTAAGCTAGAGTATTATATGATTGAAAACTAATCACACTTGACAACCTGTATTTGACTCATGAGGCCAGTTTCCCTATTTGATTGATTAGTATTATATTGTAGTAGAGGCAATGCTCATAATTAGAAACATATGACTTTATTCTTAGTTTGATGTTGGAGAAATTTTATCATGACTAGTGAAGTTGTTAGTGAATAGAGAATTGGAACCGTTTCAATAAATATATGTTTTTTTCCTTTCTTGGTATTGTTAATTATAGCTAACAAATAGAAGTTCTAAGGTGTAGGTTTTATCATACTCAGTTCTCGTGAACTGACTCATTGTAACAAATGTGCAGGTAGATTTCATGAGTAGGAAAGAAAGAAAGGTGTGTATAAAATGGCTTTGGTTTTACTTATGAAATGCTATTGTATAAGTAATTATTGTGTTGTAAAACATTAGAATGGTAATTATGGAGATAATTTAGAAGTCAATGCTTTAGAATTTTCTATTATCCTCATGTAGGTTGTTGTTAACGATTAAAATTCAAAATTGTGAAATATTATGGTAAATACGGTTGAATGAACTATGTCGTGACATGTGTATCTAATTGTTGTAGTTACACTTTTGAAAGATAGTTTATCACCGATTTGTGCGATTTCATTTTAACTATCTAATCTTGAATTAGAATACATAACTTATAGTTACCTTAGGTTATGTTTCATTTGGTAGAGTACCTTGCATCGAATCTAGTTATCATAAATAGGACAATGGAAAACCTTCACTTGAGATATAACCTCGAGTTAGTAAAACTTGCTAGATTTAGACAATTAGGCATGGTTTAAAATAAAATATTGAATTGATTTGAAGTATATAACTATATATCCGATGTTGTAAACAAATGAGGAAGTTAAGAGCCTTGAATAATTAAATGTCCTCCTAACAAATGAACAAGTTAATCAAGTAAATGAAGCAACCTCTTTCCACAAATTGATCGGTTTACACTGAATATTAACATTAACAAGGTGAGGAAAATCTTGTCAAAGAAAACATGAATTCAGGATCTCCTAACATGAGTCTCACGGGAAAAGCTAAGAATTTAAGCATACTTATAGTAATATATATATATATATATATATATATGCACACACCTTGATACCCCCAAGATTAACTAATCATCTTTATCCTTATTGTGGTGAGTTAGTAAGCGATCTTAAGGTTAAACTAATTATTAGACTTTAGAAAATAACAAGGTTATAGCAAGTAGGAGGAAATTGAATAAGAAACCACTAAATCTATCTCACCTATTTTGAAAACGTAATATGTATAATTTTTTCAACCTTATCAAGTGAATCCTTAGTGAAATTTTTACAATTCGAATAAATTCTCAAGCCTCTCAAAGAGCCTAGTTAATAACAAATGAGATCATGGAGGTGAATTTAAATGTACCTTCTTTCATTAACTCTTGCAAAAGTTATTTGTAACCCTTTCTTATGTTTTGATAAACATTGTTCCTTACACAAAAGAGGTTATAGTTTTGAACCGAATGGTACTTTTTCCCTAGTTGGACCTTGTGCTCGTCACGCTATGTAATGGAGGAATGAAACTAGACTCTATAGCTTGTGTATGGATAAATAGCCTTGTAAGAAATTGAGGGCCCATTTATCATCAAATGAACTAATCATGTTATTAAAATACTAGAGATGATCCTCTTTTAGGAAATTTAATCTCAAGCTAGTTCCTGAATAATATAAAAGAAAATAAATCTATCTCTACAAGAAGAATTGTGTGATTCATAACATAAATCTTCTAGACCGTAAGTTACAACTTGAAAAATGTTGAGTAAATAAGTAACCTTAAAATATTTTATACCATGTGATCCCCCTCACTATAAGTGTGCTCTATGGTTTGATTTCTACGTTTTCTTATCAAAAAGAAGAGTGAAATATTCATGATGGGTTTCGTATGTTCTTTTGTGCCTATGTGGTCAATGTCGTCTCAAGCTTATCGTGAGTTGGTTATAGCCCTTTGAGATCACCTGTAATGTCATTTAAACTTCAAGAAAGAAAGAAATTATTATCCTGGTATTATTAATTTTGTATTTGCATGTGTAAAATGTGGGCATTACAAAGTAACCTATCAAAAGGTTGATGTCGGGGGAAGGTTTTAGCGAGGTCCATGTCGTCACAAGTAAATGAAAAGATAGTATGAAAGTGTTGAAAAGTAATGTCATCCTATTTAACATAAGCCCTAACCTATTGGTTATGGCTTCAAAACAATGTTCATTCCAAAGTTGGATAGGCAATCCTAGGATTCTAACCCAAATATGTTGAGAATCAAAGGAGGATTTCGAAGGATTAAAGGTAGGGCACCAAGTCTTTACCATGAGACCATGTTCACTCAAAACCAAATATTTATTGTCTATAGTATCCCTATCTTCACATAATTTGATTCACTACGAGAAAAAATTATAATTTAAAAATCATTAAACACAACCAAAGAGTATCTCTAAATATATTACATGAAAAACACAAAGTTAGAATATCTTGTTACATAAAATAACTGATGATAAAAGGATATGATATCACTTTGCAGACTTTATTTAAAATTGGAGAAGGTAGGATATTATATAGGAGGAATAAAATACCTATTAGAAATATAAATTTCATTCATGAACGTTCATGAGTGATATTATTTTTGACTTTACTTGTTATGTGTTATGGAGATGTCTAAACATTATTGCAATTCATGTTCATATTATTCTTAATATTATTGTACTAATGCAACAATATCTTTTGGCGTGATTCATTATTAATTTTTGGGTAAGTGTTGTCTTTAAAGATGAGAGTAATGGACAGTCTATAATGGGAACTAGTAACATCATTCAATTTCCTTCCATTATGCTCTTTTAGAATTTTTGACTTTTTTAGAGTATCACTAGTGCTCTAGGACAAAATAAGGGATTACAAAAATTATGAGTGTTTCCATAAAATTTAGAATAAACTAATTTCTACATAAACACGGGTATTTAATACAATTTAACCCACAATGAACTACCAAAAAAAAAAAAAAGATAAATTGAAACAATCAAATAAACTAATATAAAATTGGGACTAAATAATTTTAAACAAATAGTTTAGTACTACAAATTAAAATCCTATATAAGCTAGTTCTCAATTTACACCATTATTAGTACCTTCCCTCGGTGGGATAATTCGTTTTTCTTTGGCTGATAAAATGGAAAGTGGTGGGGAGGTACTTTGTTATTGGAATATTTTTAGCATATCATTAGTTTTCTAAGGTTAAATTGTGTTATATCTGACGACTATAGTGCGTGTTCCCAAATGTAAAAGCTAGTCTAGACGGTTGTAAATATAATCTTGAGCTCGTTAACCTTAAATTTTCTTGTGAAATGTTAAGAATTTGGAGAGATTAAGGAGGGATAGCATCAAGAAGTTATGGTTTGAAGTAGGGTGTTAGTGTTTGTGGAAATAAACATATTCAAACCTTACAAACACATTCAATTTTTTTCACTTGTAATAGTAAAAAAGCTAAGCAGAAGACAATGGGTTTGGAGGAGTAAACCATGAGGAAGGCTTATCGACAAGAGACTTGGTCATAATAATGTGTCTTAATAAACATGTGTGGTAATAAATTAATTCCTTGAATGGTTGTATTCAAACAACATTGTGACTACACTATCATAGTGAAATTAGAGGTCTAAGGACGGAAAATAAACAAGTGAGGAAAGATGCACCAAATAAGGTTTTTGGTGAGTTTGAAACTAGTGATATAAGGATTAGTGATGTTAGCTGAGTGAGAAGGACACTTGAAACATGGTGAAAAGGGATCAAGACTAAGTTGAAAATTGTGAGGGTGTTTAAGATCTCAAAATAAGCTAAGAGGCTAAAAGTGGAATGACATCATGAAAAGAGGTAGAAGTTGAATTAATCTCCAAATAAGTTTGAACAAGATGGGCAGAGGTAGATAAGAGTATGAGGAGTAAAACTAATCAAATTTATAAAACCCTAAGAATGCCCTAAAAACCTTAAGAGATTTACTTGGAAACCTAAATAAATGAGGAAAATTGAGTTGAGAACAATAGATAGAGTGTTAGGTAATAAAATTTTGCACAAAGCACAAAAAGGATTATTGGTATTGTTGACCATTTTGGTCACCGTAGGAAAGGGTTTCAAAAATTATATGGTTAGATTTGACAGATTAAGGGGTCCCAAACAAGCGGTGGAAATCTTAGAATTTTTTTCCAATAGTGCCAGTATATAAAACAATTTTATTTTATTTTTAAAAAGTGGGAAGTGAAGTTTTCATGGGTGAGTGGTTGTTGGGGAGTAATGGGAGGCTTGGAATATTAAAGGAGGGCCATTTTTGTTAGCATACAATAGGGAATTGGAGCAATGATAAATCATGAGCAGCTTTCAGACCTATCATTTTCCTTGTTTGACAACACGAGAACTCTATCCGAGATGCAAAGGAGTTAACCATAATAGAACGAGTTAATGCTATAGAATTAACATTATGTGGATAGTTATAGAGAAGGAAATACGTAGCGAGGAGGCTGTGATGATAAGGATATCTCGCCAAAACCTTATAGCCATCCATTAATCAGTAACTTTAAGGGTAAGACCATTCCTACACATAAAGATAATCTTAAACCCAATATCCTTCATTTTAATATGTACAAATTGATTATTGGCATATGTATCTATGCGTTGAAGCAAGTTACATGATCTCTAAAAGGAAAAGAAACTTTATGTCTATTGTTATTTGTTTTTGTATGTAGAAAAGAAGAAGAATTTTGAGAGGGACATTGTTATCCATGTAAACTGCACCATAGAATGCGTAAAGAGAGGGTTTTTTGGGAGGCACATGATTATGGCTATGTGTACGAAAGACATGGGTTTCCTCATGGGATAGTCACACTATTTCACCTATGCAAAAAAATTTCTCCAACTTGATTAGTCTACATTCACCTACGCACTATCATCCTATGCCAAAATGTGAGCTCTGGAGTAGGCTATGTACATCCATAAAAGCATTAAAATAGAGGAATGATTGATATTTAGGTGTAGCTAGATTGCAAAACCTAAGATTTAATTAATGGAATGAGGGATATGGAACTTGAATGGCCTATGTTATTGTATACCAAATTACCCTTATCATCTTTGTGTCACCTAATTTGGTGCCTCTCACTTTAATCTATACAGATGGGGTTCTCCATTTATTCAAGCTCAAGAATTATCTTATTCATTTTATTCCAATTCTGAATCTAATTTCATTTCACAACCCATAGAATGGCTTTAAAATTTCTTGAATTTATTCTTTGCCCACTCAGATACCCACCACAATGCATGTTTTTCTCTAAATTTTCACCAAGAATATCATGCAATGCCATACCCACTTCCACATAGGGAGTAAAGGAAAAGAGAGAGCGTCGACACAATGCCATGAAGTGATTCTTAATGAAGGAATGTGGGCTCTCCATCTCACACCTAATGACTGTAATGACCAAGGACTCATCTCTATTTAGATGCACCTCCATTGACAAAGCCCAATAGGTAGTTCAGATTCTTTAGAGATTTTGGGTTCACTCTTGACCAGGTAATGAAGATCATTCAAAAATACCCATTTGTTCTTGTATGCATGGTAGATGATCAATTTAAGCCTAAAATTGACCTTTTAAAAACACTAGGCTTGACTGAACATGATGTGGGTTATGTCATTTCCCACCAACCTAGAATTGTTTTGTGGCAGTGAAATATTGGATGTAATGCTTATAAAATATTTTGCCTCATATAATGTGCATCATCTCTCTCCAACCTGGAAAAAAATGGCATGGGTATTATCTATTTATTTCTTGTTAGATGGTTGAACGAAGGAGAGCCTAGGAAAAAATTTGAACTACTTGATGGAATGCGTAAAGGAGCTTTGGAATCTCATGAAATGCTGGTGGACCTGCGTGGATCCCCTCTTTCACCACATTGTTCATGGATAGGCATGGTCTCCTTACCTTTTTCTTTCATAATTTTCATAATTTGGTCCTTCATTTACAATATAATAGAATCATTAAACCATTGGATAATCTTACAAATGGATATGTAATCAAATTTAAATAGTGTAAGGAAATAAAATTCCATCTTGTAATTTTCAAAGCCAATTTACAATTTAAACCTTAATTGTGTTCACTACCATAACCTTATATGATGATACTAGAATATCCAAATTAGATGCTCGTATCTAGTGGTTTTGTGAGAGTTAGATGATGTCGTCAAATCAAACAACCCATTTTCATATCTTACAAAGTTAGAAAAAATGCAATTTCCAAGACTCACAAAACAACACTCTGAGCCTCGTAAAAAGGATGTCAATTGTCGTATGTGTTCCTTGTTATGTAGTGAGTCATGTCAATCATTATGTTGACCCTATTTAACCATTTACACTATCTTCATTGCTTCTCTAGGAGCCATGTTACTCCATTTTAAAATTTTAAGGGGTGGTTAAAACTTAAAAGTTGGCTTTCATTTTTACCCATCATTTGGTCCATGAATCATGAAATGTTTTTCCACCTTCGTAAACCTATAGTAATTCTACTAGAAAATTTCCTGGAACTTGTTGTTTGGAAAAATCACATTCCTAGTTAGTTTGGCAAAAGCATTTTGTAGGCCTCGAGTCTCAGTTTTGACTAGGTCAAATTTGACCAATTACGATCGGTTGCTCCAAAAAACCCATCATAGTTTGAAACCCATTTTCCAGTTCTCATCCCTGTAAACTCTGACAAATTCCCCATATATAGGGGAAATTATAGGAAATTTATTGTTGTGCATTCATTCATTGAACTCTAGTTTTGGATGTGATTTTATGAGCCCTCGTGATGACTTTTGATCATTTACAACTAGGTCAATTACGATCGATGGCCTTAGAAACCTATTCACCAATCGTAACCATTTGCTAGTTCTAATCCATCAATTCCTATGAATTCTTGGTATATAGGAGGAAACGTAGAAACCTACCCATGGTGTGTTTTTTCATCAGAGGAAAATGTTTGAAAGTGGTTTCTTCATCTCCAAGCACAAATTGAACATTTTTATAACTAGTAGGAAAATGTAAAGAGAAATCTTTAGGACCCCTATTGGGTTGCCAAACCATTATGGAAACTTTTTGACACTTGTAAATAACTTCTTGAAACTCTACTATGTGACTGTTATGTGAATTTAAATTTTTGGCAAAATAGTGTTTCTCTCTCATCCCTATTTCTTTCTCTCACCTTGGTTAAGAAATGAAGTGAACTAAAATGAAATATATATGTTTCTCTAACCTCCTCCTTTCGAATACAAATTATTAATTTTATTATGTAAATGAGAAACTAAAAATGTTAATTATGCTAGATTTGGGTGGATGTCATGCTAGTGATTTATCATTGATTTCATGCTCACACGGTTTTGTAGGATGGAAGTGAGATGGTGAAAAGGCATGGTGTAATCCATTTTTTATTATTGTAATTTATATAAGTTATTGAAAAATGTATATATGTGTAATGTATTTCCATGTTACAGAAATTTATATTTGAAATTTGGTAATATGTATGAGATGTTAGTTTTAGGAATGCCTTGGGAAATGTGCATTTAATCATGGGTACCATTTTGATTTAGATTTTCATATGGAAAATTTTTGATATGTTAAATGAATTTGAATGTAATATCTTGTAGTGCATTTCTAGTTTGTAATAGCTGATTAATTAATTGGTGTGTTGTGTTCTTTACCTTGAAAATGCAATAAAGAAACCTAAGAGAATTAGACAAAATGTTTTTATAACAAACCTTCCTATGTTATTCTCTTTGCATCGAAAATTGAAACCTTAGAATGAACTTAAACCTATATGATCTATGACACCTTCTATCTTAACTAAATTTAAGATCCCTAGTTGAGTTACTACCATAGCTTGTATGCTAGTGGTGTCGTCGTGAAACCATCGATTAAGAACAACTTGATCAAACGTTATATGTAGTAAATGGTCCCCTTCAAGAATTGGTTCTAATGTGTGTATTAAGGATAATGTGTTCTCTTTAGTTTGAATTATGTGTTAGATGACAGAGATCACCAACTATGCTTGAAAGTAACCTTTAGTAGATGGGATTATTTAATGAAGTTAATGTTTAAACTTGTTGTACCCTCCCTTCCATTCTAGCCACATTAGTTTGCAAAATGCTATCATCCTAAAAGATAATTAATCCTCACAACTAAAATTTCCATTACTACACCTAAGAAATATATTCATTAGTTCATTTCTATAACTTAAGAGTCATTGTTTGAAGCAACAACTATGTTATGTAACCCTACCAGATATGGAGTAAGTAGAACTAATACCTCTTTAGTATCCTAGTTGACTACCAAGTCTTACGAAATTAGATCTAGAAATTATATTTATCATCAAATGAATTCCTTGTGGGACCCAGACGACATAAATGGACCTAGTGAAATAGTCTTACTATGACTTAAACTCTTGTTAATGATCTCTTTAGTTCCTCACAACTAAATGTGTTACTTTGGCTAGTGAAAATATAGCGCCTTGATCTTTTACGGAGGATTTATAGCGTAAATATGTTTTCACACCTTAATCTGATCTATAATAGGGTGTAGATCCTTGAGTGCAAATTGGAATTAAAATAAACCTCAGTTGATTAGGAGGTTAACTTGTGGGTAGAAAATGGTAAGTAACTCCTTGCAAATGAAATTGATTTGAAATATGTTGACTTTAGAGAACCCAAGAAACTAGAATCTTGGTCCTGTAATCCCTTGTTATGTCCTTTTTGACATTAAGAATAAAATAAATTTCACATGTGGAATCGTGAAATGCAGAAACATGGGATCTTACCTTGAACACAAATCACTTATGGTTCATGTGTAGTTTATAATGCTTCCAATCATGTACTTCTTCTAGATGTTAGAAAAATAATTCTATAACTCCTTTTGTTATAAAACAATGCTAATAATGAGACCATAATGCGATGTAAGAATAAATCCTGTAAGATTAAAATGATATTTTAGGTTAGGAATAATGTTACTCTTAGATTCCTTATAACTCAATTAAAAATTTTCATGTGTTACAAAGAATATGAATTGCCCTTAGTGAGATCAAACTTTGAGAAAACAATAGATATATATAAATCTAAATACAATTTTTTGATGTGGAATTGTTGAACATATTCAACAAGTCGTTGAACTATATTAACTATGGTAGGGAAATAAAGATATCGTGATCGAATAATGTTAATGGGAAAAAGGTATCTTGAATCTAAACGCCCCCTCTTAAATCCTAAGATTTCTTTCTTGACATCATGTCAAATTATCTTGTATAGCAAGGGTAAATAATAAATAAATTAAACATTGTATAAATGGTTGAGAAGTATAATCTGAACATAAGAATGAGAGAATTAAGATGTTGGTATACAATTTGAAATATGTCAAATAATTACCTATGATATGGAGATTGTTGTAAGAGGTAAAGATCCAACTTAAATGGTGAATCTGTAAGTTGAATGTGAAATGAGTTAAATAATATGTAGGTGGAAAAAGGATAAAATTATCCTTGCAAAATAATGTTCTTGTAATGTTAATCATAAATAAGATGTAATCATGGTAATGATGTGTTGTAGGTTTGCCAATCCTTGAGTCCTTTCGTTGTGGTTGGGTCATTGCTAGCATTCGTTCATTGTGGAAAGTGTAGCATTGACATGTATATGGTATTTTATGTTTCTATGTGATTCGATGAATTATGTAAGTGTCTTATGCATTGTGGAGTTTCTCTACTTGGATCCCTTGTGGTGTTGTGTAGTGAGAAATGTAAGTAAAAAAATATCTGGTATTTTTACTATTGTATTTGTGTGTGTAATTTGTGGGCATTACAATTCCATAATGCTTATTCCTCACATATGAGGCCTTTCTAGGTGTCATTTTTTCAAAGACCATGCAACCACCACTCATGACTATTGTAAGACCCCGACAAGGATATGAAAGGAATCATATATCAAGAGTGAACATTATGAATCAAAAATCATTCAAATTGCACATTACAATTATCAAAGGAAAGTACAATTGAAGGGGTAACCATTTATTCATTTATCAATTTCAAATTATTTTAAAAGGTATAAACAATTTATCAATTATTCCTTATGATTATACATAGATGTTTTAAAAAGTTACAATTTCTAGGTGTCCATTTAAATATGCAATTACAACAAGATAAAGGAAGAAAAAGAAAACTTATTGCATGAAAATTTGTTTATATTCGTAAGGAAGAATTGTACATTTTTATCACACAAGTCATGATAAATGAATGATATTGAGAATGTGTATAGATGAAAAAAATTATATTGTAAAGGACAAGGGACCATTAATTTCCTAGTAGACGTGATCACCTCTTGTGTATTTGGTGCTCCAACTTCATATTGTTTCTCCGTACTAGAAAATAAGACAACGTAATGTTTGTCGAGAGATCGTGGTCGCTAATTCCTTACATCACCATCTTTTTATGTATATGAATTATTCAAATTCAATAAATTTTCATGACTTGAAGAACATCTCATTCCAAGAAATCGAAAGTGAAAAATATTAAGTAAAAATCATGAAGAAGATCACATCATACCATGAAAAAAATTTACAGTGTAGAAGATAACATCCTTCAATCTAACAAATGAAATTTTCAAGGCATACAAATAGATCAATTTCTACCAAATATCCTTTCAAGCACATAATTTTCAAAATAAAGTAAATTACACATTTGATAAGAAATACCCAAGGTTTCAAGAAATTGGTGTTATCATTATCCATTTCAACATGCAAAAAAATGATAAAGTAGCGAGTTATAAAGTTCATCATTAGCTTTAGAATAGAGCCATTTAATGCAATGCAAAAATTTCTTCTTTCAAGTCGAATGAATAATTAGAACAAAAATTACAGGTTCTCACTCAAGTCTTCATGCAAATCATTCAAATATACATTCTAGAGAGTGTTTTAGGTTAGATTTTCTATTTCACAAACTATTTAACCCACTTTCATGTAAGCAATTCAAGGAAGCTATTATAGAAAACTACTACTCTATGAGAAAATTTGATTGAACATTAAATGGGAAACATGTATCTAAGTTGGCTCAATTATTCCTCATGAACCTAACCTCTTATTAAAAGGGTAATTTACAAGCTTCAAGGTTTTGTGAGCATGGAACCTTACTTGATGGGGAAATTTTAAAACATGTTCATCATGCAAAAAGAGACTTCAAAAATACAAATTACATATCCAAGTTTGACTTTGTTAGTTAAGGGACACTATGTATAGAATATTTGAGTTTAAAAGACATTTAGTACCATCAGAACCAAAATTTTAAGTATAATGAGGATGTCACGAGCTCATTTTTTTGAAAATAAATGGGTTGATCCTTGCAAAAAAAAATATAAGGAGCCAAGGGTTGTTTGGGCCATCGTCGAGCTCCAAATCCCAACCACATGAAAAATCCCATGGCTTAAGTAAGACTTACAAGATTTCATACAAGACAGAGGTAAAGTTGAGACCTTTCAGCTATGTATTTAATATTAATAAGATATAAATTTATTTCACAAATTTGTGTATGAACTAGAAAGACCCCAAGTTTCCAGGTTATCTAATAAGCCTAAATGGAGATAAAATTTCCAAGTATGGCTTACCTTTCACATACCAAACTTAGGAGCTAGGGTCATGAGTTAGGTATGAAAATTTATGAATTTAGATGATCTCGTGGAACCGAGTCAGTCGAGAAAAATATTGAAGTCTCGAACAAATATTTATAATGAAAACCTTGTCTCATTTAAATAATAAACTAGCTCAATAAATCATATCTGAGGCCTCCACATACCCGGCCCGAGTGAGATTGCAATGCACCACATGGTGAGGTGTATGAAATACAAGCTCATTTTGTTACAAATCCTATCCCTAGCTTATTGATCCATAGAAGAGACAAACTAAATCCATATAAGAATAGAGAGCTTTATACAAGGCATCCCAACCAAATCATGATATTTGGATAGTTAAATAAGCATCCAAATCTTGTACTACAAATAATGCTACCCAAAAATAATGAACATCCTTACAACGATCCAACCAAGCTAGAAAAGTCCCAACTCAAGAAAAACCCAAAGCTTTGTAGATATAGTTGGGTCTTTCCTTCCTAGCAGTAAGTTTTGAAGGAACAGGCTCATCATTGAGCCAACACAAATCACGAGAAATTAAAATTTTGACCCACTAAGTCATACCAAGATGTCATGAACTCAAATATGGTAAAGGATAAACCATGTGAAGAAACATGGGTTGAGAAGTTGTGAAAGAAAGGTATAGAGCCCAAAACATCAAAATAATTACCAAACCCCATTTAATCTTAACATGTTTGACAATACAACAAGCTGATTCTTCTCCAATAAAGTGGATAATTCCCAAATAAATTTATATTAGATAGATACCACCCTTTTAGCCTAAATCTGGTTGGATACATATCACAACATCAAGAAATAATAGAAGTCATGGCTTGATTTTTTTTTGGTAACCTGGTGTGCCTATGACCCAACTCAACACATAGCTACACATAGGTGAGGTAGATCAAGAATAATCGGGACCCCATGTAATAACCCACAAACCTCGTGTGAAAGGTAAGTCCAGGAAATAGTTTTGACCACTGGGACATTTGGAAGAAAACCCAAATCCCAAGCCTTTGTGTCACCCGTTCAAGCTTAAATGACTCAAATAGCTAGTAAAAACCACAAAAAAATGAATAGAAACCTAATTATTAATATGTAAATGCTCAAATCAAATCCATAAATAATCATAGAATAAAAAAACATCACAGTCATGGTAGGGAGATGAAATATTTTCCATAAAAAAATATAGCTTTAGACCAACTATGTGAAGTGACTGTGAGTAAAGTTTAGGGTTTCCACCCTAATTTATGAATGGAGGAAATGATGTAATACAAACCATGCTTATATAATCTTGCTTCAAGTAAAACTTGGATCAAATTATACATGCCCTTTAGGGTGTGGTGTTTGCAATAAGACAGGTCAAATTAGGATGTGGGGTTAAATTAATTGATCAGCCTAAGACAAAATCAAATTACACCATAATTAGTTATCCCGTGTATATGCTCAAAAATCCATGATTGACTTAATGCATGTTAATTAGCCCCAAAAGTCACCAAAACATCATCATAATGAATCTATGCATCCAGAGTCAAATAACCATGATGAGCCATGCACTTGCTAAATGTCAAAAAGAAAAGATGAGAGAGGACAAATTGCCCTTTTAACTTAACCCTTCAAAAATAGTCCGTACCTTACCTTAGGTTTTGCAAAAGAGAATGTTCACTAGGGTCAACAAGGAATTGAAACAGAACAAAAATATACTTTTCAAGCTTATTTGTGGGCTTGTTGTCATTTAAAATTATATTTAATTTAATGGATTCATATTGTGCATGTAAAAATGTGGCTAATATTGGATTTCCTACCATTTAAATTTAGGGAAGTGTTATTTTTGGGGCTGAGTTGGGTTGATTTTGTTATATGTACTTAGATTTTTCAATCCAAAGTGGGGCTTATTCATTTTACACACTTCTTATATCGTAATTTTTACTTGTGCACCTTATTGAAGCAATAAAGACTATTTTTTCATCCAATTGAAGTTTTGTGAAGCGTGTTACAATATTTTTGTGCTATGATTTAGTGAATAATATATTTCCTTTTCATGCTTATAACCTCCCAACACCTCAATTTAGTTGTTTTGTAAGTTTTAGGACATATAAATGTATGTAATTTCTTTTCTCGATGTAAATACCATCAAACAAAGATTGAAGTCAATTATATCAATCTTCTTGCAATCAATTAAACGTGTTGTTGGGAAAAATAAGGTCCTAAAACGTGGGTGTATCACCTTATTTACTTTCTTTTGTTAATTTTGTGTTTATTTCTCTCCATTAACTTGACCAAAGAATTAGTTTAGGTGATCTATCAAGGGAAACAACTAGCTCGAAGTTTCTCCTTAACTTGAATCAGCCACATCTCAGAGGAATTCCCATTTTATTAGCGAAAGTGAGGATTTTGATCGCACTTCCTCCTCTAAGGTGTAATCTACATTGATAACAATTTTTGTTATGCCAGGTGGGACTATCAAATTAATATTATTTTATAGGTTTCTAGAGCACCCTAGTCTATATTTTTAATAATTATCATGTTTGATTTTTGCTTGGTAATATTTTAGTCTTTTACGATTACTTTTCTAAACATATCAAGTTACTTTGTTAGTACGACAGTGTATTTGTATTTTCACTAGATTTTTTTTTCAATTTTTCCATATTTTATTAGGTCATGTAATCGTGATGTCAAATCATCACTAGAATTATTTTCTCCAAGAGCTAAACGATTTGAAACCACCTCCATTTTACCCATGTCCTCCTCTAGATCAGTATTTTAACCCTTATCACATTATGTATGCCAATTATCCAAAAATTTATTATGAGTATTGTTATCCTTATAATATTCTTGTTGTTCAAGAACATAGATATATTTATCATTGATGGGGTATAGAGGTTATGAGAATAATTTTATTCCTAATAAAGATTTGTTTACCACACTTCATAAGTTGCAGAAAGAGTTTCAAGCTCTCGAGGAATGATTGGAATGTTTGTTGGAATTAGAGGATAATCTAACACTTTGGTAGAGGAAACTTGTCAATGGGTTGTTCCTATTTACACTTCCCATCGATATCTAATTCCAAGTCATTGTGAACCATCACATTCCATTTATCAAAATCCCATATTTCATAGTGCTACTATTCCCACCCTCTCTGCTCATCCATCATATTTTAAACCCATCCCAGTTGTCAAAACATTTCAATGTGAAATGGATATATAACCCACCCCTTCTCCTTCATTAGTAAGACTTATTCGGGAAGGAAACAATAATAAATTCAGTCAAGGAGGGTAGCCAATTAGAGAAACCAATAGGCTAGAATTTATTAACAATATATAGGAATGGGTTTATAAATTTGACATAAATTAGATACCGCATTTGGAGAAAGAGTGCAAGGAAGAGATGGAAGTTTCATAGCAGCAACATGACCATGAACATCAAGAGATGGTTAGTAAAACATATCTCCATTCTCTTGAGCTACAAGGTATGAATAATGTTTTGAATAAACAAGCATAAGTTTCTAGAGTTCAGTCAAAACTATTGAGGTTGTACAATCTTCTAGTATAGAAAGTAATTCGATTAAAGTTTTTGATTTACATGTTGCTAAAAATATTGTTGGTTTGGAGGATGAACATTTTCTAACCAAGGATACAAATTTTCCCATAAGTGATTATGAAACAATTTTGAATGAAGATAAATTTCAGATCCATCTTGAGGAAGGATTAGGATATTCAGAGCTTCCTCATGAAAATGAAAAAAATTCTTTTAGCTTAATAAGCTTTCTGCTAGATGGTGAATATGACAATAAGGATAAGGTGGAGATTTCACATGATCAAGATGCTTTATAGTGGAATGTGCAGATCCTCATAGCTTGGCATGGTTAGATATTCTTGCATTTTTATAAGATTAATGAAATCCATCAATGACATCGTAAGTCACTAAGACATACCAAAAAAAGAATAAAGATTACAAGAAGGATAAGTTGGACCTTTCCAACTCTATGGTGGGTCATAATGAAGAACAAGAAGTTTGCACCATTGCAAAACCAATCGTGATTGATGACATAGAACAAATTGAAGTAGCATATTGATTTCCTACCTTCTTTCCTCGAATGTTTTCAAGGATGAAGAAAAAATAAATAAAATAAGGTAGATCAAAAATAATAATTTACCAGTTGTGAGAAGACCATGCACAATTGGATACGTGGATGATTTGGGATCAATATTAACATTACAGTAGTTGTGATTAGTTCAGAGCAGAAGGAAGAGATTCTTGTTTTCGAAAGACATCCCCAATACCTCCCAAAATAGATTACGAATTCGATAGATGTAGTTTTGTTATTTTGGACTAGTATTTTCAGATAGTTACATGTAAAAACCATGTTGTCACTATTTCCATCCGATCTAGTTGTCAAGTTGATCTCATGCTCTTATTTTTAACTAAGCAACCCTATTTCTCTCTGCTGTATAAGGATATGTTTAGCTTATATTTTTAGTTTGTTAGAGTAGGTTAGTGTAGTTTTTTTTTCTTTAGAATAAGTGATTATGCACTTTCCATGATTGTGTTGGAGATGTATGATTTTTAGTCTTATTACGAGTTGTTTATTTCCACCAAGTGCAGTTTTGAACTGTTTTTGCTTTTTTTTTTTTAAATTTGTTTTGTGGGATATCACCATATTTTTATGTATATGAGTTCTTCAAATTCAAAAAAATTAAGAATTAGAAAAACATATCATTCTAGGTGTAGACACCTAAATTTTGATTTTGTAATCTTATTGCCAAAATGCACGGAAATCAAAATTATTCTTGCCAATTACATTATAATTACTGGTCTTTCCTAATTAACTAATGTTTCTTACAAGACTTTAGCCAATTAAAAGTTCTTTTTGGTTGTGTAACCCCTTTCACATTCAGGATGCCACTTTATGGTGAATCGTAAGTCAAAATCCTATTCAAAACTTGAAATTAGTGTTTATTAGCTAATTAAGCCTATTTTCCCCTTGATTTAGTTAATATACCCTAGTATTGACTCAAACCCCTCTTCTAACAACTCAAAATCACCACATTCGCCTCCAAAATGTCCTAGCAAGCTTGATAAGGTTATCCTAGTCTCCCTTGTTGACCCCGAGTAGTTGATTAAGGCTTCCCACATCTTAATCACTTGGTAATTCACTAATTATGATTATCAAGGACTAATTATGCTTAGCAATTCTAATATAATTTGGGGATTTCAATCCCATATACAGCAAAATACATGTTTCTCGCAAAATGAAAACTATAAAAAGGGTGCACCTCATTTCTTGTACTTTACACCATGCTTTGATTTGCATCTCATATAATAAATATGATTTATAGCCAAGTGTAATCCTTGCTTAAAGCCTTCAATGGGGTAAGTAGATGGATATAAAAAATGATCAAGTAGTCATTGTGAGAGACCATTTCACCTTGTTAGAAGTAACAACCATAACCATTTGATTTTACTCTTAGGTCTATTTAGGCCCATGTTAGGTAATTCAAGCATATTTGTAGGCATGTTTAGTTAGATTTTTTATTTTTTCATACTAGTTAAGGATTCTTTTAAGCTTATATCTTAATGTTACATTCCTATACTTAGAACCTTGGCTATATGGATGATAATGGTGTTAGTTTTCCTTGTTTAGTCATGCATCTTTCTTTGTAAAGTTTATGGTGTCACCATTTGGCACGCCTAAAGTGGGACAATACCCCATTGCATTCCTTTTTAAAGCTTTTAAAATTAGTTTCAGAGTTTTTCATTTCAATTTTATAAATTAGTTTCAATTTTTCTAGATTAATTTCAAGTTTTCTAGTTTAAATTTCAAACTTTCTAGAGTATTGTTACAACTTTTTAGATTAGTTTCTCAATCTTTTTATATTAATTTCAAATTTTAAAAGTAATTTATAAAGTATTAAAGATTAATTTCCTTTTATGAGAGTTGAAACAACTATATTATTGGTAGAATTTGTGTATTTTAATGTTCCTTGCAAGATTTAAGGAGAAGAAGCCTTGTCAAAATTTCAAAAAAACCAAATAATTGACCCTTTTGAAGAAATTCATGTCGAAATTTGAATTCTTTCCACTTCCAACGAAGGGTGCACAGCATTGATCTAGAAGCATAGGCGTTAAAGCCGAGTGCACATGTTTACAGGGAGTGTTGGCATCGAAACAGGCATGCACCCACTTCTCTGGGAAGCACACACATTAGCTCATATTTTTAATCTATCGTGGTTTTTACAAAGGGGGAGTGCACACGTTGACAAGCAAGCGTAGGCATCGTAATAAGAACGCACCCGCCTCTCCGGAAGAGCACACGTTAGTTCATTTTTTAACTATTATTCATTTTTACAAAGGGGAGCGCAAACATCGACAGGAGCACATCCGTCAAAACGGGCATGCATTTGCTTCTCTCGAAGTGCACACATTAGCTCACTTTTTTAGTTGTCAATAATTTTTACAATAGGAAGTGTAGGCATTGATAAAGGTGTGCACATGTTAACAGGGTGTGCAAGTTTGTCAAGATAAATTTTTCTTGTAAACTCAAAATTTTCATTTTTGATCTTTATGATTTTTTTGTTACTTTTTAAAGGTTTTTAGATGCCATTTTTGTCAATTTCATAGATTTAGAGTAAGTTTTCATATAAAATCACTTAGGGTTTAAAGGAATCAATATAGTTTCCATGGTTTGTATGAGTTTGGGTTAAGGTATGTATGCTCTTCTCTTGCACTTGTGTGATATAGACAATCAAAAGCACTCTTAAACCTTATTTTTCTATCATTAGAGTAAGTAGGAAACTTTGTTAATCATGTTTTAGTTTAAATATTTTTCACTTGCTAAATAACCAAGGCTAGAATTTGTGTATGCTCTTCCCTTGCACCTAATGCGATCTTGGGAATCAAAAGAAATTTTAGTCATTTAATTAGAAATCACTTGTATGAATTGGGAATAAAACTTGTTTTTACAAAATTTTATGATAGTTATTTGATTTACAAGCATTTTTCATGGTTATTTTCTTATGCTATTGTGAATCTATTTTTAAAGTAGTAACCATTTACTAAAGGACCTAACTCTAGTCAAAGAAAGAAAGACCTAAAAAAATTCTAATTACACATGTGATTGTAGGTTGTAAAAAGGAGTATGACAAAAACCATATTACATCTAAAAGATCAAAATACACCACAATCATCACATTGTATTGTTAGGTTTCAGTTAAGAGCTATGGCCTGTCCTCTCAACTAGGACATAATCCCTTTAGCATAAGCCTTAAGCTAAAAAAATGGGGGTGGTCCTAGGAACCCTAAAGTAGTTCATGCAAGAGGGAACCTTGTGAATGAAACAAGAAAGTGCTCCACACTACCGACTTGTGTAGTGCACCTTCATAAGATTAGTGTCAAATATATTTGTATCGTGACCCAAGTTAAAGTATAATTAAACACACTTTAGTGGTCATTATACTTAAGGGGGTAAAGTAAAGTCAAGATACTCAAAAATTAGTTAGTGTGAATTTTTGCATAACTCAAGCTCACTCTAGATATCTTGTGATACCTAGAGAGAGAATCACCTTGGAAAATTGTCACCTTGAAGCCACTATTTTTGTCTTAGATAGTATACTTGAAAGTTCTCACAAAGTGACAACTTTGTTAGATTCAAACTCTTATTTTTCTAACAAGGAAAGAATCTCTTAAAAGTTTAAACCATGTGACATTTCATCATGAAATCTACTTCGTGTCATTTTGTCCTAGTTTTTCACTTGTTTTAAGACAACGTGAAACTCTTCCAAAATAACACCAAGTTTATTTCAATACCACATGGTCTACACCCTTGTTTTCCTATTTCACATTTTGTACAATAGGAAACAATATATACAAATACAACCAGATATCGTTTTTTCACCACTTTTGTATTCTAATTGTATGACTAGGTTACAATTTTGAAGCACAAGTGTTGAAAGTGTGTATGGTATGTACTCACGATGTATTAAGCCCCTTGTCTCAAAAAACCATATTCAAGACTTATTATTATCTTAATTAGTAGATTTAATTTGTATCTTATTTTTGAGTTATTACGCTTCCCACATTATAGCCAATCAATTGAGATATTTACTTCTTGTTTCCACTATGAAATTATGCCTAAATACCTATTTTCTAGAGTTATGTTGTTTACACACAACAATTTTTTGTTATACTTGGACGTAGTTTTTACATGCTAACTTTTTCTTGAGTTTTTAATGTGTTGAGGATACATTGTTAGCATTGTGATAACATCATTTGACACTAGAAATATTGCTTTCCTAAAATATTTGTTCATGTGTCAAAATAGTGTCATTACGCTACTCACATTATTATCATCCATTTAATGAGACTTAGAGTTTGTTAGTTTTTAGAAACTAGTTTTTAGTATATCTTGTTAGAAGGTCATGTCAACACTCTCTTATCATTTAGGCCTTGTTTGTGAAAAATTTGACCTAGCTGGGAATGTTTTGTTATCACTATTTGTTTACAAACCTACCTAGATGAAATCTTAGATAACAAACTATTAGGTGTAAACCAAATTTTGAGCTTTGTATGTCATTGTATCATTCTAATTAAAACTTGTGTAATATATTACCTTGTTAGGGTAGTTTGTTCGGTATTCTTTAGTTACTACGTTCATTTTGACCTATCACTTTTGTGGCTATTCAATAGTCACCTTGTTTTAACAACTTAGGTCGCATTACGCTGAATAATTTTGACTAAGGTCCCTTGTTAATAAACTTTAGTGGAAATCTTTCACATTGTACCATCTATAGTGAGTAATGCCTACTACAAGAATGGGGTCATGAAAGTTAGAATACAATATATTTGTAGGTGACAACCCTCTTATAGGGGATAATCTCATGGTTGACCATAGCGGATGGAAGTAGTCTCCTTGCATGGATGTAGAGCTTCATTTGCTCATTTTGACAACTACATTTTCATAACGAACATGAAGTTATTATGTGGGTTGTGGAACTAGGAGCCAAATTACCTTCCATAGTAGACCCTTCTCTTATCGCTGATAGAGTTCGAGGAGAAGAAGAAGTAGGCCTCCCTCATTGTACTCTTAACAAAAATTTAAATCCATGTCAGCCTCCTTTCGCACAAAAAAATAATGAGGAGATACTATTTTAAAACCATTAAGACTATCATTTGCCTCCTATTAAATTTTTGTGAATACCATGAAGAACATGTTCATTATGAACAACCTCCTCCCAATGAAGATCATCACGAAATACCTATTAAAGAGGTAATGTTAGAACAACATGTCCAAGGCTTCACTTGTCAATTGGAAATTTTGGCTGCACATATACAAAAGGAACCACCAAAAGTTGTGAAACAAACTATACCAAAGGTAAAACCGAATCTTCATTTTACTAATTCCCACTAAATAATCCTCAACGGGAGGCACAAAGAGATCCCTATGAAGAGATTCTTGAAAAAAATTTGGGGTGGGCATACACCAAGGCTTAACCCTTAGTATAGACCTATGCCTCCACCCCACAAGATCTACTTTTTAATCCAGAGTGGTCAACAATTAAGAACACCCTTAAAGCGTTATAAGAGGGAAAACTAGTAGAAATAACAATAAGTATCAGTTCAACGAGTTATATCCTTACCCATTTGAAAAAGCCATGCAAAGTAGGTACCTTTCTAAAGACATTTTGATTTTCCAAAATTTAATAAATATAAGGGAAAAGGTGACCCTCATGATCATATAAAGGACTTCTTTATGGCGTATCAAGAGGAGACATTCAGATGACAATTATCTTATGCACCTATTTCAACAAATTTTAAGAACAATGATGCTAGAAAGGTTTGTGCACATCCGTAAGGGATAAATATCAACAAGGCAAGAACTAGCAGATATTTTTGTATGACACGTCTCTTTCAATATAGAAAATGGTGTTACCATGTTAGATCTCTGCAATGCCAAACAACAAAATAACAAAAAAATCACTACATTTTTACAACGATGGAGAGGGTTAGCTAGTTACTTTCTGCTCTATACAAAAAGTAGTTGATAGTCATATTTGTTCCCAACATCCATCCATACATTAAATTCCACTTGTAAATGCATTGTTGTAACATTTTCTAAGAGGTAATAGAAAAGGGAGTCAAATTGAAAAGGCATTCTTATATAGGGAGACTCTAAAACCTTTCGCTACTTAACACAACAATTCTAAATCTAATGATAAAATAAAGATTTCTCCTAATAGAAACAAAAATGTCATTATTGATGGGATAATAGACTCTAAATGGGTGCAAGCCATACAAAACAACACATGTTTGAAACTTGCAAAGGGTAATCCACCTATGGAGCATAAAGTTCATGTTTTAAGTCATCTTTTGGACTCAATGTCATCAATCCTAAAAGAGATAGAGTTGGTTAGTATGGTTAAATATCCTAAAACTAAGCCTTATGAGGATGACGTGCCTAAGCCATCATGGTTCAGAGATAATGAAAATTGTGAATTTCACTGCGTTAAAGGTCAAAAAACAAATAAGTGTTTGAAGTTGCAACACTACATCTAGGACTTAATCAAAAGTGGCAATGTGGAGATGGATTCATCCAAACCTAACACATCCCCAAAGATGAAGACTCTTCCTAAACATAATCAAGACAAGAATGCTAATTATGTGTCTAAACAATAACCCCGTAGCTACACCTGTTGAACAAGTCAAAACAATAACCCCGTGATATCCCTAAACTATCTATGTCTAGGCATGGGCTAACAGAGACTGATTATCATGCGAGTTCACGTATTTATGACAATAAGGAACCTAGGTTTCAACATTCCCATTAAAGGATGCCTATCACAACTAGAACTTGATTTATTCTTCGCATTAGAGAGCCCATTCGGGTACCCTGTTCCCCACCTCATAGTCGGTGGTATGGTTTGGACACTTCGATCCAAATTATTATTCAGGTTCCTCCCACTCTTCTTCTAACTCCGATCCAAACTATTATTTTGATTCTTCATATTCACCTAGATCTACTGAAAATTCTAATTTGGTTCTTAAGCCACGGTCATCCCTTACTTTGTAGGAGCTCCCTTATTCACCACCTCAATGACCCCTTTGTCTGTCGAAGAGCTCTCCAAATTAACTCTCATCTAGCATTCATCCAATCAACCTCTTGTGGTAGAACAACTATCCACATTGATTGATTCATCTCTCGAATGAAGAAGCAATTAGAGAATTTGTGACGTTTTGTGAAGACATTCCTCTAGAATTTTTGAGAAATAAACCTCTTTAGACCTTGATACGTTTGCATATTGGGATGAAGAGACTCGATACCTTTATCGAAATAAAGGAAGACCCTAAGACCATCAAACATGATCCTCCTCTTATTTTTCCATCTTCACATTCTTCATTAGATGATGAAATGACTAGGTCTAGTATTTATCCATGACCTATCTTCTCATTACCTAACCATTATTTATCTATCAGGATTCCTCGATCGTAATCTTACCTTGGTTCACCACCTAGTAGCCCATCATCTTCTTCTATATGTGGGCCACCTCTAAGTATCCCCACATCCTCTATATGTAGTTTGCCTCCTAGCATACCATCTCCATCTATATTGGGGCGAGTCCTAGAAGTCCCTAATCTTGTATTCTTGGGAAATCTCTAGGTAGTCTTTCATCTTTCATCTATGGGATGCCACGAGGAAGTCCTTCATCTTCAATCCTAGGGCCACATCCTTGTAGTCCTTTAGCTTCAATCTATGGCACACCTCCTAGTAGCCCATTCTCTTCAATTCTTGGACCGTACTTTACGTCCATCACATTTTACTTTATTAATTATGTGGCAAGCCCACTATCATTTCTCACAACAATTTTATTCGTCCACTTTCTTCTCCCACTTCTTGGGATTAGACAAGTCACGTAGTAGCTTATAGGAAACCAAAATGGTTCCTTCATCAGGCTCAGATCAATAATTCCAAGATCCCCAAAGCTCACAACAATTTAAAAATCTCAAATTTCGGAATCAAACAGCTTCAAAAATGCACATCAACGCACCCATCAAGTATGGGGTAAAGTGCGAAACATTTTGATAGGGACCTCAAGATCCCACACACAACATCCGCATTTCACGATAAAACATCATCATCTATTGAGTATGATCTCACCACGATCATTGAGATCGGGCATAATATGACTCTCGATAAGAAAACACAACTAGTGTTCCTTATCATGAAAATTTCTAACATTGTTGTTGGATCTTATCATGCCAAGTGACCTTGTCGGTCCCACCTTTCAAAAAAAAAAGACAAATGAAAAAAATGAGAAAAGATTTCAAAAATCAAAGGGAAAGGAACACACATTGCAATCGGGTATTGCCAACACATGGATTTTCTTTCTTCCCTTCCTTGCTATTCTTTCGCAAGTCTTCCAAGCACTTTCATCCCTTTCGCGATATTTCCATTAGCCAATTCACACACATATTGCAACATTTATTTCTATGGTGTCTGTTTGACCTTGGTATTTTTATTACCTTGCTAAATTAAAGAACGAGTGACCTCTTACAGATCCTATCACAATCAACATCTTAAAAAACATATTCCAAAGAAATTTTGGTGCTAATTTTTCTTCAAAAATTTACCTATTTTAAGTTTGTCTACTATATTTCAAGTGAAGTCACTAACTTCATCTCAAACAAGGACAAATGTAGACACCTAAATTCCTCTTTTGTAATCGTATTGCCAAAATGCACAAAAATCACAATTATTCTTGTCAATTCCATTAATATTAGTGATCTTTTTAATTAACTAACATTTCTTGCCACTTTAGTCAATTAACAATGCTTTCTTGATCGCATAACCCCTTTCTCATTCATGATGCCACTTTATGGCAAATCATAAGTCAAAATCCTCTTCAAAACAGACAATTACTATTTATTAGCTAATTAAGCCTATTTTCCCTCGATTTGGTCAATATACCCTAGTAATGACTCAAACCCGTCTTCAAACAACTCAAAATCACACCATTCACCTCCACAATGTCTTAGCAAACTTCAAAATCTTATCTTAGACTCCTAGTCGACCCTAAGTGGTTGATTAAGGCTTCACACCTCTTAATCACTCAATAATTCACTAATTGTGATTAGCAAGGCCTAATCATGATTAACAATTCTAATCTAATTTGGAGATTTTAGTCCCCATGCAGGAAAATACAAGTTTCTCCCAAAAGGAAAACTATAAAAAGGGTGCACCTCATTCCTTTATACTTTACACCATGCTTTGATTTGCATCTCATATAATAAATATGATATTATAGCCAAGTTCAATCCTTGCTTACACCCTTCAATGGGGTTAGTAAATGGATATCCAAAATGAACAAGTAGTCATTGGGAGAGGCCATTTCACCTTGTTTGGAGTAGCAACCATAACCATTTGATTTCCCTCTTAGGTCTATTTAGGCCCATGTTAGGTAACTCAAGCATATTAGTAGGCATGTTTAGTTCAATTTTGTATTCTTTTCATACTAGTTAAGCATTCTTTTAAGCTTCTATATTAATGTTACATTCCTATACTTAGAACCTTCTCTAGATGGATGGCAATGGTGTTAGATTTACTTGTTTATTCATGCAATTTTATTTATAAAGTTTAGGTGTCATCACCAGATATTTGAAAGTGAATAGTTTTTAGGTGCAAATCACGAAGAAGATCATATCATACCATGAACAAATTTAATGCATGTACAAAAGGTACAAATTTGTAATCAAGCCTCCATGATATGGTTTGCATTATGAAAGATCAAACAAATGATTCTTTGCAGCCAAACAATTCCAAATCTAGAACCGCTCATAGTTACAAAACACAACCAACCATGCTCAAAAATAGATTTTCAGAATTGCTACAGGTGTATAAGATAACATCCTTTCATGTTACATATGCACTTATCAAGGAATACAAATTGATCAGTTTCTACCAAATATAATTTCAAGCACAAGATTTTAAGAATAAAGTACAAAGTTGATCTGAAATACCCAATGATTTAAGGAAGTGGTTCTATTGTTGTCTATTTCATAATACAAAACAATGACATAGTAACAGTTATAAATTTCATTATTAGCATCAGAACAGATCCCTTTAATGCAATGCAAAAATTTCATATTTCAAGTCAGAATGAACAATCAGGAAAAAATTAGAGGTTCTCGGTCCAGTCTTCATGCAAAGCATTCAAATATACATTCTAGAGAGTGTTTCAGATCAAATTTTCTATATTACAAACTGTGTAACCCAATTTCAGAGAAGAAATTCAAGGAATATATTATAGAAATCTACTTCCCTATGACAAAGTTTGATCGGGCATTAAATGCAGAACAAATTTCTAAGTTGGCTCAAGTATTCCTCTTGAACCTATCCTCTACTTCAAGGGGTATTTACCATGCTTATAGGTTTTTTGAATAGGGAATCTTGCATCACTGGAGAATTTTAATACATGTTCATCATGCAGAAAGAGATTTGAAAAACATAAATTGCACTTCCAAGTCTGACTACGTTAGTTAAGGTACACTCTGTAGAGAATATCGTACTTTCAACTACATACAATACCACGAGACCTAGAAGCTTTAAGTATAATGAGGAAGTAACGAGCTCATTGACGGGAAAACAAATGGCCTGAGACTTGAAAACTAAATTTAACGACCCAAAGGTTGTTAGAGACAACAACAAACTCTAAATCTGAACAACACAAACAAAGCCCATAGCTCAAGTAAGAGTTACAAGATTTCATCAAAGAAAGAGGTAAATTCAAGACCTTTCAACTATGTATTTAACAACAATAAGATACAAATTTATTTTGCAAATCTTGGTTTGAGCTAGAAAGACCCCAAGTTTTCTAGTTATCTAACAAGCTTGAATGGAGTAAAACTTTCCAAGTATGGCTTACCTTTCACATAGCAAAATTGGGAGCTAAGGTGGAGATATGTGTATGACAAGCAGTGAGTTGAGATGAGATCGTAGAACCTATCCAATCGGGAAAGCTCTAGCGGGCTCGAACAAGGATTTATAATGCGAACCCCCGCCATTTCAAACAATAAACCAGCTCAATGAAGCAGAGCCGAGTCCTCCGCAAATCGGACGTGAGTGAGCTGAAAATGCACCACACGACGAGCTGTCTAAAATACAAGCTCATGGTCTTAAAAATCTCATTCCAAGCTTATTGATCCATAGCATAGACAAACCAAAGCTAGATCTGCGAATCCATAGCTCGCTACATGTCTGCCCAATCAAAAAAACGATCTCAGGCTAGTTGAATGAAAATTAAAAGCTCATAATAGTAAGAAGACTACCCAGAACTAATGTACAACCTTAAAACTATCTAGCAAAAGAAAAAAACGCCCAACTTGAGAAAAAACTTGAAACTTTGCGGCCATATCTAGGTCTTTCCTTCTTAACCAGCAATCTATGAAGGAGCATGGATCATCATTAAGCAAACAAAATAACCACGATACATTAAAATCTCAACCCGGCATGTCATACCAAGCGGCCTTGAACCAAGATCTGGTAAAGGCCAAGCAATGTGAAGAAAAATGGATCGAGCAGCTGTCAAAAATGGGTACGAAGACCAAAACGACAAAGCAAGCACAAAACCCCAGCCGAGCCAAAAGGTTTAATCACACAGCAAGCTGAGTCCTCTCCAATAAAGTGGTCAATTCCTGAATAAATTTATAGAAGAGAGCTATGATCCTATTAGACCAAATCTGGCTAGATACAGAGCTCAACTTGAAGAAACAATGGTGTTCATGGCTTGAAATGGCTCGAGTTGCAAGTAAAAACAACATCAATCTACACAGAAACAAGATGCTCAATATATGAACGCCCAAATAAGATCCTTAACGATAAAAGAAGCCAGAAAAAACATGGCGGCCATGGTAGGGAGATGACAAAGTATACCTACAAAAAAAGAGCTTCAGACGAAAAATGTGAAATGAACAATAGCAAAGTCTAGCTTTTCAACCCTAATTTACGAATGGAAGAAACAAGGCAATATTTACCATAGTTAAATCATCTTGCTTCGAGTCAAAATTGGGTTAAGTTTTACATGCCCACGTAGGTTGTGGTTTTTGCAATGTTTAAATATTCAGCTTTAGCATTAGGACAAATTTAAATTACACCATAATTAGTTATCCCATGCCTATGCTCAACATATCCATTATTAACTTAATGCGTACAAATTAACCCTCGAAGTCACGCAAACATCATCATGAATAATTTATGCATCTAGATTCAAATATCCATGATAAGACATGTTCTAGCTAAATTCTAAAAATTAAAGATGAGAGAAGACAAATTCCCTTTTACCTTAATCCTTCCAAAATAGTCCATACATTACCTTAGCTTTGCAGCAGATAATATTGACTAGGGTCAACATGAAGTTCAAAAGGACCAAATACACTTTTCAAGCTTATTTATAGGCTTATTATAATTTAAAATTGTATTTAATTAAAGGGAGATGGATTGTGCATCTAAAAAGTGTGGCTAAAATTGGATTTGTCTCCAATTAGCCTACTAGTTAAATTTAGGAAAGTGTTATTTTTAAGGCTGATTGGGTTGATTTTATTATATGTACTTGGCTTTTGCAAGCCAAAGTAGGGATTATTCATTCGCATAAATTTGTACTTGTGCACCTTATTGAATCAATAAAGACTACTTTTTCCTCTAATTAAAGCTTTGTGAAGTGTGTTATAGTGGTTTTGTGGTATGTTTTAGTGAATAATATCTTTCCTTTGCATTCTCATAACCTCCCAACACCTCCATTTATTCTTTTTGTAAGTTTTTCATTCCATTTAAATGTATTAAAATGTCTTCTCTAAGAGTAAAATCCATGAAATAATAATCGAAGTTAATTGTATCTATATTTTTGCAGTCAATTAAGTTTGCTTTTGTTCAAACATAGGTCCCAAAATGTTGTGTATCACCTTATTTAATTACTTTCATTAATATTGTGTTTATTTCTCTCCATTAACCCCATCAGAGAATTATTTTAGGTGATCTACCGAGGGAACCAACCCACTGGAGGTTCTCATACACTCGAGTCACCCATAGGTCGGTGGAGTTCCCATTGTAGACGACCAAAGTGATGATTTTTATTCCACTTCCTATCCTAGGGTGAACTCGGGTGATAATAGGTATTTGAGACATAACTAATTTTTGCATGTAAGTTTATGGTTTTCTCCGAGAAAAGATGTTTGTATGCATTTAGCACCGGTAATTAGACCTTGATTGCATTGATAAATTGAAAATACCTTTTCTTGGCAAAGTGGATTTAGTTCATGAAACTTGGTGAAATTTTGAAAGGGGAAAATATATTCTAAAAAATCTTACCATTCAATCTTGACTCTAAGCTTTATTTCATTTTTTCTAAAATTTGCATTTTTGAGGGTTACAACCTAGTTTGAGGTCTAAAGTGAGTTTGGGTAAAAATGAAGTGTTGAATTTTTAAAATCATTTGAACTTGATATAATGGTGAATTCAAAGTAATATAAATCATTCTTGAGCTTTACAATAGTTTTTCATACTATTTTGTGTTGAAAAACAAGATGTTTCCTATTAAGGAAAAGTGAAAATTTGTGTGGTTTGATAGATGTTTTCAAGTATTTGACTAACTCTTTGTTATTGGTTGAGCTTGTCTATTTTCTATTTTCTCCCACACATGGATAGGGTTTTATAACTTAATAATAATATTCAAATTGATTCGTAACATGAATGACAACAAGGGTTTGACACCAATAGATATTTTTAGGAAATTGACAACCTCAAGAAGTTATAAAAAAAGATTCATAACAAGTCGAAAATGTAGAGTAGGGTCAAAACCATATAAATGGTCTTGAAAGTTTTGTGTAAATTTCCTACATCAGGGTATTTTTAAGGTATGAATCAAGGAACAAAAAAATATCATGTTCATATTTCCCTTTTCTAGCACTACTGGACGTTAAGAAATTACCTAATTCATTTGTAATCAGCTAGGTGCACTCATCATCTTGAGTTTTCAATTTCATGTCATATACTAAATAATAGTTGCACGAATTAAATTTTTATTAAATTTAGGAATTTATTTTATCATAATAATCTTGTTTAGTTCTCCTTTACATCTATTTAGTGTAGTTAACTCACTAATATATTATAATCTAATAAGTTTGTACAAAAACATAAAATTCTAACTTCTTCTATACCCAGAGCCACCAAAAGTGCTTCTCTTGGATATGTGAAGGTATTATGGTATATTGTGCATGCGAAAGGAAAAATAAATCCTCTAATAAATTATTATGCATGTTGAGATATTTGGATCACATAAGATAAATTTGAGATCATTTTTTTTGAGTCCCTGCATTATATACACACACTTTGTATTCAATTTTTTCTTAATGTATTTAAGCAAGAAGATGGTCTACTAATAAAATTTAATAATGTATAACTCATTTAGACACACATCCTTTAATTTATTTTAATCCAAAAAAAAATTGTGGATCATACTTCCTATATGACATGTTTATGTGATCTATTAAATTAGTAGCAAAATGGTTTGTCTTGTACTTAGGAGAAGTGACTCCTTTTGTATGTCAAATCATATCACATTTGTATACAAAGCATCGTAGCATTATCCATTACACAATACTTATGAATATTTAAATATGTTTCATATAATATTTTGGTTACATAAATTATGGCTCAAGAGTTACGTTTTTCCCATAGGCCATTGTGTTTAACCTATGTGCTTCAATACCTCCACTACTTTTATCGCTCTCACTTGGCACAATATTGGTTGGTATCATAAATTAAACTAATTATATTTTTGTATTATTATTATTTTTAAATGGAATGAAACTTCCATTCCTTCCTCGGTGTGTTCCTCTAGCAACTTGACTTGTTTTTCCACTATTGATCATCACAAAGATACACACTTTATGAGTATTTAGATTTTTTAACCAGCTATATCATTTTTTGTTTGGGTAATATATTTTAATACAAACAAAAAAATTATCATTCGTGTCCATCCCCTTCCCTTTATTTAAATTTTATTCAAGTATCAATCCCTATCGAATGTTTTCTTTAATATCACATAATCTAGTCACACGAGCATACAAGGTAGGATAGGATAGGATTCTATCTACAGTTTGATACTCTTCATCAATGTCTTGATGTAATTTTTGAATGGTTTGTCTTTCATTTTTCCTTAGAAATCTTCATCCCATATTTCTTCCTCCTTCCATATTCAATGTTCATGGTTTTCCTTGATAGTTCCTTAAATCGATTCATCTTATGTAAGTAGTCCCTTTTTATATGTAGCCTTGTACTTAGGTTTCTCATAGAAAAACATTCTCACAATTTTCTCATATTTAATGGATCCATATAAGATCAAAATGTCTCCTCCATTTCCCTATCCTTTTATGTCTCTCATACATGTATGAGGTTTAGCCATCCACATTGAAATTCACATTTCCTAAATCTACCACTAACTTCTTTATCTCTATAGGAAATGTAGTGCCCACTTCCCTTCGACACCTTTTGATATTGATTATGACACTGTTGACTATATTTATGGACATTATTGTAGCTTTTGAGTTGGTATGATGTTAGATGTTAGAGATCATGGATTGTTGTTGATTTTGATTCATATATGATGCATGTGGATAATTGGAGACATTTTATACTAATGTTGTTATGATGTTGACATGGTTATGTGTGTGTGTGTGTGTGTGTGTGTGTGTGTGTGTGTGTGTGTGTGTGTGTGTGTGTGTGTGTGTGTGTGTGTGTGTGTGTGTGTGTGTGTGTGTGTGTTGTTGGACATGTGTTATTTCATCATATTGAGTAGACCTAGAAAATTGAATTAATCTTGTGATCTTATGATTATGGATGAAATTGTAAATGATGTCGTTACTTGCTTGATGATGTTTTGATTTATATATAGATGACTTTGGAGTTATATTGTATATTTATTTTGGATGATTTGATGCGGCCACAAGGCTGAAGGAGGTATTTGTGTTTTGTAGGTAAACATGTCACAACAAACATCGGGGGATTGGAGACCAACCACATTGGAATTCTAAATGAATTCAACAAGGGTCACCATGGCAACGTGTATTTGTTATGTGTGTGTGTTTGAATTATTGTTAGGGGTTCCCATGGGGGATCACCTTCGAATGTGACCAAGGGGTTAGGTGTATTCTTTTATTTAGTTTCTTTTGTTTAATTTTGGTATGTGATTTTAGTGATGTATTTCCCTTTATTATTTATTTCATTTGTGTCTAGATTAGTGAGTAATCATGTTGTTAAATAAATTAAATGGGTCAAAATAATGCATTTATTAGAGTTTTTGGCTCTTGGTTTATGTGTTGTAAGTGATGTGTAAGTAACCTTGGGTGTGAAACACTCCACCTTCCTTTTGAAATTCGGATCTGTCCTTAGGGACTAATTTTGGAGGCTTGTGGGACAAGTTAAATTTGTCCCACACCTCTTAAATTGTTACACCAACCCTACCTATGGGTTGGAGGGTCAAAATTATCCCTTATTATGTATTTTGAGAAGACAAATCGTAGGTTTTTATTGCACCTTCTTGCATAAAATTAATTTTGGTCCTTGGGGTGTGGACTTGGATTGTGTGTGTAAGTAAAAGGGTCATTTTATTCACCCACTTATTAATTATGCCTTGGAGTTGAAGTTGACTTGTGAGGTGGAGTTGAGGATGAGTGATGTGGCATCCTACATGGATCCACCTCATCCTCCTCTCCCTTTTCTATTTATTTGAATTATTTTGTTGTTTTGGGGGTTACTTCATGGGGGTTAATTCATGTTGGTCTAGTGCTCTTGAAATTGGAGAGAGTTAGAGGATTTTGAATGCTTGTGGAATTGTTGGTACTTTGGAACTATTTGGATTTGAAGAAGCTTGTGGTCAAAATTTTGGATCAAGCTCTATCATGGAAAGGTAGGAGCTTGACTCTTCTAAAAAGGTTTTATTGCTATATTGTGCTTATGTGAATGTTTTTGAAATTTTGGTATGTTTTTGGTTGGCTTGGTACATTGTCAAGGTGTGGTGTGGGAGAATACTATAGGGATCTTTTGTAGGGAGGCATAAGAGTTATGGGGAGGCATAAGAGAATGGGGAGCCATAAGAGTATGCAGAGGTTTGATATGAATATTTTGGTGTGTTTTCAAGGTTGTCACCCATTCCCCATTGGGAGGTATAGGAAGTTTCCACAATAGATCTTTCTCTTTTGGCCTTTGTGTGATGAGGCCTTGTATATTTTGTTACTACGCTTCTTGTGACTGTAAATACATTTTATTTTGGATTGTGAAATTTGTTTTGTGTTGTGGAAGTTTGTCTTGTTAACATGATTTGAATACATTTCCTATTGTAATGTGTTTGGGGCTTGGGGCCAATGAGGAGGATGAATTCTCTCGCTTCATTACAATTATTGGTTGGGTGGAGAGCATTGCCTCTCCCCCTTTTCTTTGTTGTGACCAAATGAGATCTGGCGGATCTCTCTTGTTGTTGTTTCTTGGAGCTGTGTATGAAGACAAATCTTGTAGTTCTCCTTGGGTTCCCTTATTGTAAAATTTCCACTCTAAGTGGATGAATTTGTAATAATATTTGTAGTGAAAATTTGCTTTGTTTTTGGATATGAAAGTTGTATTTGTATGTGAAAAAGGAATGAGAAATATTTATTTGGCATATTTTGGCAAACAGAAAAAGAAGTGTAAAAGGAATTATTTCATTTAATTGAATGTTGATTCACCTTTCATCAAATGGTGTTACTCTTGTTTAAAACTTGTTGTTGTATGTATATTGTAAACTCTCTGTTGAAGGCTGGAAATGCCTATGTTAAAATTATTACATTCCTCTGTATTATTTGAAGGGCACATTTTGAAAATAGAATTACATTCTTGCTTTTCACATATTGATTGAAGGAAATTTGAACATTGTAAATTTAGAATGGAATGAACTTAAATGTTTAAAGCATGGAAAATGAAATAGATAAATATCCAGTTTGAAATACGTGGATCTCTATTAGATTGTTTCAAACCTGCAATAAATGTTAGAAAAATATACAGAGTACCTTGCAACTATGAAAGAAAAAATAAAAGATCAAAGAGAACTAAGGACAATAAAAACAAATCCCAAAATAGCATGTATTGCTTAAGAAATTTACTTCAAACTTTATTAATCGACCTAGAGGCAGAAAAATGCCTTTAATGAGAAAAGAGAAAGGAAATAAATCCGTTTGAAATCCCAACCATAATCAATTAATCCTTGAAAATATATCCAATTTATATCAAGTGCCATCCTCCATGTTTTTTTGGCATGTTGAAAAAGAAAGAATGGATGATCGAATAGAGTCTGGTAGTTGAAAATTTTTAATTCATGTTTTAATGGTAGGAAAGACATTTTTGTCAAATTCACCAACTTAGTTTGTAAAAAATGAATTTTTATGTTTCCTATGTAAAGAGGAGTTTCATCCCTTTCCAAAAAGTCATCATTTGCTCAAATCCAAGCTTCCAATCGAAAGTTATGGCCTTCTAAAGTTTTGATATTATTTGGTTCAAAAAAACAAAACTAACAGTCAATAAGGAAATTTTTGTAAATCGGATCCATGGGCCCAAAAATTACTTAGGGCACTTCTTGAAAAAAGGAAAAATTGACAAGGTCTCCCATGGCTCTATAAGCTCAACTTTTCACTTTGGTGAAAAAATATATACTTCAGTAGGTTCGCAGCCCGCACCTTCAAACTTTCTTTTGAAAAAAAAATGGTGAAAATTTCTAAGTCTCCCCGATGGCCCGCCACCCCACAGCCAATGAGGGTCTACCACATGGCTTCTTTAGGCATTGGAGAAGATTAGATTGTTTTAGACCTTATCTCTTTCGAGAAAAATAATGGCAAAATTCCTAAGTTTCCTGTCGGCCAGCGTGCTCCCGTAGGTCACTGTTGGACTAACATATGGCTTCGCTTGGCATTAGTAGAGGTGTGGGTTATTTTTAACCTTTGCACTTTTTAACATAAAAGTCAAGATTTATAAGTTTTCCTATCGATCCCCTTCCTTCTTGTATCTTTTGGGCTAGACACATGGCACCCCTAGGCGTCGGTGGAGGTGTGGATGTTTTTAAACCTTTTTTCCCTTTCAACAAAAAGAGTTAAAATCCAAAATTACCTTCGATAACCTGCCTTTCCACGTTGGCTCAAAATTTTGGACATGTGTCCCTTGCAGATTGGGGCAATTTTTCTTCCCTCAATGCGAAGCCCCACCGTGGGCTCGGGGGCATGCAAATGAAAATTGTGCTTTTTAGCTAAAAGTGCAAAGTGCCAAATATCTCCCAGTCGCCAAAAAGTCATCCCTAGACCCGTAGGCCTGCCTTTGGGAAAACTTCCGTGCCCACAAGCCCACCTTGGAAAAATTTCCTCCCAGGCTCATCGGTACGGTAACTTAAGAAATATGGGGAGTTAGGAGGACATCTTTATATCTTTCAAAAGGGGAAGAAATTTCCTATCTAATGGAAATGTTTTTAGGAAACCTTAAGTGCATTAATTATTTGAAAAATTAGGTTGAAGTGAAAAGATGAGTCTGAGAGTGGGTAAGTGGGAAATAACTCATTTTAACTTAAATGTTTAACTCTAAAGCATGGGTTGACTTTTTAAAGGGGTCACATTATGGAATAAGAGAATGTTTTCTATCCCATGTAAATAAGAACCTTGGTTATTGTTTAGACCTAGTGAAATTAAAAACCTTGGGCATTTAATTTCTTTGGCCCCTTGACCCTCTAAAATTAATTAAGGAATATTTAACTATAGTGTTAATTTAATTATTTATTAAATTAACACCTAAGAGAAATTTAACTATATTTGGATTAATTATACTCATTAATTTTGTAATGTGGATCTAATGTTTGTTACAACGGGAAAATTTCATTTATTAAATTATAATTGACTTTGAATCTTTGTTGTGACAACTTGCTTGAGGCCTAGTAGTGGTCACGGTTTTCAAGAAAAAATATTCCATAATTTTTCTATCTAATCCTAGGATGTTCTTGGGTCTCGAGTGGTCGTTGTTTTAGTGGGTGTTACACTTTGTATCAGATCTATGGGTTCAAAGCGTAGACCCTTGGGCACACTAGAAAACTTGATAGATGAACACTAAACCTAGTGTAATATTAAACCTAGTACACTTTTAAATCTAGAAAACAACTTTGTTTAAAAATTACATATTTTAGTAAACATGAAAAATTGAATAATGAACTAACTCTCACGTTGGTCTTTGTAAGAGGCACATAGAAAATAAGGGATCCTTTCACATAGACATAGACTTGCCACCTCCAGATCATACTGTAGCAGCCATCCTACCTCATATTTTACAAATGCTTAAGGATGTTAATGTCACTTTACATGGAGGGCCCGTAGAAGGAAGTTCAGCCAAAAATGATAGGAGTCCTCCATTGAGGCTCATGCATCTCCTCAACACAAAGTGAGGAACACAAAGGAGAGAACTCCCATGTGGAGTCGGAAAAATAGAGTCACCGTAGAGGGGATAGGGAGACCATATTTTTGGACGCAAGGATAGGTCTTGGATCCCTAGGCTTAGAGATGAGCATCCAGAGAGGCCTAGTTGTTACAAGACTACATCAATAGATCATATCGGGAGATCCTAAAACTACAGTCATCTCGTTCTTCCAGAGGCATAGGTGGATTTTAGGAAGAGGCCTATTTGGTAAGCTTGAGTGGGTGCTTTAAGCTCTGCCCTTGTTCTAGCAACACAAAATCTCGTGTTGCGATCCATCTTGTAAGGCATGGAGAAGGTGTCAGTGGAATACCGAGGAGCAGAAGTTGCATGTTGATTCGTAGAGATGGTTAGCTAGGAGATCTTTGAGAAATGGTTCAATAGAAGGTACTTATCACAGAGGTTCATACAATAGAGGAAAGACGAGTTTCACAACCTCCGATGACCATCTTTGATAGTAGTTGAGTATGAGAGTTGATTTTTGGATCTACTCTATTAGGTCGACTACATACAGGATGAGCAGGTAGGGATCCATGATTTATCTAAGGCTTGAATGTAGATTTTTATGGTGTGGTGCGTATCCATTATCCACAGACATTAGTTGAGGCTATTGAGAAGGCCTATATAGCATAGGAGACTGTGGGGAAAACATAAGAGGATAGAGATAGGGTGCGGAGACATATCTAATAGATGAAGGACAACAAGTTGAGGGCATCGGCTCCTCCTCATGGTGGAAAGGGTTCAACATAGTTATCTTTTAGGCCACAGCAGATGACCCGTTCACCGTACATGCCTCTGCAGAGATTTGATGCACAGAGGGGGTGGAGTAAGGGGCCTCCTCCTAGGGGTCCCATTACGACACATGGTGCATTAAGAGCTCAGTCTGTAGGATATCGTCAAGCAGAGACGCTGATCCATAGCTTGACTCATTGGGATCCACAACACGAGACCTATAGAGTACCAACTTGAGCTACTAATCATGGGAGAGGACAGGTAATTGTTATGGTTGTGGTGTTGCTGGACATTTTTTGAGAGAGTGCCCACATAACCCTAGTAAAAAGGGTAAGACACAGATCTTAGAGCCTACTGTTGGTGACATGGGGTGTGGTCATCAGATCTATTCAGCAGTCAAGAACCACCAAGATGAGCACCAAAGTACCGTGATTGAGATGACAACTAGGATTGGTGGTGTTCCTACGTCCATTCTATTTGATTCTATTCTTGTAATTCTTTTATTGCACCATCTTTTGTAGAGTGATGCAGGCTGGTGGTAATTAGGTAGGGTCTTAGTTGGGACGTCGAGATGGCTTCTGGAGCCAAAATATTTATAGACTCCTTAGTTAAGGAGTGTGTAGTGGATTTGGGACCCTTCACCACTACCTCGGATCTTCGTATCCTTCCATTGGTTTCATATGGAGTCATCTTGCGCATGGACTAGTTGTCTACACACAGAGCTAGAATGGATTATTACCATAATATGATATCATGTGTAGATGATCTAGGAGTTGAGTCGAGTGATAATGGGGTTAAGAGACCCATTTCCGGTTGCACCATCTCGCCATGTAGCTTAAGCGGTGCGTGCGACACGGTTGTCAAATGTATGTTGTCATAATTAGTGACCGATCCAAGAGTGAGTCTAATGGACCATTGCTTGATGACCGTCCCATCTTGATAGAGTTTTTCGATGTCTTTAAAGCGGAGCTACGGTGATTAACACCCCCATGAGAGATATATTTTCACATAGATCAGTTGGTTCAGGAGCATAGCCTATCTCACGAGCACCTTATCGATGACTACCCCGAGCTCGCGAGCTCAAGTTGTAGCTAGAGGGCCTTTTGGAGAAAGGTCTAATCCATCCTAGTGTATCCCCTCGGGCTGCGCTGGTGGACATTCTAAAACTAATCGAACATACTTCAGCTCCTTCAAACTGTTGTACCACAACTAATCTTTCGTCTTGATCATTCTGGTTTGACATATAATCTGTAAGATCAAAATTTTCTAGTTTTTCTACACAAGATTTGATTTGAGCAGCATGCTGTTCTGAGACATTCTTCTCCCAAAATGGTTCTTCCAGGAGGGAATAATAAAGATCTGTATTTAAAAGCATATCTTCCTCCTTTTCAACTACAAGAGGGAACTTATCAACCAGAGGTTCATTGAATGTTGAAACTGCAAAATTAGTTAGTTTTATAGGTTATTCTTCACCTATGTAGTTTTCTAAGTCTGACAAGAAATCATCAACCTCAAGCTGTAAATTTGAAACACAATTTTCTTTAATTTAAACCTCCTTTTTATTCGAAACTGATTTATCTTCTTCTGATATGGCTGCAAGTTACATGAGTATGGTGCCTTCATGCACAATAAACTCAGAATATGCAGATTGTTGATCATCTTCCAACTTCTATTGATCTACTAGAAAAATAGATTGTACCTTTTGCGTGGTTCCTTTTTCCAATTCTAGAATAAAATCAAACTAAAACTTTGACGTCCATCCATGCAAGTTTTGCAAGAACTCTAGCCCATCTTTTTTTCTTCGATAGTTGCTCCTCATGCTTGATATTTTGATTCTCTATTTCTCAAACTCGGAAGTATGGGTAAAGAAGGAATGGGCTTAGTTTCATATTCAAGTGGAAAATTTTGGACAAGAGGTTGGGAATAAGATCTATATTTGGAATAGCTTCTGAACGCCAACTTGGAAACTTAATTTTGACTTCAGTATGTGATTGTGGGGTAGAAAAATCAAGAGTTGTAGTAGCTTGATAGTTACAAAATGGAGGAAAAAGGTGCATTGGCTGACAAGGAGAATTTATAGGCATTAAATTTTCATAGGGAGGATAAGCATGAACATCCCATTGACGGGGTTCCCTATCCCGACACCTATCATTCTTCGTTGCTATCAATTTATCAATTTGTTCCTTCATAGCTAAATATTGTTGTTTCGTATCTATTTAACTCAATTCTAAGATTTCTTCACCTTTCATACTCAAAGATAGCCCTCTTCATAACTTTGACCTTCAACAACATAACCTTCATATTGGTAATTGTTTTGATATACAAGGTTTGGGTTATAAGGATATTCATTATGATAAGGGTTATAAAAATGTTCTAAAGGAGAAGGTGGATAAACAGATTGATGGTTTGGCTGATAATAATTCTAAAAGTGAGGATTCATGGTTATAGGACCTCATAAAATACCGAACTTATGAAAAAATGTCTTTTGTTCACAAAACAATGATAACAACAAAATAACATATCTAAATTTCTTTAAAAATACCCAAAGACTACAACTGAAATTTGTAATACTTGTTGAAAAACATTGTACTAATCTGGAATCAGATTTACAGAGCGCTGAGATGATTTTTTTCTTTAGATCTTGAATCTTGTAATGCATCAATAGTAGTTCTTTCTAAAACAGCTATGGCGATAGTGTCCGATCTCGCTTGAATTACGAAACACCTCGAAAGTGAAACTTTTAGTTGTGTGAGGATGGCCCACTGTGCATGCAAAAAAATGTTATCTCTCGAAAGTTCACCCTGTAGAGAGATAGGTGTAGGTTTTCTAAGCTTGTAAAATTTGATCTGTCTCTTTTGTAGATATAATGGAATCACCTCGTGTCCGTGGTATACCTATTTTGAGGTGAGTCTTTGGTATCAAGGTCGGTTCCTTGTTGGTGTATCCTAAATTGATTTTGGGTTTTAGGGGTAAAAGATGACTATAAAATGATTAAAACTAAGGTGATACACTAAATATGTATGAGGGCTTTGATTGAGTATATACACAATTGATATCTAATTTTTTTTTTATGCACAATCAATAGTCTTCTACAAAATTTAAGGGCAAACACTTGGTTGTACTGAGGGAAAAATATCATAACAACACTGATAAGTTAACATGCACATTAAAATTATGTAGAAAATACTAAATTTACAGCAGGGTAAGATGATTGATTAGGGAATTTGCATTCACAAGACTAATAGAAACATACACAAGACTACAAATAATTGGTAAGGTAGAAATTCTTCACACTCAGAAGGAAAAATGGCAAAAATTTGCTTCAGTACTCCTATATCCAAAAGTCCTCCAGAAGTTCCCCTCCTTTTGTGCTTTGCGAAGGCACACAATATATAGCAAAAGAAATTTACCCTCTTCCTATAAATAGCCTAAGGCTTGTACTCACCCATGCATCTATTTTTATCATTTATTTAATAATAGATAAAGGAATAAAAATAGAACATGCAATTGAAAATAGGCATTATTAGCCTTAATTACATTACAGTCAAACTGAAGTTGACTGTTCTATTTTTAAGAAAGAACGGTGAATAATTTGCTAAAAATAAGATTCTTGCTAGGAAATTCTCTCTCCATGAATATGCAACTTTGTCTTCTTCTCTATTATTTCTTGTTGTGAAGGCATCCAAAAATACTCTTGTGTATTGAGAAAAAATAAATTACATTAATTGCAATACTTTGCAAAATAATTCAGCGAAATATTTATCCTGATTAGGACCACCTTTATCTCTCGATATCGACACTTGTTCTATCTTCTAGTGATCACATGGATAGTACACGGTGTAAATTATCTCTAACCCTCCCACTAGTGGGGACCACCTTTGAACTTGACCATTAGTCTTCATTGGTTTGGCCACTCTTGATTATCCAACCTTAGACTATAGTACTAACATAGTCCAATGAATTTGGCCCCCTTTGAATACACATATGGCACATTATAATACTCAGCCACTTTGATTATTATTTCCTTGTCAGCTTTTACGGGCATGCGGGCAAAATTTTGAAAATTTTAAGTCCTTTGTGGACTTTCGGACCTTTTTGAAGTTTTGTCCCTGTGTAGACTTTCAGACCTTTTGAATTTTTTTCCCCTGTGCGGACTTTCAGAACTTTTGAAGTTTTTAGGTCTATTTGTATTAAGTCTCAAAACTTTGAGAAATCCCGCAACTCCGCCGATACTATGTGGAACCAATTTTTGACTTTTCTCCTAGTGGCTTTGACTTTGTCATCGTAGAGGCTAGGGCTTGCGGGAAATTCTTGGAACTTTTAAATTTTACATTTTTAAATTTGAAAACTTAAGTGAACCCCAACCTCCATTTCTCTGCTTCCACTGTGGTGATGACACGTGTCCTTCTCGGGCCTATGGATGAAAGTTTTACAATTTGAAATTTTCAAATTTTGACCAAATTCGACCGCCACTCCAACTTGATGACTTTTGCCTCAATTTTGAAGACTCATTTGTGATCGTCGATCTCTGTACTTATTGATTTTCAACCGTTGATCTATGAAGCATGATTTTAGGGTTTCTGCCATGTGATAAATGTGTTTTAATAGCTCAAACCATGGTTTTCTTTGAACTTGGAGATCGATTCTCGAACGTTGATCCTTGCACGGCTTGATCTTCAGACGTTGATTATCTGAGTATGGTTGAGTTTCATAAAATCAAACCTCTGGTTTGCATGGTAAAGGGTAACTTTGACCCTATTAATCATTTCATTTGGATTTTTGGTTCTTCGGGTGAAAGCCCGGTAAGAATTTTGAAACCATTGTTTGATCTGTGAAGCTCATATTTTACACTGTATACTTGTCTCTGTGAGTTCTTTAGAGGATTCTACCATTGTTACTCCTTCTGTATTGGGTTCAAGCTCGGCCCTTCTTTCTGAGGAAGATTCAAGTTTGGTTTTGTATTGGCCACCATCGTTTGAAGCTTCTGAGCTCAGCCGTGATCATTTCTAACTTCTGTAAGTTTTCTTTAACATGGCCACCACTGTTAGTGAGAGCTTTCGAGCTCGGTCTATATTATTTTGGGCCTGATAATCTAAGGACTCAAACACTTGCATTTTCTTGTCGTTTTGAGTTGCTATTTGGCCCCTGCTAAAGATTCTGTAACTTGGCCACCATTGTGAATTTGAGCTCTCGGCTGTGATTTATCTGACTATTTTGAGCTTTGAACTATGCGAGTGGTATCGATGCTCGATGAGCATGGTAATTTCTTGACCTCTGAATTTTGTTGTTACCTAGTCTTTGTCATTTTAAAATCTGAAACTAATACTCATTTTTATCTTGCATTTATTTCTGTTTCTATGGCTTGGTCATGGTTGTTTCGAGTTGAAACCATTCTGGGTACTCATTCTATAAATTTCATTTGTTTTCCTACAACCACTTGGTTTGGTCTGTGAATAATTTATGTTCTGAGATCTTGAGTTGTATAGCTGATCAACTGTTGTATTGTAAACATGTTGTCTTTTTCTGAAACTTGGTTGTAGTCTGAATGAATCCTCTTCTAGGTATTTGTAAAAAATGAAAAGAAAGCCTATGTTGAACCGGATCTGTGCCTTCTTGTTTGAATTGATGGATTTCTTGATAGTTCCTTTTGAAATACTTGTTGCATTCTGAACTCTGTAAGCTCTGGAAATATATCAATTTTGTGCATAATTGTAAACTGGGTGATCAACCTTGTAGGCCATAGAACATTTGTGCTTTTGAAAATTGAAAAACTCCCTTCTGTTTGAAATTTCTCAATATCTCTTTGACTTGGATATGAGAGCTATTTGTGTGGGTCTTTACTTTGTATTCTGAATATGATGCTTTTCACTTGTTAGAATACTGCAATCTTGTTTATTTTAGTTAGACACTTTATTTCCTTGATAGTAATATTTCTAGCATATTGGAAAATTGAAAAAGTTGATTTTTCATGGCGAAGCCCTAGATTTTTTTTTCCGTAAATCTCTTTTTATTCTATTTCAGCTGCAATTTTATCTCATTTTAGTTGAATTCATCCTCTAAAATTCTAATTCTTCCGTTTTTACCTTTGTTACACTTTTCAATGCATAAATTTATGAAGTTGGAAGTATAAGATTTAAAGTAAACCCGAGCTCAAGTATTGATGATCATTTGTTTCTCCCTTTTAGGTCCCATGATGGAGTTGTAGTGGATAGTTGGAACAATAGTACAGAAGGAGAAGAACACTTCCTCAAGGCAATGACGGGTTTCTTTTACTTCTTTACATTTTCAGCTTCACAAATATATGCATTGTTTTTCCTTTCAGTTATTTCTCACAGCTTGTGTGAGAAAAATATGTACTATTATTCCTCATGAATAAATGAAAACATTTTTGTGTTATGATATGTATGTCCTTCCTTTCTATAGTTTCTTTCATCCGTGTGGATAATGAATGAACTTATAAAACTCAAAACACTTAAATAATTCACTTAATCATAGAAATAAATTAACAATCAAGTGTACCTTATTGTTGCTCCCTAAAAATGCAAAGCTGTCCCTTAAAAATGCCATTGCTGCGCAACTTTAAAACATTGTGACTAATACATGCTGCCCTTCCTACCTTCCTTGGGGCCCTGCAATGGTTGTCATAGCTATTACACAGTTCTGACGAAGGTTTCAAATGGAATGGTTGCATCTATGAGGCATGGTGTTCTTAAACTATACTCAAGTTTTAGTTTTTGATTGTAAATGAATTCCAAGACTGTCAGAACCAAAAATTAAAAACTATATCTTAATCCTTGGTGGCTATTCCAAACATAACCAAACTCGTGAATCGACATCGAGAAACTTTAAAAGTTTCGAGTTGACCTTTTCGCACTAGGGTGCAAAAATTGTTAACATTTTTGGTGATCCGTGGGGAAAGTGACTCGCTATCTTGTAGACCAGTTCCTTTCTCTTGTCCATTGGGCATGGAGTCTAAACATGTAATGAAAATTTGCCTTTTTCGAAAGGTCCAACCCTTCCAAAACGAACTAAATATGGGAAAGTATCTTGTAAACTGAGATCACGTGCATGAGTGCACTTATTGAATTAAAAAACATTGCAATGTGTAGGAACTGCACTTATTAAAAGGGAAATCCTAATTTACCCTAATCTAACCAACAACAACTGAGGCTAAACAAAACCTGAAATAGGCAGTGAAAAGTAGCTCCCTTTTCTTCAAAGTTGAGGCCATGAATTCATATCTAGAAAATAACAAAGTGACATAGCTAGGAATGAGACGTGTACCTTTATTTCACTCATTAGATCATTCCATGAACTGGGAAGCACCTCTATTTGATCTATAATCTATTCTAGCATGATTTGAGGCTTTATATTGAGAACAAATAACTCACTTTTGTGTTCCAAGGCAAGCATGAAATCTTGAAATATTGTAGCTTGGTGAGAATCAGACAAATACTGGATAGGAAAAGGCCTCTTCATAGAAAAATTGTTGACAACAACAATGAGTTCCTTCTGAAGTTGTCTTGGAGGTTGCTTTGTGTTTTCCAACTATTGTAACTCATTTTGAAACTGTCTTGAGAGTTTCTTCTATTATGTAAGTTGTTGTTCAATGACTATTGTAAGTGACCTTTCAACTCTTCTGTCAAATGATTATGCATTGTTCAGATCATCCATGCAGTCTAAAAACTCAAGTTCCTCCTCTTCTTCTTCACATGCACTATCCAGATACATGGTACAGTCAAAAAATTGAAGATCGTCTTCTTCATTTTCATAGGTACTTATATGAAGTTGTTGTTTTGAATCAGCCTGTTGGACATTCTAAAATTGATCTAAACATACTTCAGCTCCTTCAAACTATTGTACCACAACTAATATTTCATCTTGATCATTCTGGTTTGACACATAATCTGTAAGATCAAAATTATCTGGTTTTTCTGCAAAAGATTTGATTTGAGCAAAGCATCTTTGTTCTAAGACATTCTTCTCCCAAAATGGTTCTTCCAGGAGCGAATAATAGAGATCTCTATTTAAAAGCATATCTTCCTCCTTTTCAAGTACAAGAGGGAACTTATCAACTAGAGGTTCATTGAATGTTGAAACTGCAAAATCAGTTAGTTCTATAGGTTGTTCTTCACCTATGCATTTTTCCAAGTCTGAGAAGAAATCATCAACCTCAAGCTATAAATTTGAAACATAATTTTCTTTAATTTCAACCTCCTTTTTATTCGAAATTGAGTTATCTTCTTCTGATATGGCTGCAAGCTATGTGAGTATGGTGCCTTCATGCACACTACACTCAGAATATGCAAATTGTTAAGCATCTTCCAACTTATCTTGATCTCGCTAAGAAAATAGGTTGTACCTTATGCATGATTCCTTTTTCCAATTTTGGAATAAAATAAAACTGAAACTTCGACGTCCATCCATGTAAGTTTTGCAAGAATTCCAGCCTATCCTTACCTTTTGATAGCTACCCCTCTTGCTTGATCTTTTTATTCTCTATTTCGAATCGGAAGTACGGGTAAAGAAGGAGTGGGCTCGGTTTTAGATTCAACTAGAAAATTTTGGACAAGAGGTTGGGGAATAGGATCTGCATTTGGAACAACTTCGAATGCCAACTTGGAAAATTAATTTTGACTTGAGTATGTGATTGTGGGGTAGAAAAAGTAGGACTTGTAGCAAATTGAAAGTTAGGAAATGGAGAAAAACGTGCATTGGCTAACAAGGATAATTTAAAGGCATTGAATTTTCATAGGAGGGTAAGTAGGAACATCCCATTCATAGGGTTCTCTATCCCGACACCTATCATTCTTCATTGTTGTCAATTTCTTAATGTGTTCCTTGATAGCTAAATATTGTTGCTTCAAACTATTTAACTCAATTCTAAGATTTTTCACATTTCATACAAAGTCGGTATAACCCTCTTCATAAATTTGACCTTGAACAACATAACCTTCATATTGGTAATCATTTTGATATACGGGGTTTAGGTTATAACAATATTCATTTTGATAAGGGTTATTTAACCGATTTGAAGGAGAAGGTGGATAAAAAGGACTGATGGTTTAGCTAATAATATTGTTGAAAGTGAGGATTCATGGTTATAGGACCTCATAAAATACGGAACTTATGAAAATAGGTTTGTTGTTCACAAAACAAATGATTACAACAAAATAACATATTTGAATTTCTTAAAAAATACTAGAAGACTGGAGATAAATTTTTAGACACTTGTTGAAAAGTGTTATACGATATGGAATCAGATTTATGGAGTCGCAGATGAGTTACGCCGGATATTGAATCTTCGAGAATACATTAATAGTAGTTCTTTAAAAAGCTGCTATGTATGGTGTCTATTCTGCTTGAATGATGAAACACCTCTGAAAGTGAAAATTTTAGTTTTGTGAGGGTGTCCCACTAGGCATGCCAAAAATTGTTATCTCTTGAAATTACACCCTGTAAAGAGATTTCTGTAGGTTTTCTAAGCTTGCAAAATTTTATCTCTCTCTTTCACGAGATACAATGGAAACACCTCAGTGCTGTGGGTATACCTATTTTGTGGTGATTCTATGGTATCAAATTCAGTTCCTTATTGGTGTATCCTAAACTGATTCGAGGTTTAGGGGTAAAACATGACTATAAAACGATTAAAACTAAGATGATACACTAAATTTGCATGAGGGTTTTGGTGAGTATATGCACAATTGATATGTGAAATATTTTTGATGCACGAGCCAACAATGTTCTACAGAATTTAAGGGTAAACACTTGGTTGTATCTTGATGGAAGAATATCACAAAATAATATAAGCTTCATGGCCAAACTAGTTTTGGCATTGCTGCTGTGGATAGGTATAATGATTTTGAATCTGCTCATAATGCTGATTTGGAGGAGTTGTGAAAAGCATTGGAGGTGGAACATATTGTTGTTGCTGTAAGTGTGAGTTCCATGAAGGGAATGAAGTCATGATTGCATAACTTCATGGAATGGGAGAAAATGAAAGATATGGAAGAATAAAATGGATGAAAATGAGTGGATATGGATGGAAAAGGTATATAACTTAGAGAATGGGTTTTTGACCAGATGGAGTCGCCAGATGTGCTTTAAATGTGCCTCTAAAGGATGAATCTCACCAAGAACACATCAACTTGATGAAATGAAATGAAGACCTCTTGGTCCCACTTTGGGCATGCTAGAACTATTAGTGTGAAATCACAACACCCCTAAATGAGTCATGGATTTGCTTTTCTAAGGCGGTGGTCATTTAGTGTGATTACATAACATCGATCATTCCCAACATGTGGGACTTGCAAATGGGAATGACCCTCTAGAGAATGCTGGTTCCTCTTCCTAATCTACCTACCACAAGTTATTCCAGTGCAGTCAAGCTAATCTAATCCTAATCTAACTTCTAAGGAGACAAGGAGAGAGAAAAAGGAAAAATAGAGCCTACACTAAAACGGTGATACACCAGAGAAGGAAAATGTTGATCATCTACCAAACTACCATGGAACAAAGAGAGGTGAGCAATAGAAAGGATGGACAATGTTGTCCCCTCAAAATTCCCACTACGATAAGAGTAAAATTTCAAAATTTTGAGTCTTAAGTGTTTTTTCTCGAGGTGCCTAAGTCGTGAAATCGAAAAAAATCGTGTTCGGGTCGTTTTTGTGTGATTTTCGAACTGTCGGAACTTTTTGTCCCATCTGTCCCAAGTACGAAAGTGTCTTCTGTTCTCCGATCGGCCGAAACCTCCGAATTTGTCCCATTTTCGGGCCTGTCGGAAGTTTTTGTCCCAAGTGCCCCAAAGCCAAAAATGCAAACTGTTCCATTTCGGCCGAATCATCCTTCCCGCGTACTTCGCACTTTCCTGTCCCGAATGTCCCAAGTAAAAAGTGCGAGTCGTTCCATTTTCGCCCGAACCGGCCGAACCGCGTACTCCGGAACTTTTCGTCCCGAATGTCCCAAGTCCAAACGGGCCCGCTGTTCCATTTTCGGCCGATTCACCCGATTCTGTCCCGAGTTCCAAATTGCTCTGTTCCATTTCCGGCCGGTTCGCCCGGATCGCGTCCTTCGCGCAATTTTGTCCCAACTGCCCCATTTAAAAAAGTGCGAGCTTTCCCTATTTCGGCCGAGCCGTCGAGTCGCGTACTTCGGAACTTTTTGTCCCGAATGTCCCAAGTCCAAACGGGCCCGCTGTTCCAATTTCGGCCGAAACACCCGAACCGCGTCCTTCGCGCATTTTCGTCCCATTTGTCCCAAATACATTTGTGCGTCTTCTCCTGTTTCGCCCGAACCGCCGAGCCGCGTGTTTCGCGCATTCGCGTCTCACCTGTCCCAAGCGTACCAAGTGTCATTCACACTTAGTTTTTCCCGCTCGACCCGAATATGCTGTTTTTCAAAAAATAAATTTAAGTTGCGGCTCTGATGCTATCAATCCGAAGATCAAATTTCAAGAAGCAGTTACGAAGGACGAAACTTTCAAGACGTCGGTTACATCAGTTTTCAAAGATATCCATTGACATCTTCAAGATGAAACGTCTGGTGTGTCCCTCGTGGCAAAGACGTGGCTGAGACGTGGAAGAAAACTCAAGCGGCGGTTTCTGAAGACAGTGGGTCCTTCTCAGAACTGGACACCTGTCTCCTTCTCCTTTCTTTTCTCTTCTTCCCTTTCTTTTCGTATTCCTTGTAATTAGTTAAGGCATTGCAATTGGCGGTCCTTAACTATTCTTTAGTTAAAAGAAACGGTTACGAGGAGTAACGGATTTGTAATCTATATAATGGCCTTTCCACGCCATTTTAAGAGGAGGAAGAACTTGGATATTTTGCTGAAAGTGTAAATAGATCTTAAAGAAATCAATACAAAAGGGCTTTTCGTTCTTTGTCTATCTGATTCCTGTTGTCTCTGTGTTTTCCTTTAATATTGTGAAGATCATTTTGTTCCTAATTCGTTTAGTCTCTCTGATTGCATACTGTTCAGTTTTGCAAATACAGTGATCTTGTACAACCAAGAAGGAACTTTGTGTCCTTGATTAACAAATCTGAAAAAGGTTATTTACAGAACTTTGTGTCTTTAAATTTAATCCCATTCAGCTAACGCAAATGATCTTGTCTCAAATCCTTTGAAGCTTCGCACACACGAAGAATTATTCTGCTATCTATAATTCTGAATGTTGCTATTCTGCTCATCTTCTTATTCCCCTTCCTCAGTCCTGGCGTAACTGATGATCCTTGTGAAAAAACACTTTCGTAATATCCAAGTTCGACCATAAAATAATGTTCTGTACTTTTGTAAATAAGTTTGTTTCAGAATAAGGGAACCTCTCCCATTAAAGAGGAGGGACTTCTTGTCCCCTGACTGTTGTTCTTCTAAAAAGTCCTATTTGAAAACCAACAGTTTTTGGCGACTCCGCTGGGGAGGAAATTTGCATTCCAGCTCCGGGAGGAAATTTGCATTCCAGCTCCGCTGGGGAAAATCGCATTCCAGTACTGCAATTTTTCGATCATCCTTTGATCTGGCGACTCCACGTTTCACTAGAGGGAGAAGGGCCCTTGGTATCGAAGATTCTCAGTTTCAGCTTTTGGAGCAACAGGGTTTTCCTTTCCCTTCCAATAGAAGAACTCGTTCGACGAGCACTCCACCTGTCCAAGATAGAAGTCCTGCGGGTGGTATTCCTTCAGAGCCTGCTAGTCCTAATCTACGAGCTTTGATCCTTGCCGGTGTTACAGTTCCCCTCCAAGCCGTATTTCCAAGAATGGCACAATTACCATGGGGTCAACGTGTCGGGCCCCTGGCTCTTGCGCAGCCTTTGCATGAGTTACCTAGAGGTAACCGAAAGAACTTCCCAAAATTTAAAGGAGATGGCAAAATTCACCCTGATGAACATATTGCAGCATTCATAGTTGCCTGTGGAGTCTTGGGGGTTGAACATGAAGACGTCTCAGTAAGACTGTTCGTTGAGACGTTACAGGATAATGCTGCTGACTGGTTCTATCACCTTCCGGCTGGTGCCATCACCGACTGGAATACAATGAGAACTCAATTTGAAAGCCGTTTCAAGCCGGCAGAAGATGTGCATGCCCTGCTTGCCCAGATTTCTCAGATAAAGAAAGATCCATCAGAACCTATGAGAGAATTTGTGGCTCGGTTCAACAGATTGATCAACAAAATTCCTGTAAATACTCGACCGGTTGATCAAATTCAGAAATGTTTCTTTTTGAATGCCCAAACGCCTAAAGTCAGTTATGCTCTAAGAAGGGCTAATCTCGGAACGTTAATTCTAGATCAAGAACTGGCTGTTAGTGTCGAGGATGACCTGATCATGTCAGGGAAGTTGAGAAGAGATCCTCCTAAATCTAAATCTACTGCTTCTTCCTCTTCCACCTCTGGACCCAATACTGATCCATTAGTCCAGAAACTTGCAAATGATCTAGTGGCTATAAAGAAACAATTAGCCCAGCATGCACCATATGCAGACGTTCCGAGAAGAAATTTTCAACCCAGAAACCGTTTGCCAGCTCCCCACACAAGACTGGCACTTGAAGGACCTCCTGTCAAAGTTCCGGTGAATGCAACTTGTGAGGTTGAAGAGCCAGAAGATGATAATGAAGCTTGTGAGGAGTTCCTGGAGGAATTCGATGATGAGGCAGAAGAACTCGAAGGATCTCGAGTCAATTTCTTTACCACTGAAGGCATTGATGATGGAGATGACTATGATGAAGTGGTAGCAGACATGAACAGTGAATCATTTGCTGTCATGACTCGAGAACAGACAAGGCAGAAGGAGAAGGTGACACAGCCCCTAAAGAAATCTAAGGAGCAGCCGGCAACTATCCCTGTAATTGCCAGAAGAGGATCTCCTATCCCTACCTCATCTGCACCAAAGGTAAGTACTGTCAATCCTGCTCCCAAAGTTGCTTCTTCTTCTTCTTTTTCTCCCAAAGTTGATAAGCCTAGAATTTCAAATGATGATGGCCCATCCACCTCTGGATCCTTTGATATTGTTGATCACCTTAAAAGGACTAAAGTTCAAATTTCAGAAGCTGAATACTACCAAACCCACCCTAAAGCTTTTGCCAAGATGATCCAATTTGTAAATTCCCATTCCAAGACCACCTCTAAAGGCCTTTTGCCCACACCTCCTTCTGCACCACAACCTAGCCTGGTAGCTGCTGTCACCTCACCTGGAGACAAAATCAAGCCTTTTTATGTAACACTCCTTATAGCTGGCCATAGGCTCAGTAACTGTGTCATAGATTCCGGAGCCTCAGATAATGTGATGCCTGCTAAGGTAGCTCATGCTTTAGGCTTGACCCTTACTCGCACTTATGGATCTTGCTACTCCATGGAAAGTAAGGAAGTACCTTTAGTTGGAAGGATTAAAGATGCACAAGTGGCTTTTGCTGCTTTACCTGAGAAGAAGGTCTTGGCTACCATCCTAGTAGCAGACATTCCTCCTTCCTATGGAATGTTGCTAAGTAGGAACTTCTGTAAAGATGTGGGTGGAGAGATTCAAATGGATTGGTCACACGCACTCATACCTGTCCATGGACAAATGAAGAAGTTACTACCTGAGAAGCAGTCCGAGTATATTGTGCAGAAGACTGATGATCCTAAGGCACAAATACTCTATGAGGACAGGGGCCATGGTAATTACATGATTTTATCCCCTGATGAAATCCAACCCTCCAAAGTATCACCAAAAGATCCTAACGGCATCTGGACTTTAGAATTTGATGGAAGTTGTTCCTCGGCTGGTTCTGGAGCTGGCGTCTTGCTAGTATCACCTGAAGGCTGCCTGCACCCTTTTTCATTTAAGTTGCAGTTCGAGAACACCAACAACACGGCAGAGTATGAGGCTCTCCTTCTTGGACTGCAAGTAGCCAAAGAACAAGGTGTAAAAAATCTTCTGGCTCGTGGTGATGCAGAGCTGATTGTGAAGCAAGTCAGAAGCCTTTTTCAGGTAAAGAATGGAAGGCTGAAGCATTATCGGAATCAGGTTTGGGATTCAATTGAATTCCTTGATGCCTTCTCTATTGAAGCAATACCCAGAGAAAAGAACCGCAGGGCTGATTCACTGGCTGTCTCAGGGTCATTATTGATTCCCCATCCTGAATTCTCTCAGGACAAGTTCACTATTGAAATGGTCCACCGGCCTAGTGTTCCTGACAATACTAATAACTGGCAAGTTTTCAACGATGACCAGCATCTGCTTTCCTTCCTGGAACTCAAGGGGAACTTCGAACAACTATATTTTGAGGGAAGTGACAACCTGCCTCGTGAGAGTGTGTCCTCTGACCAAGCTGTCACCCAAGGAGAAGAAACTGATCAGGAAGGGTGCATTAAGCTCAAAGGAAACAAGATTCCCAAAGGTTTGGTGAGTTTGGAGGAGTTGTTTGATAAACACGACAGATACGTGAGATCTAAAGCTTCTACTGGACCTCTGCAATCAGCTGAGTATGATAAAATTGATATTGGGAGTTCTGATGACCCGAGGCTGGTGAATATTGGGAAATGTTGCACATCAGATGAGAGGAGAAGAGCAATTGATCTTCTAAGGAAGTATAAGGATGTTCTTGCATATTCTTATGAAGATCTAAAAGCCTTCAAGCCAAAAGAAATGCAACACTCTATCCCTCTCAAACCAGGAATCAAGCCTTTCAAGCAGAAACAAAGGCAGTATAATCCAAAAATAGCCGACACCATCTTTCAGGAGATCCAGAAATTGTTGAAGGCTAAAATCATTTTTCCCATTCACCATTCGACATGGATTGCAAACATTGTGCCTGTTAGAAAGAAGAATGGTGAGATCCGCATTTGTGTTGATTTCAGGAACCTGAATCAGGCCTCTCTGAAAGATAACTACCCTCTACCTATGATGGATCAAATATTGCAAGCAGTAACAGGTTCTGAAATGTTATCTATGCTTGATGGGTTCTCGGGATACAATCAGGTAGAGGTTGATACTGCAGATCAACACAAGACAGCCTTCACCACTCCTTGGGGTACCTTCGCCTACAAGAGAATGCCTTTTGGGCTGATTAATGCTGGTGCCACTTTCCAGAGAGCTATGGATCTGGCTTTTGGAAGCTTGAAAGGGAAATGTATAGTCATATACCTTGATGACCTGACAGTGTTCTCAAAGACAAGAGCGGATCACTTTGACCATCTGGAAACAGTCCTGCAGAGATGCCGAGAGCATGGGATTTCTTTGAATCCTAAAAAATCTGTCTTCTGTGTTACAGAAGGGAAGCTATTAGGGCACATTGTCTCCAAGGATGGCATCAAGATTGATCCTGAACGAGTTCAAGCCATCCAGCAAATTCCTCTCCCAACCAGTAAAAAAGGCGTGCATTCCTTTTTCGGTAAGATCAATTTCTTAAGAAGATTCATCCCTGATTTTGCTGAATTAACTTTGAACATCTCTCAGATGATGAAAGGGAAGCAAGCGTTTGGTTGGTCTTCTGAAGGAAAGGAATCCTTTGAGGGTATCAAGAAAGCCATTGCTAAAACTCCAGTTTTGGCCTGTCCTGACTTCAGCAAAGATTTCATCATCTATTGCTATGCTACAGATAATACCCTGGCTGCTGTCTTAACCCAAGAAGACTCTGATGGACATGAGCTACCAATTGCCTTCATGAGCTATATCCTGAAGAATCATGAGCTGAAATACACCATGATGGAGAAGCATGCTTTTGCAGTAGTCAAAGCTGTCAAGCAGTTCCGTTTCTATATCCTCAACTCTCACTCTATGGTGCTGGTTCCAGATACAACTGTTAAGTCAATTCTTACACAGCAAGAATTTGGGTCCAAGAGAGGAAACTGGGTGGCTAAAGTCCAGGAGTATGACATTGATATCAAACCAACCAAGCTGGTTCGTGGAAAGGGTCTTTGTGAGCTCATTGCTGAAGGAGCCAAACATGAGTTGCTGGAGGAGAAAGCTGACATTCCTACTGTTCTATTCCTTAGTTCAGTCGATGAATGGTATGCCGACATCGCCCATTTTCTCACCTATGGGGAATGCCCCTCTCATTTAACTGCCAAGGAAAAGAGGACTGTTAAATTGAGATCAGCGCAATATGTACTGTGGGAAAATGCTTTGTTCAAGCGTGGCTTAGATGGGAGATTCTGAAATGTGTTGATAAGGAACAACAGAGAAAGTTGCTCTCAGCTTTCCATGATCAGGCGTGTGGAGGGCACTATTCGTCAACAGTCACAGCTCACAAGATACTCCGGGGAGGGTATTACTGGCCTTCCTTGTTCAGAGATGCATCCAAGTGGGTGGATAAATGCGAGGCCTGTCAGACTTTTGTGGGAAGACCCAAACTGGCCGCTTTGCCTCTCAAGCCAGTTGTGATCGAGGAACCATTTCAACAGTGGGGTCTAGACTTCATTGGTACACTCAACCCTGTTTCTAGTGCTGGGCACACTCATGTGCTAACTGCCACTGACTACTTCACCAAATGGGTGGAAGCTATCCCAGTCAAGAGCACTACTTCTGAAGTAGTATGCAACTTCATCAAGGAGAACATCTTGGTAAGGTATGGTGTACCTAACAAGATTGTAACAGATAATGCTTCAAACTTCTCCTCAACTGAGATCATGGATTTCTGCTACGGGTATGGCATCTCTCTGGCTCATTCTTCAGATTATTATCCCCAGGGAAATGGACAAGCAGAATCCACCAACAAAAATCTGGTGACTATCATAAGGAAGTTGGTCAATGAGTCTCAGCGAAACTGGCATAAGAAGCTTTATGATGCTCTTTGGGCAGACAGGATCACACCTAAAAGAGCCATTGGAATGTCCCCCTTTCAAGTAGTGTATGGAGTAGAGGCCCAATTGCCAGTGACAGTGGAACTGCCAGCCTTGCACCTGATGAAGGCCATTGAAGACACTAGTTTCAGTGATGCTCTGGACAAAAGAATCATGTACCTGCACAAACTGAACGAGGATAGATTGGAGGTTGCTGACAGAATATCTGCTCACCAGCAGAAGGTGAAGGTTCTGTTCGATAAGAAAGCTAGGTCCAGAGAGTTCCAAGTTGGTGATACCGTGCTGTTATGGGACAAAAGACATGAACCTCGTGGCAGCCATGGAAAATTTGATTCTCTGTGGCTTGGACCTTTCAAGATAAGACACTTTGCTGGTAAGGACTCTTTCTATCTTGATTACATGGATGGTTCTCCCCTCCCACTTCCTTATAGTGGGCAGTATTTGAAGTCGTTCAAGTCCTAGGTGACTAGGGAGCCCCTTTGTATATTATGTACAGTGTTTTTGCTTTTTGCTTTTGGTGTGTTTCCCTTCTGTTGTGTGTGTTGCCCTCTGTATTGGTTTGTTTTTGACTCCGTTGCCCAAGGGATAAGGCACTGGTCTGCTTCACCGAGTTCTCTAAGTTCTTGCCTTGTCTCATTTTTTGAATTTATACCAAGTCATCCCCAGAAGGAGCCAGCTGTTGTCCACTCAAAATTCCCCGCTCTGATAAGAGTAAAATTTCAAAATTTTGAGTCTTAAGTGTTTTTCTCTGAGGTGCCTAAGTCGTGAAATCGAAAAAATCTGTGTTCTGGGTCGTTTTGTGTGATTTTCGGGCCTGTCGGAACTTTTTGTCCCATCTGTCCCAAGTACGAAAGTGTCTTCTGTTCTCCGATCGGCCGAAACCTCCGAATTTGTCCCATTTTCGGGCCTGTCGGAAGTTTTTGTCCCAAGTGCCCCAAAGCCAAAAATGCAAACTGTTCCATTTCGGCCGAATCATCCTTCCCGCGTACTTCGCACTTTCCTGTCCCGAATGTCCCAAGTAAAAAGTGCGAGTCGTTCCATTTTCGCCCGAACCGGCCGAACCGCGTACTCCGGAACTTTTCGTCCCGAATGTCCCAAGTCCAAACGGGCCCGTTGTTCCATTTTCGGCCGATTCACCCGATTTTGTCCCAACTGTCCCGAGTTCCAAATTGCTCTCTGTTCCATTTTCGGCCGGTTCGCCCGGACCGCGTCCTTCGCGCAATTTTGTCCCAACTGCCCCATTTAAAAAAGTGCGAGCTTTCCCTATTTCGGCCGAGCCGGTCGAGTCGCGTACTTCGGAACATTTTGTCCCGAATGTCCCAAGTCCAAACGGGCCCGCTGTTCCAATTTCGGCCGAAACACCCGAACCGCGTCCTTCGCGCATTTTCGTCCCATTTGTCCCAAATACATTTGTGCGTCTTCTCCCTGTTTCGCCCGAACCGGCCGAGCCGCGTGTTTCGCGCATTCGCGTCTCACCTGTCCCAAGCGTACCAAGTGTCATTCACACTTAGTTTTTCCCGCTCGACCCGAATATGCTGTTTTTCAAAAAAATAAATTTAAGTTGCGGCTCTGATGCTATCAATCCGAAGATCAAATTTCAAGAAGCAGTTACGAAGGACGAAACTTTCAAGACGTCGGTTACATCAGTTTTCAAAGATATCCATTGACATCTTCAAGATGAAACGTCTGGTGTGTCCCTCGTGGCAAAGACGTGGCTGAGACGTGGAAGAAAACTCAAGCGGCGGTTTCTGAAGACAGTGGGTCCTTCTCAGAACTGGACACCTGTCTCCTTCTCCTTTCTTTTCTCTTCTTCCCTTTCTTTTCGTATTCCTTGTAATTAGTTAAGGCATTGCAATTGGCGGTCCTTAACTATTCTTTAGTTAAAAGAAACGGTTACGAGGAGTAACGGATTTGTAATCTATATAATGGCCTTTCCACGCCATTTTAAGAGGAGGAAGAACTTGGATATTTGCTGAAAGTGTAAATAGATCTTAAAGAAATCAATACAAAAGGGCTTTCCGTTCTTTGTCTATCTGATTCTTGTTGTCTCTGTGTTTTCCTTTAATATTGTGAAGATCATTTTGTTCCTAATTCGTTTAGTCTCTCTGATTGCATCTTGCCTAGCTTTTGCAAATACAGTGATCTTGTACAACCAAGAAGGAACTTTGTGTCCTTGATTAACAAATCTGAAAAAGGTTATTTACGGAACTTTGTGTCTTTAAATTTAATCCCATTCAGCTAACGCAAATGATCTTGTCTCAAATCCTTTGAAGCTTCGCACACACGAAGAATTATTCTGCTATCTATAATTCTGAATGTTGCTATTCTGCTCATCTTCTTATTCCCCTTCCTCAGTCCTGGCGTAACTGATGATCCTTGTGAAAAAACACTTTCGTAATATCCAAGTTTGACCATAAAATAATGTTCTGTACTTTTGTAAATAAGTTTGTTTCAGAATAAGGGAACCTCTCCCATTAAAGAGGAGGGACTTCTTGTCCCCTGACTGTTGTTCTTCTAAAAAGTCCTATTTGAAAACCAACAGACAACAAAGACATCAAAAACAATAGATCGATTCACACGTAAAATGTTCCCAAACCCCGTGAACACAGCTCCCATATATGCAAGTGAACATTCAAAACATGTACATATACCCTGCAATGAAGAGAGGTAAGAAGAGACAACCAAAAATGAGCAAGGATGGACAAATGCATCACAAAACATGTTTTTATTGCTTCATAGTTTGCATAGAGCATCATCTATGGACAAGAGGCAAAAATGCCATTTTTATAGAGCAGGGGAGGAGGTTCAAACTCCCTTTTCGACCCTAGGGATATCGAAAGGGGAGGTAGAGAAGAAAATGAACAACCTCTTAAAAAATGATGCCTCTGCTACATTATATAGAAAAATGTGAGAAGGAAAGGGAAAAAATAGGGTATTTTCTCCAACCACTTTTCAAAATGTGTTTTAATTCTTCATCTGTTGATGGGCTCGATGCAAAAGCTCATATTTCCACGTATCTACTTTGCAGACCAAAAAAAATGACCCATACTTCATTAAATCGGTAGTTGGAACTGGTTTTTTGTCTTTTCCACTCCAAAACATGTTTTACAAATTTCTCTACCAAATATTAACCAAAATCCAAAACTCAAGACTCCATGATGAAGAAAATATTCAGATATTTCCATTGGTACTAAGAACATAAAAGATGAAGCTCTAGATCAAACGATATGGCCTTCTGAGTTTTTACTTAATGTTTTTGGCAAAAACAACTCGGGAAAATTTTGAACTTTTCTCCCACAAATCCATTGATGACATGGCATCCATTGGGGTTGGCAGAGGCAAGGGCTCCTTTTTTTCCATTTTACACTTTTTGACAAAAGTCAAAAATCTCATTTTCCTCCGAAGGTCCGCTAGCCCGCATTAACTTTTTGATGTGCTAGCTCAACACTTAATTTTCACCTTTTTGACAAAAGGGAAAATTTTCACTTTTTCCTCCGATTCCCCACCGGTCCAAGATTCCTTGGCAAAAATATCTCCTAATCCCCGTAGGTCTGCCTTGGGAAAATTTTCCCTTCTAACTCCACCGAGCCATAACTCAAAAATACAAGGAGTTAGAAAGAGCTCTTTACCTTTCTGGAAAGGGGAAGAAATTCTCTATCTGATGGAGTATTTTCTAGAAATACTTGAGTGCCTGAACTTTTGAAATTTGGATTGAGGCACAAAAAGGAGTAAGTTAACCCAAAATAAGAGGGAGCTTATTTTGGTTAACAACTTTGGTGACTCATAGGGGTCATTTGCCTACTAGATGAATGATTAGTGGCCTTTTTTGCATCCATTGGGCATGGAGTCAAGCTTGATAACCAATTTTCTAATCTAACTCTAAAAATATGACCTCTGAATCACTTGGGAACCCACTGAAAATTGGAGTTGATCTTCACCAAAAGCCAACTGAAATGGATTGTGCAAGAGTAATACAACAACACCAAAAACTATATACAAACTGAAAATCATACATGCTCCAAATGGAACATGCAGAGTGTGCAAAAGCACTTCTTCTACTGAAAACAAACCTACCTACACTACTCTAACTAAGAGAAAAGGGAACTCAAACAAAACCTACCACATAGGATAAATAGCTTCCTACCTCAAAAATGGAAGCCATGCAACTGATTTGGCATTGAACATGGCTGGTTAGATGAGTGAAAAACTAAATACAAGTTGATATTCCACCCAAATAACCAAAGTTTCAATTGAAGGCAAATCCAATACCTATTTTAGTTTCTCTACATTTAGATTGAAGAGGTATGACAACTGATCCTTGGTACTTTGTAGCTCATCCTCATGCCCTGAAGCAAGTATGACTGGTTGTGGCTTCTCCTTTGGCTTCAATGAAGCCAAATATATGATTGGGAAAGGTCTGGTCTGATTGATGTGCCTATTGATCTGATTTTCAACTCCAAAAATGGAGTCCTGTTGTAGACATTCTTGGATGAATGGCGTGGAAGAAGTGGTGAAACCCTTATGCTCTTTCTCTTCTTCCTCTTGTGAAGAACATGGAAGATTTAAATATTCATAACTTGATTCCAAAAGGCTACTATAAAGTACATACTACTGCAAATGAATTCTCTCCTCCATGACAAGTAAGTATGTATGTTTGGAAGGTGGATGATGGAGGTGAAAACAATGTGATTTCAACTGGTTCTTCTCCATCAAAATAGTCCTCCAAATCAGATAGATAAACTGCCTCATTATTGTCCTGCTACAAATGTTTAACTTCCTCCATGGTGTTCTCTTGATCAACAACTTGTTTACCATGGTTTCTTTCATCCTCCAACATGAAGTTTGAAAGATCAAACTCTTCTCCAACATTAGAGCTCGAGAGAGATGAAGTGGAAGGAAGAACTGAAGGTTCTTCTATAGCCTATTTTGTGTTCAAAGCTCTTGGACCTGCATTTTTCTCCTCCACAACTGGAATTTTCTCCTTTTCTTTTGGATTTGGAGAAGCTTCTCCTTCCCTCTTTGCTTGAAGACCATCTTGCTCTTGAATGACCTCTTTCTCTATCATGAAGTTTGCCAAATCAAACTCTTCAATCTGCTGCTCTAGAGGACAAGTTGGGACTGCAAGATCTTCTTTGAGCTCCTTTCCATGGTGGATTCATCAACCAAAATAGGCCCTTTGAATGAAAGCAAGAAATTATCAATGATGCCTTCTTCTTCTACTACTATAAAATCTGATTTGGTCTCACCCATTTGGTCCTTTCCAATGGGACTTTGAGCTGATTTTCCTTCTTCTTCCATGGCTGATTGTGTAACTTGAATTGGACCAAAATTTTCTTCAAGTAGAGTGCCAACATGGAAACTACATTCTGAGAAATCTGATTCCTGATCTACTTCTTGTTGTTCTTTCTCTTCTCCTACTGCAAACTCAGCCTCATCCATCATTGGTTCTTCAATCTTGACCTCCTCTATTGGCTTGACCATCAAGGGGATCTTTGTAAACCCAAATTTGGCCCTCCAAATCTTTAAATTATCTATCATTTATTTTTTATTGAGCTCTTCTTCTTACTATTCTTCTTCACTGGTTTCTTGGGACTCTTCCCAACATGGACTTGGGAAAACAAGAGGAGTGGCAGGTTGGGGTTCAACCAACTTTGCAATTATTTGTGGTGGAGAGGGAGGAGATGAAACTTCTTGTTTCTTTGGAGGGGAGGATATTTCTTTTGGCTCTTGTGGAGGGAATTTGGATTTGGAAGAGAAAAGGGTAGAAAAAATGAGATGGGATGGAAGACTAGGGGATGGAGGGATGAAACTAACACTTGGGGCAGCAACTGAGGGGCTTGACTCTTGATCATGCTGAAATGGTAAAGCTTGAGAGGGTGAAAAAGAAAGACAAGGAGCTTTTGAATGACTTACCCATTGACAAGGTTCATTTAGACTTTTCTCATATGTTTCTATCTCCTCAATCCATTGCACAAGTTAAGGCACTATTTCAACAATAAAGTGAAGCTTCTCTTGAGGGCTGTACTGTCTTGGAAAAGGGCCTTCCCATAGACAAGGTGCCCTAAAACCAATCTTGAATGCCTTCATTTGTGTTATGCCTCTGGACTGCACCATGCTAGCCTCCATTTTTTGAATCTTCTCCAATAGACCAACATCCTCCATTTGGTTGTTGTCATTATATGCATATCCTTGTTCCTGATAAGCTTCATGGCCAAACTAGTTTTGGCATTGCTGTTGTGGATAGGTATAATGATTTTGAATCTACTCATAATGCTGATTTGGAGGAGTTGTGAAAAGCATTGGAGGTGGAACGTATTGCTGTTGCTGCAAGTGTGAGTTCCATGAAGGGAATGAAGTCATGATTGCACAACTTCATGGAATGGGAGAAAATGAAAGAGATGGAAGAAGAAAATGGATGAAAATGAGTGGATATGGATGGAAAAGGTATGCAACTTGGATAATGGGTTTTGACCGGATGGAGTTGTTAGATGTGCTTTAAATGTGCCTCTAAAGGCTGAATCTCACCAATAACACATCAACTTGATGAAATGAAATGTTGAAATCACAACACCCTCAAATGAGTCATGGATTTTCTTTTCTAAGGCAGGGTCATTTGGTGTTATTGTATAACATTGGGTCATTCCCAAGCTATGGGACTTGTAAATGGGATTGACCCTCTAGAGACGACTGGTTCCTCTTCCTAATCTACCTACCACAAGATGTTCTAGTGCAGGCTAGCTAATCTAATCCTAATATAAATTCCGGGAAGACAAGGAGAGCAAGAAAAAATGAAAAATAGAGCCTACACTAAAAAAGTGATACACCGAGAAGGAAAATGTTCATAATCTACCAAACTACAATGGAAAAAGAGAGGTGAGCTTTATAAGGGATGGACAATAGCATCACAGAGCATAGATTAGATTCACATAGAAAATATTCAAAACCCCATGAACATAGCTACCATATCTACAAGTGAACATTCAAAACATGCATAGATACCTGCTATGAAGAGAGGCAAGAATAGAACCAAAAAGGAGTAAGGATAGACAAATTGATCACAAAACACATTTTTTATTGCTTCAAAGTTTTCACAGAGCATCATCTATGGAAAAGAGGCAAAAACACCATTTTTGCAGAGTAGGGAGGATTTTCAAACTCCCTTTTAGACCCTAGGGAGAGAAAAAGGGGGAGGCAGAGAAGAAAATGAACAACCTCTTAAAAAATGATGCCTTTGTTACATTATATAGCAAAATGTGAGAAGGAAGGGGAAAAATGTGGGATTTTCTCCAACCACTTTTCAAAATGCATTTTAACTCTTCATCGTTGATGGGCTAGATGAAAAATCTCATATTTCCGTATATCTACTTGCAAGCTAAACAAAATGACCGATACTTTATTAAATCGGTGGTTGGAACTAGTTTTTGTCTTTTCCATGCCAAAACGTTTTTACAAATTTCTCCCTAAATCTTCACCAAAATCCAAAATTGAAGACTCCATGATGAGGAAAATCTTCAAATCTTTCCATTAGTACCAAGAAACGTCAAAAATGGCCTTCGAGTATTTCCTTAACGTTTTTGGCAAAAAATAGTTCGGGCAAATTTTAAAATTTTCTCTCACAAATCTACTAATGATGTGGCATCAATTGGGTTTGGTGGAGGTAGTGGCTCCTTTTTTTTCATTTTACATTTTTTGACAAAAGTCAAAAATCTCATTTGCCTCCAAAAGGTCCGTTGGCCCGCATTAACATTTTGATGTGCCACCAAGACTTAATTTTTGCCTTTTTGACAAAAGGAAAACTTTAAATTTTTCCTCCGATTCCCTACCGGTTCGAGATTCTTTGGTAAAAATCTCTCCGAAGCCCTGCATGTTTTCCTTGGGCAAATTTTCCCTTCTAACTTCGCCAAGCCATAATTTAAAAAATACAAGGAGTTAGAAAGAGCTCTTTACCTTTCGGAAAGGGGAAGAAATTTTCTATCCGATGGAGTATTTCATAGAAATCCTTGAGTGCGAAAATTTTGAGAAATTTGGAATGAGGCACAAAGAAGGAGTAAGTTAACCCAAAATAAGAGGGAGCTTATTTTGGTTAAAAGGGCCTCTGCATTTGATTTTGAAAGGTTTGCTACTCATTATGCCCATTTATTTTCAGAAGTTGATAGGGATTTCCAAGAAACAAGTCCTTTAGGGGGTATCCATTTTGAAAGTTATACTCCTATGTTCCAAGGACTCTCTGCCCCTTATAAGTTTTTTTCTCCTCTAGGGTCACCTCCTTAAAACAATACGGCCCAGCCCCCACCCAGACCTCCTTGTTTTGTAAAAAATTTTGGTCCTATAAATTTTGTGGGAATGGTTGGTTATCCAAAAGCAATTCCTAAAGACGAAAGGAACAAACTACCAAAGTTCCAAGGAAACAACACTATAACTGGTGATCAAAATTTAAAGATTTTTATCAATATGATGGAAGACTTTCATATGTAACATGAAGATGTATATATCAATTTGTTTATCCATAATTTGGAAGAGGATGTTAGGGATTGGTATAAGGATTTTCCAGATAACTCTATTGATTTTGGACTGATATGAGAAATGCATTTAGATTGCAAGTATGGTGATAGAACCGACACTAGGTTTCTTCTAATATAATTTGAAAACATCAAAAAGAATCCTAATGATTCAAGTACATAATTTCAACACCATGTTTAATAATAACTTGAGGATATTTCATGTTAGGATAAGGCCATGTGATGAATCATGTTTGATCAAATATTGAAAATGCAATTGATAAAAAGGTTGCTTACTACTTGAGGAACAAAAATCTACTAATTTAAGGCAGGACTTCACTATGGATTTGAAAATTGAAAACAATATCAAGGAAATTGGGAAGCCTCTAAAGAGGGAGGTTGTAAAAGTAAATAACCCAGAAATAACTCAGACGAGAAAAGATGCTGATTTGGAGGAAGTTGTGAAAAATTTGGCAGGGGCTATCAAAGAAATTTCCTACAAACTAGCCCAGAAAAAGAAGGGGATTGGGCAGAGCTCACAAGGTCAACACAAGTAGCATGGCAAAGAAAGGTTCACAAATCACCAAAGATCTGATGACAAAGGCAAGGGACTTGTTGGATTTGGAAATAGGCAGCCCCAAGGCGAAAAAAAAGAATGGTGCCTAATCCTTTGGCTACCGAGTTTTTGTTGTTGAGGAGATAGATATCATTGACTAGTGTGATAGATGTTTCATGCCCCTTGCTCCTTATGAAGAAGATCAGGAAGAAGAATAATAAGTTGATGATGATAAAGATAATGATGTCTTCATTATGGGTTTTTCCATGAGCTCACAACAAGGGGAAACTTTAAGCGAGGTGACAAGTACTGGAATGCTACAAATTTTTGGGACTCCATTGATAGGGTACCTATTCTTCCTCCCTCTCATACTTTATAACTAGATACTATGAAATATTTTGAATTGCCTAATAATGAATTTGAATATTTAAGGGCTCTGATTATAAAGAAGTATGATGGAGGAATTCCATCTAAGGAAGATAGACAATTACTTGATGAATGTTGTTTTTACTCAAGAAAATGAATATAACGTAAGAAGTAAGGTTGTCAAAGGGATAGGGACTCAAGCCAAGCCAAAATATCCATTACTTTCAAACATTCCTAAAGAGGCTCCTAAGAAAGATGCACCTACCAAATGCCTGCAGCTCTAAACAAAAATCATACCCCTCCTCATGAACAAGTTGTCAAAAATCTTATACCACCTAGTGAGTGCGTTAGCTTTCCTTCTATTACTACCTTGCCAAAGAATGTCCCATATGATATTTCCCAAGTTTTAAGTCAAATAAAAGTCTTTATTCCAATTATTGAGTTGCTTAGGATTCCTAAGCAAAAAAAGAGAGCATTTAAATACTTGGGATTGAAAGAAGAGAAGACTGCGCCTAGACAGTAAATGTAAACATTATGGATACTTCTCCAATCATTGAAGAGTTAGAGACACCACCAGAATTGGAGGACTTAGGTGAACCAACCGAGTTCTATTTGGGGACATCCTTGGTGGATTCTTAGTTGAATGTGGATCCATTATTCACCACTTTGATCATTAAGGACAGACTAATCCACAACCGCATGTTTTACTCGGGGGCATCATGCAATGTCATGCCTCTTGAAGTCATGAATGAGCTGAATATAAAAGTAACAACAAAATATGGCAAGTACATTTCCATAGAATCTAGAGAAGTGCCAAGACAACTTGCAACTTCCTAGGTAGAAACTAAAAACTTGATGTTGTCATTATTTCTTTGTCTACCCAAGTGGGGTATGCTATTGGCTAGAAAATAGGCTACAAGTGATGGTACAAGAGTTCAAATGGACATGTTCTATGCCACAATCCCAATTGAGGGCAGACTTGTCGGTTTTATGGGGAAAAGAAAATGTTACACCTTATTGAAGATCCCAACAATGCATCCTATGAAGTATTGTACACAAATGTTGATGCTGATAACTTTGTAGGATTTGCTAATGGAAAGGAGCACAAGATTGAGGAATGCAGGTGTCTTGAACAAATGGGCTCTCCTTGGACTCTATTTTTGATGGAGCTTGCTCCAAGTTTGGGAATGGTGCTGGTGTTGTTCTACTTTCTCTAGGTCAGGAAAAATTTGTTTTTTCCTTCAAACTCAACTTTGAGTGCACTAACAACATTGCTGAGTATGAGGCACATTGTTGTTGGGTTTAAGAATTTATTGGAAATATGGTGTCAAGGACATCATTGTAAAGGAAGACTCAAAATTAAGTGTAAAACAATTTATAAAAGCGTATGCCACAAAAATCGGTGAATGAAATAATACAAGAATGCAGTTTGGGATTTCATTGAGATGTTTGATTCATTCAACATTCTCGCATCATGATAAGAAGTTAAATGACTTGGTAGACAAGATTGCAGTGTTGCGGTCTTTTTTTGACAAATGTACAATGTTCCCATATTGTGAATATGATTTTTATGTATTTCCAAGACCCTATATCCCTCACAACATTAAACACTAACAGGTTTTTGATGATGATACTCAAATTAGAAGATTTATATAGAATAAGGGAGAGTTTGTTGATCAAAGTATTGATTGGGAGCCAATGTTATGTGTGACAGAGGGGAAGGAAACCTTGTTTGGCAACGACATTATCTAGCTAAAGAATAATACCATTCCTAGAGGGCATGTTGCTCTTGAAGCAAATTTTGATAATGTAAATTGCATTATTAATAGACATATGACAGCCTTGAGGGATGTTAAGGAGCATGATTTTCATAAAAAGGAGAAGAAAAGAAATTTTTGTTAGGAAGTAATCTCAAAGAAAGAGGAGAAGCAATCATACATCCAATTGTTGATAAATACCAAGATTACATGGCTAGGACTTATTCTAAATTAAAAGCATACAAAGAGAACCTATTTCAACATGAGATTCCCTTGGAGTCTAATGCAAAACCATCCAGAAGAAATAGAGGCCAATCAATCCAATTCTATATCTCAAAATGCAAGAACAACTAAAGAAGCTTATAGATGGAGGGATTATTCAGCCCACAAGGTATTCTTCTTGGGTTACAAACCTAGTACCAGTGAGAAAGAAGAATGGTGATATAAGGCTATGTGTAGATTTCAGGAATCTAAACAGAGCATCAATGAAGGATAATTATCCTTTACCAAATATTGAAAACATGTTGTAGTTAGTGACTAGTTTTGAATTGCTCTCCACCCTAGATGGTTTCTCTGGTTATAACCAAGTTGTGGTGAAGGAATCAGAAAGGATCAAGACATCCTTTACTACTCCTTGGGGAATGTATGTGTATGTTAGGATGCCCTTTGATTTGATGAATGCTGGAGCTACCTTTCAAAGAGAAATGGATGTTGATTTTGCTGGTTACATCAATGGGTTTATTACTATTTATCAAGATGATGTGATTTGTATTTTCTAGGAAGTGAAGTGATCACCTGCTTTGACCGGGAGAAGATCTTTGATAAGATGTAGAGAATATGGCATCTCACTCAATCTAAAGAAGTGACATTTTGGAGTGAATAAGGAAAATTTTCTTGGTCACATTGTGTCATAAGAAGGGGTGATGATTGATCCATAAAGCGTAGAGGCCATCAAAGAAGGTGCCAATTCCAAGAACCAAGAAAGGAATTTAGTCCTTCTTTGGGCGAGATAAACTTCATCGAGAGATTCATATCAAAATTTGCTGAGTTCACCATTTCAATCACTTCCATGCTAAGGAAGGATCAGGTCATCAAGTGGGAGGAGGCTACCATCCAAGCTTTCAATGGGATTAAAGAGGCACTAAAGCATGCACCTATTCTGGAAGCTCCAGACTATAAGAAGCCTTTCCAATTGTTTTCCTTTGCTTCAAAGAACATTGTTGCTTTTGTCCTACTGTAGAAGGATGATGAGGGGGCTGAGAGGCCAATTGCCTTTTTCAGTAAGGCCTTGCAAGGGGCTAAGATGAGGTACACTATTATGGAGAAACAAGCATTTTCCTTGGTAAAAGCAACAAAGGTTTTTAGGCCTTACATTTTGAGTTCTAAGATTGTTGCTTATGTTCCCCACACCATGGTGAGAGACATTTTATGGTGAATAATTTGTAAGAATATGATATGGATATCCAAACACGAAGTTGGTGAGAGGTTTGGGATTGGCTAAGCTCGTGGTGAGAGTAACTTGCAAACTATTGAGGTAAATGAGGTAGAAGAAGAAAGGGCAGGTGTTTTTGAAAAATTGATGAGTTCGAGTGGTACAAAGATGTAATTTTTATATTAGACATCTGAACTACCTTGAGTATTTAAGTAAGAACTTAAAAGAGCCCTAAAGTTGGCTTCCTTTAAATATGTCATTACTTATTGTGGGTTAGCTGGAGGAACCCGAAGGAGTCCTTTTAAGGTGCTTTATTGAAGAAGAAGCCCCAAAGATAATTGCTCATCTTCATGGAGGAGTTTATGGGGGAATATTACTACAAGATTCATAACACACAAGATCCTAAGGGATGGTTATTGGTGGCCAACTCTCTTCAAGGGTATAACCTTGTTGGTTAGAAGATGTGAGAGTTGTCAGGCGCTACTCTGGAAGAATGAATGCTTCAAGCTCCCTTCCTTTGCAGCCTGTATCAATTGAAGATCCATTCAAGCAATGGGGAATTGATTTCATTTGTGATATTTCATACCCTTCAAGTGTTGGCCATGAGTGGATTCTTGTAGCCACTTAATACTTTACTAAATGGGTGGAGAAAATCCCCACCAAAAGGGCAACACACCAAATTTTCATGGAATTTCTGTTGAACCATATTATCTATAGGTTTGGAGTGCTAGTCAAAATTGTAGCTGGAAATGTCATGAGTTTCAGAGCTAAACCTCGGTTGCAATATACAACAAGTATGGGATCAACTTGACATATGCCTCTAATTACAACCCCTACGGAAATGGACAAGTTGAGTTTAGTAATAAAAACTTGGTGAAGATTATCAGAAGAACCTTGGAGTTGAATAAAAGGAAATGGGGTGAATAGTTGAAGTTTGTTGTTTGGGCTGATAGATTCACTTTGTCAAGAGAGTTACTGGAAAGATTCCATTTGAGTTGGTATATGGGACTCAGGCCTTGTTGCCCCTTCATATGCAACTATCTTCATATCAATTCATTGAATAGCTAGAGGATTAGGAGGTAAGTCCGTATGATGTCTACATTAATCAGATTATTGAGCTTGATGAAGAGAGGAGGGCATCCTACTAGAGGCATGTAAAGTTCGAGAAAAGCGAAGTTATTTGATAAGAAGTTCACTCCCAGAGCTTTCAATATTGGAGATCTTGTGTTGTTATGGGATAGCAGACATGAAGATAAGGGCAAGCATGGAAAATTTGACTCATTATGGATGGGACCTTACTCCATTGATATTAGAATTGGTGAACATGCCTTCTTCTTAAAGGATTTGGATGGTGATTTTCTTGAATTTCCTATTAATGGTAGGCATTTGAAGCATTTCTTGGATTGATTCCTAGAATCAAGGTAAACATCTTTTGTACAGTGTATAACTGCTTGTTTGTTTCCTATTTTTGTGTTTTTTCTTGTTATGGTCCTTGGTGAGCTATTTTGTTGGTTTCTAGTTTCGTTTCATTTTTGGGAGATGGCTCTGTTTCTCTACTCTGCGAGATGACTTCGTTGCACAATGGATATTTTGGAACTTGGTCTACTATTTTTATTTTAGCACTCACAGGGAATGCCCATCCCCAAGTCAGAGCTGATGTTGGTGCTCAAAATAGTCTCACCCCATTTTTCCTTTGAAAATCCATTGATTTACGGCCTCTGTCACATTTTATCCCCCATGTTGTGCCTGGGAAGTCTCTACTTTCCTTTGTTGCCATAATTAATCTTTCCTTGGGCTGAAGATCACATATGGATCTATATTTGTGTCCTTGTTTCTTTGTTTCTTCGAAGAGGTCTGAAATTTGGGTCTCCCATCCTCTATTCATTCAAAAGCTCAGTTTTCCCATTCTTTCCATGTTTTACAGTTAGGATTTTCTGCCCTTTTCGTCTTACCCCAAATAATTGATGAAAAATGTATGGATGTATCTATGAAGAGAATATTTGATACTTGCAACATTTCTAAATCCTCTCTCCTTAGAAAAACATCATCCTTGGGCTCAAAAGGTCATGTTTCTACATTTTACGGTTTGTGGGCATTTCCCAGTCAAATTTACATCCTTGCATCGACAGGGAATGTGGTTTCTTTTGGTTGGTTAGGGGATGATAGGAAAATCATTTAACTTATCATTTTTTTCTTTCTTGTCAAAAAGGTAAATTTGGTCCCATGGCTCCGCTCATTTCTGATTGGTTATTTTGGTGCTTACATCACTTATTCTAACTGGATGGGGCACAGTGGGTTTGTTTTTGAAATTTTTCCTTTTGGCTACTTTGAAAAAAGGTTTTAACTTGCCCCATCAGGATCTCGATTAAGGAAAATTTTAAGTGGTAAGAAAAAAGTCTTACTTTGACGCCACAGGAGGACACGTGGCAAAGCTAATGGCAGAGATGCGGGCCTTCGGAGGTAAGTTGAATGTTTTTCCCTTTTGGAAAAATGGAATAAGATTCTAAAATGGAAGTGCATCCCTACCAAATCATTTTGAAACATTGAGGTTTTCAAAGTTGTGCCATAACGACACATGGCGATCCCACGCTCATTAAAGGTCTCAACCTTTGGGGATCATCTCAAGATGTGTCATTGTGACACGTGGTAGTTTGAAAAGTCAAAGGGGTGGGGAAGGACCATCGGAGGTAAATTAGATTTTTTGTCTCTTGTCATCAAAAGGATTAAAATCTCAAAATGGCCTGCAAAACCGACATGAAGGAGGTAAGGATTGGCTTTGAAAATGTTAAGAGGTAGGAGGTGGACCATGGGGGTAACTTGCATTTTTCCCCTGATATTCAAAATATTAAAACATCAAAATGGCTTGCAAGCCCGATAGAGGAAAGGTCAAAGCTTGCTCTAGTCAATGATGGAGGTGTGGACCCTCGAGGGAAATTTGGAAAAAAATCCTTTTAGGAGAAAAGAGTTAAAAGTAAAAAAGGAAGCGTGGTTCCAGCTGGGACCCACATTGGGACATGTGTCAGGCTCATTTCTCAAGGGCGGAGGCGTGGAGAAAAATGTGAAAATTTTACATTTTTCCAAAAGTTGTAAAAAGTTAAAGAAGAATCCCAGGCCCATATTAAAATGAATCTTCCACGTGGACGGCCCAAATTCAAAGTAAAGATCAATGACAGTGAGATTCTTAATCTAATTTTTCCCCATTTACTTGAAACATGCCGGAAGTGCGAGTCTTCATGATTTCTTGGTATTTCCTACATGCCAAACAAAGAGGAGAGTTAATTTTGATATCTAAGTTTTGTGGAGGAGATCTAGAGACATATTTCGCCATTAAAAGCATGATCTCGACTCTCTGCCCATATGATTTTCCATTTTTCTTCCCCAAGCACGCAACGAACCAGATTTGACATATTAGGGGTGGAAGTGGTTGGCGAGTTGAAGACAGAGTGATCTACCAGAAGGAGGAGTTGAATGTGGGAGATATTCGAAGAGATTTTCCCCCGAGCACTGGCAGATTTTCTACGATCTCGATTCCAGAAATCATGATCGTGATCATGGCAGGCACTGGTAGCACTCAATGTCATGATTTTTAGTGGGAAAAGGGTTTTTTTTGTAAATTTTATAAATGGAACAAATGTTTTTTGCAGTTGTGGGGAGGTTAGACTGTTAGAGGTCGAAGAAAATTCCTAAGAGGAAAACTTGACAAAGTATGTTTTTGAGAAGCTATCCGAGAAGCCGACATAACTCTTTTTATTAAGTTTGATCATGTCAAGGTGGTTACAAGTGTACATGACCATTAAAAATATCCGAGATTGTTCTATAAACTTTCCTCTGCTAATAAATTTAATCAAACTCAAGTTAGTTTGTGTTGATCTTGAGCAAAATGTGTTTGTTTCATTTGTGAATGTCTACAAATAAATTTTCTTGTTCCTATTGTAATATTGTATCAAAATATTTCCTAATTAAACATGTCCCAATCCTGTGTGAAAGCGAGTTTAGTGGCATTTGCAATTTCATTTCTTGGAATAGATTTCATCCGGGGATGAAATAAATGATTTAAAGTCACTTTTCTTTCATTTTTTAACAGAGATTGTCTTTAAGCCTTTGGGTTTACCTCGGGTGTGATTTGGTTTGGATCTTAATACTTTGTTGGGTTTTCTAACTCGAGCCTTCATGTTAAAATATCATAGATTGTGTGAAAAGGTGCTAATCTGGGTCTCCATTGAAGCAAATATTCTGGTTAAAGGAACATTTTAGCTATTCTGAAGCATTCTGTTGATTAGACTTTCCATTTTGTAATAGTTCTTAGATATTTGGCAAATCAAGTTCATTCTGCCTCACCTCTAACTAAAAATTCGTTTAAAACAACTAATCCTACCCATACTACCCATGTCTGTCCTATGTGTGCACAAAAGAATAATTTCCATTACAAAATCATGCAGAAAGAATCATGATTTCAAATGTCTTTAGTACCTTGAACCTTGCCCAAAAAATATCTCCACTATCTAGAGCGACAACTCGTGAGAGTTAGATTTTGTTGCATTGATCATATTTTCTCTAAGGTCTCCTATACAACTTGATTAGGAAGGACATCTCCATCTCCTCCATAAAGAACATGCTACCAAACGGTTCGCTTACCTTGGTTGGAAGGAAAAACCTAAAATAGTGAGGATAGATCAAATCCTCTTAAGGTGCTACCCACTCCTTTTCAAATCCTGAGTGCTAAAAAGTCAGATAGATTGCTTCCCCGGCTATAAAACAACATACATAATCATCTATCTACCTCTGAGTGTCCTGTTAAATCCATGATGCTGCTCGCCCTTTGAAGGAGATTAAATTTGGGTACCAACACTACTAGCATACCTTTTGTCACTCATTATTTTTATTCCATAAAGATTTTATAAACTAATATAATTATCAAATTGAGTTAAAATTTTCTAATCACATCATTAGAGGTATCAAAAATTAAAAAATTTATAACTAATGAATAAAGTGAAAGAGAGTCATGAAACTATATATAAAAACATATATATGTGACATGTATAAAAATACCTTAAAAATTAAATACATCATAAATAAATGTGAAAACTTATATATTTGGATGTTTACATATATTATCATATTAAATTGTCACAAGCATCTATACATAACGTTGTACACATTTTATCCCATGACTAACAAATATACTATATATTTTTGATAATTTTTATCATTTTCTGATTTTATAAACTCTATATAAATGGATTTATTAAATTGTCGTCCCTCTCAAAAGAATTCTATAATTTTGTCTATTTTTAAAATGTAATTGCATCTAGGTATTAATATTTTAGGCAATTGCATTTGTTTGTGCTTATCTTTTCTTATGTGGCTTTAAAATTTATTAATTGAAAAACTATTTAATTGTTGTCGTCTAAATATATGTATTAAATATCAAAGTAAAATATGTCCCTTTAATGCATTTTAGTTTTAATTTCATAATTGTGAAGATCTTCATTGAATCAAAAAAATAATTCCATATTATTTTCTTGATTTCGGTATAGCAAATGATATAAAATCTAACATACCATAATTAGTTATCTAATTAATGTGATCCCACATTATAAATAACCTTATTACTAACATATTGGTTGATAGATTGTAAAAATATTCATCTTTGAGTAGAAATGGTATTCTCTTTTTGTATATTCCCATGGATGTCATTTCTAATCTTACAAAAACTTTTTTAGGAATTCGATGTGAAAATCTATCAAGATATGATGAAAACAAGATTTTTTCCATTTTGGTCATCGAAAACATGGATGTGTGCACTTAGAAACATATGAAAATGATAAATCATCCACATGATGTATGATTAAAAGATATGAAAAATGGTTTTTTTTTTTTTTTTTTTAAATTTAATTAATTGTCCCTTTTAATCCATTCATTTGTAAACATAATCCTAGCCCCTACTAGAATATGAGTTTTGGAATGGGGTATCTACATAAACAAAATCATAATTTTTATTTATTTTTATGTGTGAGAATATATAGAAGAATAATGGGCACATGACCTTTTTTTGGGTTTGATGTTGTTTATAAAAATGCAAATTTCCATCTAGATATGTACGCAAAATGATAAATCATACACATGTCGCATAAAATAATTAACAAAATTCCTAAACTGATGTAATCTCATGCAATGATATGATTGTATGATATGTATAGAATGGTGTCCTTTCCTATGAATTAAAACTATTAATAGAAATTTGTTAACGAGATTTACCATTATAGATTGCAAAGATTACATGATAAGTGGAAAAAATGTGTTTGTCGACAAGGATTTAGAAATTCATAACATAATTTATTTTACATTTTGAAAAAATAAGATTATAAAATATGTGTAAGAAAAACATTGTTTCTTGTTCCTAAATGTGATTATAAAAGAACTATAAAATACATCAATAAAAGGATAATCAATATTTTTATTATGTAAATATGTTGGTGTTGAAGGGGAACAAAAATTTACAAATACAAGTGGGGAAATGATATTAAATGAGGAATCATAATCAAAAGAAATAACCTCTACCAAAGAGCCAAGAGAGACAAACATAGAACAAACAGAAACAAAACAACCAAATATACAAATCATCTCCGAGCATCCTTCCCACATGATTTTAAATGGATTTTTAGGAGGTTGTTAATACTTATTATTTTATGCCGATGGGGTGGGAGTGGTGTGGTCAAGTCACATGGTTGTGTGATTTCCCACCAGATTTCAAATCCCCCAAGGAACAATCCTCCTCGGAGGTGGTTTTGCCGCTAGAGATGGCATTTCTACTCATGCCGACACTTGGTGATTACTCCTCACTACTGACGCTGGTGGCTGCTCCTCTCATTACACTGGTGGCTCCTTCTCCTCTCACTGCTAACGCTGGTGGCTACTCCGCTCACTGTTGCTACTCCTCTCACTGCGGTCGTGGCTGCTCCTCTCACTACTGACACTTGTGGCTGCTCCACTTACTACCGATCACGGTGGTTTCTCCTCTCGCTGCTGAAGTGGTGGCTATTCTAATAGTTGTCCCACTCACTGCGGTCATTGTCGACGGTCACTGCATCTTCACTATGGTTTCATGGTTGCTTCAATTGGGTTCCTAATAGTGGTCCCCTTCATTATAACCAGGTTGTGGATCCTCTCAAAAATCCTCAAGTGTACAAGGATGTGGGTCCTTTCAAACACCCTCAATTTACCCTCAATCCAAAAAAAAAAAAACACTTATTATTATTTTTTTCCCCATATTAGTCTAACCATGACTATTGTTCAAATTTACATTTTCCTTGTGAACCAAGATGATGATTTAAAAATTATCCTATCCTCTGAAGCTTGAGTCTCAAGAGGAGAGGAATCGGTATCAAAGTAGTAACAAGTTGCAACACTTGTCCAACAGGATTAGGAGAAGGATAGCACTCCACAATAAAATGATCATGCTTGGCTTTTGCACAAAAAAATCATTTGAATAACTATCTACTTAAACAAATGAGTTACTAGGATCAAATTTCTTACACCACGAAGATCTACTTTTCCTCTCGTTCTCAATATTAACCAACATCCAATCAGCAATAACATTCCCCAACACAAAACAACTTTTGTATCTGAAAGGCAATCCTTCATAATCAAGAGTCTTGGTTAAGGATCTACTTTTAACTTTTATTATAATGTTAGGAGGTAGGTTTTTAGATGTATTAATCTCAACCAGATTCATGCATATGTTATATGAGTAAATTCCATGGTTTTGGAATACATGCACAAGATATTTGTTGTGAGTCTAGCTTCAAGAGATTGAAATACCTCCACAACATACATAAAAATATCTACAAATAAAATCGAATAGTTTCAAAATAGATTTCTTCTCATTCTTGAATCCACACTAATATTTTACATTATTACAATCCTCATTTTATTTCATGTCCACTCTAAAAACCCTAAAATGCCAATAATTATTTACTAGCAAAAAAAAATTGGATGGCTCCCAAATATTGCAAGCCAAATATTCCTTCATAAATTAAGGCTCACATAAAATTTTGACTTATTCCAAAAATTTCAACAGAATTTATTAAATTTCTACGACCTAGTCAAAAGCGAAAAAAGAAACTTTCAGAATCAAATTTTAGGCCACTAGATTAATGAATTCGGGCCTGAAAATGTGCCAAAATGGCTACAATGTTACCAAAAATATGACCCTAGAATAATATTAATGTATATCTACCACCCTGTAAAATTTCAAGATGATGCAACGGTCACATCAAAAGTTATGGTATCCGCAAGTTATGCTCCCACATCATTCTCCCCTAGTTGAAAAGAATTTTTCTCCTGCGAATTCAGGTGACGAAATTCATCTAATTTTTCACTATCCATCTTACTCAATTCCCACTCAGAATCCAATTATTTTCTTCTTGTTGAAAACCTTCCCACTATACCAATTATGTGTTATAACTCCCATGTTTAGTAGTGACTATCTTTTGGTCCAAGACATGCATTACCCTTTCCTTTTTCTTCTTCGACATCTATTGCTCCCAGTTTATTTATTCCTCCTCCAAAAAATTTTCATCATGACCTAGAAACTTATATAAGTTAAAAACATTAAAAACTCATAAGATAGAAAAGTTTTCAAGTAGTTTCTCCTTGTAGGTATTATCACTCGTTTTCTTGAGAATCCTATATGGCCCAATCTTCTTATACTTGAGTTTATTATATGCCCCTTTGGAAACCTCTCCTTTCTAAGATGAACCATCACCATATCTCCTTCTTAGAATAAATTTACTCTCCTACTAGCATCTGTAACTGCTTTATATTATGCATTACTCACTTTCATATTTTCCCTCACTTCATCCTATAGCTATAGAACGTGTTCTGCAAATGTTTCTACATCATCACTAGTTTTATCTTCACTGGGTAACACAATCAGATCTACAACCCCCTTGGGATTCCTACCATATAAAATATGGAAAGGAGACCTCCTGTTGACCTATTTACCGAGCTATTATATGAAAAATCAGCTTGTGGTAAAGCTAAGTCCCATTGTTTTTGTTTTTCACCAACTATGCATCGTAGGATATTTCCCAAGATTTTGTTGACTACTTGTGTTTTCCCATCGTATGGTGGTGATATTCACTACTGATATATAGTTTCATCCCTAGTTTCTTCGATAGAGTCTTCCAAATGTGACTCAAAAAATTTGTGTCCCGACCGCAATGATCATTCTTGGAACTCTGTGTAATCTAACCACTTCTAAAAATAAAATAAAATCTACAACTGTGGAAGCATTATTAGATGTTTTCCAAGAAATGAAATCTGCCATCTTAGAAAATCTATCAACCACAACAAAGAAAGAATCATTCCCTTGTTGTGTGTTAGGAATTCCTAGCACGAAATCCATACGCAAATCAACCCATGGCCCTATAGGGACAGGTAATGGCATATACAACCTAGTATTATGTGCATGACCCTTAGCCATTTGGTACACTCTACATCTTGCTACAATCCTACTTATGTCCCTCTTTACCTTTTTCCAATAATACTTTTCTAAAACAAGAGAAATTTTCTTACTTATACCAAAGTGTCTAGAAACCCCCACTATGTAATTCTCTTATAATATTTTCTCTCATTGAACCAACAGGGATGGACAATTGTTTTCCCTCCGAATAAGCAACCATCTTGCATCAAATAATCATAAGAACCACTACCTACTGTAGGATCCTTAAGTTGTCTCACAACATTACAAAAATCTAGATAACCTTCATACAATTCCTTAACTACCTCAAACTCTACGACTTCATTTTCCATTGTTTTCAAAAGTACTACACGCCAACTCAAGGCATCAAAAACTTGATTCTACTTACCCAACTTATGTTTTAAGAAAAAATTATATTCTTAAAAAAAGGAAACCCATTTTGCATGCATACAATTTAGTTTCTTCGTGTGTTTGCATACCTCAATGCTTCATGGTCAGTGAAGAGTACAAATTCCTTTACTACCAAGTAATGTCTCTAGTGCCTTAATTCCTGAACAATAGCATATAATTACAAATCATAAGTAGAATATTTTCTCCCGACTTCATTTAGATTTTCATAAATAATGCTATAGTTCATCCTTCTTGACTTAGTACAACTCTAATCTAGACATGTGAGGCATCCCAATCAACCTTGAAGACCTTGCTAAAATCGGCAATACAAAAATACGTACTCTCGACACTTTCTTATTCAAAATTGCAAAAATGTATTTTGTTGCCTTAGTCCATACATACTCCCTCCCTTTTCTAGACTCTGTTATGGGAGAAAAATGCTATCTGAAATTCTTGATGAACGTGCTAATAAAATTTTCCAATCCATGAAAATTATGAACCTCTATCACATTCCTTGGAATAGGCCATTCCAAGATTTCCTTTAATTTTTCCTCATTCATCCTCACTCCATCCTCTTAAATGAAAAACCCCCAAAAACAAGACTCCTTTGAAGAAATCTACATTTCTTTAAGTTTTCATATAAACTTTCTTTACGTAACAAGTCTAGCATGAATTTCATATCTAAAAGTGTTCTTCCACTATCTTGATAAATATCGAATATCATCAAAATAGAAAACAAAAAACTTACCATTGTACTCTCGAGTACCTTGTTCATTAGCCTCATGAATGTCTTGGGTGCATTAGATAGTCCAAATGGCATCACCATCCATTCGTACAACCATTATTTTGTTTTGAAATTTATTTTCCATTCATTTACTTCATGGATCTCGGATCTGGTAGTACCCACTCGTAGGTCAATCTTGCTATAATATTGGGCTCTGTTAACACATCCATCATATCATCCGATTTTTGAATTGGGAACTGAATTGTGATCTTATTTATGGCCCTACTTTGTCAAGACACATTCTCGAGTATCCATCATTTTTGGAGTCAATAGAACTCGGGTTTGCACATGGACTCATGCTTTCTCTCACTAACCCTTTCTATATTAGATTAGCCACTTATCCTTCAACTCTTCACTCTATGTTGGACTCATTCAATAGGCTACCTAGTTTGGAAGGGCTGATCTTGGGATAAAATCAATATGGTGTTAAATATCTCACTTTGAAGGTAACCCATCTGGTAGCTCATCTGGTATGACATATTTGTATTCTTTTAATACCTTTTCCATAGCAACAGGTATATTAAAGTCCTCTATTTCCACCTTCTTTGACATCAATGCATAACACCAGCCAACTTCTTCCATTTTCATAACATGTTCTTTTGTAGCCAATAAGCCTTCACTCTTCTCTTCTTCCTTGAAGGGTAACAAGACCACCTTTTCACCATCCTTTCAAAATGTATACGTATTTTTTTCTCCATCATGTGTAACCTTCCTATCGTATTGCCAAGGCCTCCCCAATAATATATGGCATACATCTATTAGGATAACATCACACCACACCTCATCCTTGTAGGTATTCCCAATTTAAAGCTTTATAAGGCATCTTTTATCTATGGTTACCTCACTCCATTTCTTGAACCATGATATAAGATAGGGAAATGGGTGTTTCTCACATTTTAAATTGAATTTATCAACCATCACACTCAAAACCATTATTTCACAACTAACATGATCAATATTAATTTTACATACCTTTCCTCCATAGGTGCATCTTGTTCAAAATGTATTTGTTTGTAACCATGAATAATCACCAAGTAGTATCTTGTTCTTTCTCCTTCCTTGGGACAATCATCATCCTCCTTATAATGAGGGTTTGACCTAAGTCTATAACAACATCCATTTTTTGTTCCTCTTCAACTTCAACCATATTTACTCATGGTTTTTATGCTTGTCATCTATCTTGTGTATGATAGTGCAGACACTCAAAGGATCTCGTGAGCCTCTCCACCACATCCGTAAAAATTATATTTTCTTTAGGGGCTATTCGCCGCGTCCTCCATTATAACCTCTTCCCCTCTTAAACCCCCTACCTCTTTGGTAGTTACCACAAGTTTGACCAAAATCTTCATGCCCTTCTACATTAGACGATTCACCTTTTGTAGATTCAAATCTACCCCTGCCTCTTATTAGAGATGATGATGGCCCTCTTTACACGCCTCTTTTAAAATTATTCCTCTTGTTATTTTCTTCTACATTTAATGTGATTTGATAAGCATCATCTAGGCTATGGATCTAGAGCACACTCAAGTCATCTTTAATGATGTAACAAAATCTATTTATGTACCGTGTAGCCTTCTATTCTTTAGACTCCCCTGTTCAACCCTAATTGACAACTAGTAAAATTCATTGGTATACTCCTAAATGTTGAGATCCTTTTGTCTTATGTTTAGGAGACTTCGAAAGAGTCTCTGAGCATAATCTACAGGAACAATTTTTTTTTTCATCTTATTTACCATTTTATTCAAGTTTCAGATCTTGCCCTTTCCATTCCTTTGTCTTTCATTTTGTAGGTGATCCCACCAGATCAATGCATGTTTGGCCAACTTAGTGCATGAAAACTTAATCTTCTTCTTCTCTAAAAGGGTTTTCCACTCAAAAAATTTTCCCATGCGACTCAACTAGTAAATCAACTCCTCTGGTCATAACCCTCCACCATAATCAAGAACATTAATCTTGATTTGTAATTTTTTCCCTCTAAAGCTTGGATCAATCTCTCCTCAAATAGCATCCCATTCAACGTTTCTTCATCTCTCTCATTTTATTCTTCATTTCCTCCTTCATTCATTAGTGGACGTAGTTCTTTAGTATCACTATCTAGGTCTGCATCACCATTTGCATGTCTCCTTCTAAGGCGGATAACTTCTCCTATGAGCTCAATAACCTATCTCGTAGCTTTTGCATATGCATATTCATCCGGGAATAACCTACCCTCCCCATATAGCCATGATTATATAAATTAGAGGAAAAAGTTACACAAAAAACGTAATATGTTACCTTAACTATTTCCGCAAGATCAAAATTCGGATTTGATACCAATTGATGTGAATCCAATTACTAGAGGTTTAAATACCTCCAAAACACACAAAAAAATCTAGGAGTTTCAAAATATTTTTCTTCCGATTCATGAATCTAGAAAAATAGTTTACATCATTACAATCCTCCTTTTATTTCACATCTACTCTAAAAACCCTAAAATGCCAAAAATTACCTACTAGCAAAACAACTTGGATGGGCCCCAAAATTTGCATGCCAAATATGCCTTCATAAATTAAGGCTCACGTGAAATTTTGACTTATTTTAAAAAGAACAACAAAAGTTATTAATGTTCTAAGACCTAGTCAAAAGTGAAAAAATGTTCGAAGCAAATTTAGGCTACTAGATGAAGGAATCTAGGCCTGAAAATGTGCCGAAAGGGCCACAACCTTGCAAGTAGGGTTGACCCCAACATAGTACTAATTTAAAATTTCATGAGGATTCAATGGTCAGATCAAAAATTATGGTCTCTGCAAGTTAAGCTCCCGCATCAATATTTCCCAATGCATTTCTTGAAGACAAGACATGGTTGGTTTCAAAATTGCAATGGTAAATGCGGTAATCTAATCCACACCGCTTTACGAGAGAAGGTATTAGTTGTTGGATTAAAACAAGGGAACAAGAGTATCATGCCAGGTAGTGGGATTAACATGCCCAAACATCATCAACTATTATATTCTAATCAACTATAAAAGTGAAAAAACCATAAATAAACACTTAGCACAGTGATAGATATCTAACCATCCTTTCTGAAGAGGAATCCAATGCATTGAAATACATTCATGAAGGGTAGGAAGGATGGGCACAAATCCATTGAATCTATAGATCATGGCATGGTATTGAAAGGAATTCTCATATTTAATCACCTCGTCCCCAAAAGTGTCAAAGGGGATATTAGCAACAGGTAACATATGCGTGGGTTTACAATTTCTTCCTTGCAACGCCTCTCTGAAAGGAAAGTAATGACTCTACACCATGATTTCCCCCTTTTTACAGCCCCATGAAAGAAACATTGGAATTTACATATTTTGGAGACAACTGAACATGAGAAATAGAGTTCCCAAACACCTCGCTGATAAAACCCGTTCAGATTACAGAATTTTTTTGTTTTTATTAAATATCAATCCGAGAGACCACATAGGGTGCAAAGAATTATCTTTCTCTATTACAGGTTCTCCACCTCCAAAACTATCACAACACCAGTTATCCATGGCCCCCACGAGAAAGAAAACATCCCATGGGCACAGAGAAGGTGTCTTCCTTGTAGACATTCACTGGGGAGGAAACCTCTAATTGTGAATAATGAGTAGATATCGAGGATTTCCGAGAGGATTAGATAATTGATTTTTTTATTATATGATACTTTTAACAAATTGGAAAGAAAAACAATCCACATAATTGCTTTATAAAAATTCACTAAACAAAATTGTGCGCTCGGTGAGTAAAAATAAAAACATATTCAAAAACTAATGTTCTTGACCAGGCTCTAAATCTTTTAAATAAAAAATGTCTTTTTGAATGAGATGATTTCAGATATGCAATGAATAGTTTTTTTAAAATGCCTTGTAATTTTGAAAGAAAATTCAATTAAGATGTATAAAGGTGGTCACTATAACATTATCAAACATCTCTGAATAACATGGAAATATATACATGGCATGCAAACTATATAACAAATTAATTCAAGGTATAAGAAACTTCAAAATAGTAATTATGTTACAAAATAATGTGGAATAATTTTAGACAAATTTAGTTTCTTCAAGGGATTGGGATGTTTTATATGTCAGTTCATGTTTTTACGGTTACAAAATTTTAAATAATAAAATCTTTCAAATACTCAAAATAAAATATATGTTACATTAGTTTACATATTATCATGTGATTATTTATCCATAATTATACGTTATGTGGTAATACTTGATAAAAATTGTAAGACACTTAAAAATGTATGTGTGAAAGGATGAAAAGTAAATTAGAAAATGAAATTATATATTTTTAAATAAAAAATAGGGTTTGTTAAATACTATAGTATAAACTTATAAAAATACGAACAGGATTTTATGTAACCAATGATATGAGTAAATAAAGTAATTTGATGGGGTGTGTTAATTATAATAACCATGTGAAATCTTATACATATAAGAAATGGATTTTGAAAAGCAATATAATGAAAAATATGAAATAAGAATAAAGTATAATAAACTAAAGTGTGAAAGAGAAGTGAGAAACCATGAAAAATATAAATACATATTGAGACATTGTCCATGGAGTGGATCCAATAAGGTGAATAAAGTAAACTCCTCTAATTTTCTTAGTCGATAACTATAATGCATATCAAGCATAAGTAATGTGAGATATCATTATTGAAAATAATTTAATATAAATATGATTAATATAACGATTTTGTATGATGCAATTTCCTTATTATTCTTTATTTGTATTTATTAGATTATTTTATAAGTAGTTTAAATTTAAAATTATAATTTAAATATAGGAAAGTTTAAATGGGAAATAATAACTAAACATTTTAGTATCAGTGTAGACACCTAAAATCGGTATCTATACCCTTAATCGCATGCGTGCACATATTTATTTAATCCATCCCTCACTTAATTAAATTCACATCACCTTTAAATCCTATTTAATTAACATCAATCAATCAATCAATTAATTAATCCTCATCCATGCCCTAACCAACTTTCCATTTTGGAATGTTTTCATTCTAAATCTACATCCATGCTTTTCCCTACGCTTTTTCTAACCTATCTCTACCGCCAAATCACCTACACCTCATCCCTAAACAACCTCTTCTTGCCTAATGCTTTAAATCATTTGGCCAACTCCTAAAAAATAAGAAATCACGCCAAAAGTAGAAAAATCCTCCCATTAGGGAAACTTTCCACGCTATTGGTGGCAACCAAGACTAGAGGTGTCGACCCTATAAAATTGAATCATTCCTTTCTATTTTTCAATCAAAATAAAATACATCTACATTCCCAAGCTTTATTTTGACCTGTGAATAATCTCTTGTGCCGAGAATCCCAAAAGTAATTACATACGTCCCATACCTCCTTAGAACGTGATCATGTCAATCATGATCAACCTTTATGAGATTATTATCATTTTGTATTGCTTTAATCAGCATTTATAATTTTAACTTGGTTTTTCTTGTGTCTAACCTTTTTCAACAAAAGAGATCTTCAATAGTAAAGATCGCAACTTCATCATCAATCTCCCTTTTCAACGTCACACATGTATATTACTCTTCCGACTTTAATTTCCTCAAATTTATCCAACTCGTGATATTCATCCTTGACCTCGACAAGTCATCATCGAATCATCCTTCTACAGCCTTTTCTTTCTATTCCAAAACCTTCTCCCATTTTTACATGAGCTCTGTGCCCTTTCCTATTTTCTCTAACCCTCATCTAGTTCCTCTCTTAGAATAAAATCATCATATCTACACTCCAGTCATGGTCCACTGTGGTCTTGATTTTTAATCCTTCCTTTTAATCTTTTTTTCTTCATTTTCGTTGGTGTTTTTCCTTTAGACTCCCTCTTCACGTTAACTCTAGTATCTCATAAATTCGTAGCTTCTAGGTTGCATTAGGATCCTACATAGTCTTCATATTTCCCCACATTCTTGATCTAGTTTCCCAAGTTTCTGTAACTTGCCTTTGCACAACTGCATCATTGCCGACCTAGACTACGAACATATAACTTCTAGTTATTTTTATCGAGTTAATATCTAAACTAATCATAATTATTTTGATTCTATAAATCTTTCGGTTTCTACATGTTATCGGTCTACCTTTTCGTTTATATCTCTTTTGTTTAACAAGTGACATTCACCAAGGAAGTTAATGCTTCTTGGGTCCACTATTTTGGGAAACCCCCCAAATCCATCTAATCATATTCATTTTTCAGTCTATTCGCATGTCTTTTTCATTTTGATTTGCAACAACAAGGATCAATAAATTACTTAGCACCGTATCACATCATATAAAGGGTAATATAAACCCTCTATCATTTGTGAAGTTACTATTTTCTTTAGTAGTTAGTACGTTAATTCCATAAAGAATTTGATATTTGGAAAACATTTCCTAACATGCACTGGTGGGACCGCCCTTTAGGTGACCTCTTGTATTTATTATTATTTTTTTTTTTTGTTTTCTACTAATGTTACGGTGCGAGGATCTGCTTTATTTCTTACTCGTGTTGGTTTTGCGAGTTGGATTGCTCATCACTCAAGAAGTGTAGATAAATAGGAAAGGTTTTATCTGGGTCTTCCTTGTTTTTTCCCTATTTTCTTGTTTTTGCACTATACTTTCCCATTCCCATTTACATCCTCATAGAATATCACACTTTTTTTAAAAATTAAAAATAACATTCTTTTTGCATCATGCTTACTCATATAGCTAGAATAGGTGTTTAACCTTCGCATCCCACACTTTATCGCACATAGCCTTAAACCTCGCAAACCAAATTAACACATCAAAGCATCCTCTCATTTGGTTAACTAATTGGTATTTCATCACAAAAAGGAAGCCACCTTAGATATTCTCCAACCAACAAACCTGAAACCATACAAAGTTTTCCATCTCTTAAGAACTTGGTTATCCATCTCCTTTTCTTTTCATACTTTCTTAAATAAATTAAGAACATAAAAACAACTTCAGCTTGACTTGTTTGGGTAGAAATGTTTTCATTCCCGTAGTTATCCATTTAGCAGTACCAAAAGAATGGAACAATTTTTTTCTTTAACCGATTCCTTATCTCAACAAATACCTCATTTTTGCCCTTTATTACATCTTTTATAAGTACTCAACCTATTATCGATGTCTCTCACCAAGAACCTCTTGTTCACACTACAACTTTAGGTGAACCTAACCCATTCTTGTAACACTAATCTATCATGTCTAGTATAACTACCCCACCATCCATTCAATTAGAGTCCTTTGGACCTTGTTAGGTCCCTCTCGGTGATACAATGACCTAAGAGATTTTGGATGTTAATCTAGTGGTGCTCTAATATTATATCCTTACGAGATAAACACAGATTCCCCAGATGATCCACCACTTCAACTTTATCATTATCAAACTAATCACCAATCTACGGTTTACAATAAATGATACTTCCGTATCCCTCCTTGCTTCCTCTTCCACCAATCTCTCGTATTATCAAACCACCCGGATAATCATACGTATTCATCATAATATCTTGCTAATCAACATAACCATTTACACCACTCTCCCCCTCTCCTCTTCATTCACTATTTCCACTAGATTTCCATACTCAATATGCTCAAAAATAATATCTACTATTTGGATGTTATGATATTCTTACATCGAGCATGCCTGTCAATACTTCCCAACCCCCTTTTAGGTGTGCTTTAAATTATTGACATCTAAACCCCTTTCAAGAAAAGTTCCAATTTGTTCATAACCACATTCCTACTCAACACTTGTTGTAATAGCCTACCCAATCATAAAAATCCTATCATGTTCCCATCTCCCAAAATAAATCCTATCAATAACCCTTTCAATCAAAACCCATGGTTTACATTCAACTCCAACAATTTACTCAAACACCCACACATCTGCAAGTTCATCAACAAATTCATCCGACCACTTCTTACATGCAACCACCACCTCTCATCCCCGAACAAAATATTTTGAATGATACCATGCATGCCCTTGTGAATAGGCTAGCTAACCTATAGGTGGCTAATCTAGGAGGCAAGGTCTCATTATCATATGGGAAATTCTATAACGAGCCTATTCACCCATCCGTACCCTCTATACTAGGAATTACCAAATTTTGATATGTTTAATAGCTAAGAGGATCCACAATAGTACCTTCGTACATTTAAATATGCATGCTATCTTATTGCACACAATTAGGACTTGATGCTCCACACTTTCCCCATATTCTTGGTTGGCCCCGCATTTTGTATTACAATATTATCCCTTAATATTTGATATTTTCTTTCTCCCAACTCATGCAGTTATTTCTATAATATTGTTTGATTAACATTGCACAAAAAATAACTATCAATGATCTATACACCACGTCACGGTTTGAAGGCGAATTAATCACACCTTTCATCGTGTTATGGAACATCATTATAAACCAATTATCCTTCCCTCTTCTACAATATTATCTCATCGATCTCTTCTCACATTCATGTGCAAATCATATATCTTTAACTTTACAAATCCAATCATTCTAAACCTTTGATGAGGCCTTCACCAAGGGCAGAAATCTTGAAACATGTGCCCTTAAGCAAGGCCATTTAATACTAAAATCAAATAAATGTAAAAATGAATTTACTAATTAATCCAGACTAAACGAAAAATTAAAGGGAGCGGCCAATGTTGTATTTGGTAAATCATCTCCCACATCTACATCGGCATGTGGACTCAATAATGATTTTCTCGACCAACGCATAACTACACTCTCCTTCGAGGATTCATATAGTACAATATTTGACAAGCTAATGACAGTAAACCTTATCACACTTCCTCTTATGTGACTAGTCAATTATTCCAGATCGAAACCTACGTGGTAGCATGAATACCATTTCTTCAAGTATCAACAAGTCCAAGGACATGTGATTAACTAAAATTAACTAAATTAGGGGAAAGTATAATGATAGTTAATCTTATCTAGGAGGATATAAATTATTTAAATGAACGCACTAAAGTAATATATAGTAATTAAATAATTTAAATAATTTAAATAAAACCCTAATATGTAAGGAGAATGTGAGGAAAGAACTCACTAGTTATGGATGATTGGCTTTGAGTTTTCCAAGTCGACATAAAATTATAGAGGTAGGAACAAATACAAAGAGGTCTTAAAAGGGTGGATCTTGAGGTATCGAGTAGACTAGAGTGCCTAAGAGGGTATTGGGGAGACATGGTCTTTGAATAATCTCGGAACTTGATTCTTTTAGGGTTGGAAGATATGATGTAGCCTTTGCTACATATTGCACTGGAATCATTGAAATGCCCTAAATGTACTTGAATAAAACAAGATGTTGTTGAAGACCTTGAAAATACAAAAGAAACATAAAACCCTAAAAATAAAATATGTAAAATGAATGGGTTGAATTGACCTGAGATGCCATAAGAGTGGGCTTTCTAAGCTGATTGTTGCACTACATTTTACACCCAAATGTACTTCTAGTGTGTGCGTGCATGTCGTGCCATATGTGCTCTTATGCTAGTTGTACTTTGTGAAGTAGCAAACAATAACAAAATGTAGAAAATGTAATAGTATGTGTGCATGGAATATAATAGAATCACCCCTTTCAAGTGTCTTTTGATGTAGATCTCTTAGCCTTGATGCGTGGAACTATGTTGATGTAAGTGATGCAATGGATGCAACTCTAGATGGATTGATAGTAGTAAGTGACGCTAGGACCCTCGTTATGGTCTCATAACTTTATATTTATAGGGTTCTCTTGCTCTAATTTCATAATTAACCCCGACATGGCCAACTAGGAAAAAGATAAGGATGAAAAATAGCTAGAAGAGGCCCAAAAAGAGGCGGGAAAGTAGAAAATGGATCGGGTGCCACGGGGCATCCCGGTTTAGGATAAAATGACAGGAAATTGTCGAAACAACTAGGTATGTATGTAAAAATGTGCAAGAATGACGAAATAAAAGTAAAACAAGATGGCCAAAAGGTGGGATTAATTATTACTTTCTTCACTTAAAAACCTTCTAAATAGTAGTATGAGACTAGGATAAATAATTTCTAAAGTACATGATTTTATGACTACATTTTTTCCCCACTTTATATTGGTGATAAGAAAGATAATTAATATAAAGTAGACAAATATGTGTACCTAATGTCTATGTAAATTATAGTAGGAAATGTGTAGAAGGACTAGACAAAAGCATGGAATAATAAAAATATGGAGGAGCGTAGAAGCCATAAATGAAAAATGTGCATATAAAAAGTGATAAGAGTGAACCAACGGTGTATCACATGTATATATGTTGTGGTGTGTAATGCACTTGCATGGTTATTAAGGCTTGTTCCTGTCATACAATGTTGTTATTGTCGTCCTTGTGGTTAATGTTTTTCCTAATTTGATTGCTTGTTTCTCATATGGTCAGACCTGCAAGGAGAAAATGATAAAGTAGTCAAATATGTATGTATGTAAAAATATGTAAAATACGCAAATGTAAAACATGAAAATGGAATAGTGTAAATGGATCATGTGCACTTGATCAATGTCAAGAGAAATGGTGTAGAAGGATATCCTGTACTATTGTGAGATTTTAGATGATCTCACACCATCACAGCTAAAGAAGTGTTGGGAGGAAATGCTCTATTTCCTCCAGAGTCTAACCACTTCTTACGAAATGTGTGTGAAGAGATGTCTTTATTTTATTTTTTTCTAGGTGATTTGACACCACTAGCAAAAGTAGTGTAGAGAGCCATACCCACCGTAATATCCTATCCTATAACTTCTTCCTAGAAATGCTAATGACACCATGTCCTATAAAATTTGTTGTGTACGGGGTTCGCAGACTTGTCTAAACCCACTCACTATGTGTAAAACCACAATGAAAAGGGAGGAAAGTGCACTTTCTTTGAACCGATCTAGCTAGGCTATGTTAGTATGTAAACCCTCAAATCATGCGCCCCTTTTTGGGGATGCATGCAACATCATTGATAAGAGAATGTGGGCCCAAAAGATGACCTACCACACTTTGAAATAGATAACGCATCCTCATAGGGGTAAAATGGGGTGCACTTATTATAAACCAAGGCACGTACAAACAAGGATAGATAACAGAAATAGGTTTTAGTTCAAAAACACATGCATGTAATAAAACAAGTATAAAATATGCATACAATGTAGAAACTACCAACCGGAGTAGTGTAAAACACGCAAGAAAACTAAGAAGTCGTAAAAGTGGGTTTTAAACATAGAAAATCACTAATGATGTCGAAACACACACAAGGCCATTAGGGCCACAAAAAAAAAAGTTTGCACACAATAAAGGGAAATCCCACATACAAGAAATAGACAAAGGCGACCAAGTAGAAACAAATAGGAAAGGAGTCATGGAGACATATAATACTACAAAATATGTGTTGCACATAAAACACTGTTAGTGTGTTAGAGAAATAACCAATATGTCAATGCATGTATGATAAAGTAATGTAAGTTGTTAACTATAAAATAAAACAATAACACCTAGATGAGACAAATGTGGATGCTCTTAGCGACAGTATAGGACGGGTAGAAGGAAAGCATCCATGTCGTGTGTAAGAATATTATGTCTACAAATCACACAAAATAAAGGTAGGAATGTTCATGTGTGTATGATATAGATAATTACATAAGATAAATCAGTCTAACATGTGTAGCAAAGTGATCATGTAATACACTAGCAAACAAAAGTAAAATCCCCCAAGACAATGCAATATGGTGTGGATGAATCAAATGAAATTCAATATGGAATGATACATTCCATTTGCCCTTGAGTGGATGGAAGTATATGTGATAAGGTTCATTTTGTTTCCCCCTCGTAGTCAAGAAGGAACCGTAAGTGATAGTGCATCATCGAGAAATAGACAAATAATGTTTTTTTGTCTAGCACATTGTGATGAGTGTGTATGTAGGAGTGATTAGATGTGACATGTAGAGATGATGTGCATGAACCCTATAGCTGAAGCGTATATCATGACTTGTTTGAATGAATGAGTGTATATCACTATGATGAACATGTGAGTAATGATTTATCCCTAAGCGTGTATCACTACATAATGAAAGGATGGTTGATGATTTAGAACTAAGTGCATATCACTATATGATGAAAGTATGAGTGGTGATGTAATCTAATGTGTAGAACACTATGAGATGAAATAATAGAGGTGGTGATCTATCCTAAATTGTATACCACTACTAGAGTAATTGATGGAGATGGGTGGTGATTTATCCTAACGTGTATGTCACTATCTTAGGAATACCACATGATGAAATGTCACATGATGAATGTGACGTCCATTTTATTTCTATACCCTCGAGAGTCGAGTACGGACTAAGGAACTAAAGTAGGTCATAGGGTGGTCAGTACAATGCATATAGAATAGTGTAGTATAGGTGTTGGTGAGAATAAATGACCATGTGTTGAGTAGGATATTTTAAATGTGCATTGTGGGAAATGCAATATAAGATATATAGGGTGTGTAGGATGTATATGGTATAATATGTGAAATGTGATAATAGATGTAGATATGAATTTAATATGTAATGATAAGATGCACACCTAGACTCATATGTAACGTATCCTAGCATAGTATGTAGAATATATGTAGAAATATGTAGTCTATGATGTGATTAAATGCATAGATACCTAATGGATGGAATGTGTAGATGTCGATGAGTGTAATTTATAATAAGAGTAGAATGAATGGTGTATGCTATAATATGTATGATGAAATTTAATGTGTAATGCCTAAGGTGTAGTTTGTGTGGTTCAATGTAATGGTAATCCCTCAACAGTCAAGTGTGAACCCAAGGAAAAGAGTATGTCATCGATGTAATGGTAGATGAGGACTAGTATAATTTTGAATAATGGTAGATTGCAGACTAAGTGTAGTATGTATTTTTGTCTAATGGACGATGTGTGAGATAAAATGTAAATGTGCAATGCCTATAGTTTAGTGTGTGGGGTTTAGTGTAATGGTAATCCCTCAATAGTCAAGTGTGAACTGAATCACAAGAGTGTGTCATCAAGTAACGATGGTGCTATGACATGTGATATGGTATGCCTATAGGAAAGCATGATAAATGATAAATATGAAAGGTGTGATATAAGACTATCTAACTATGCTACGTCATGAGTAGGGGTAGTGTGTTAAGTGCTTATGCCCCCGTGGTAGTGTTCCTAGATACTATGTAAACTCATCAAAGAGATCATCATCCTAGGGGTCAAAGTAAAATGGATAAGCATTGGAGACTTGATCAGCAATAGTGTTTTGTTTATCATGTAATGAACCATTGATATGTAACAAATACATGCCCATAACATAATCCTAATAAGTGAATGGAGTATATGGGAAACCGTGTGCATACCACCGAGTGAAATTATGTGAGTAGAAAATAAAATAACTATCTATGCAGATGAAAACATTACCGAAACTCATACGAAATGAAATTTCGGTATGACTAGGATGTAATGTGCCTCTCGATATAAGTAAGATAAGATTCCCTAATGTTATTGGAGAATAAAAATGGGAACCCGATAAATAGATGAGAAGATTAAAAACACGCAAACCATAAGCGGCAGTGAGAGTGAAAAAACCATAGTATAAATGAGGAGCATGAGTATAAGGATGAAGATCCTTAAAAATTAGAAAAAGTCAAGCTAGACCATCATGGGAACATGTAGTGACATGACATATATGATCGAATGGAATATCTTCCCAATATGAGTTATGAATGAAAAATATGGAATTGAAGGGTTGGCATGGTAAGGTATGAAATGTGTGTGGAGGAGGATGTGATAAATCGTCATCCATAGATTGGACATACCACTGACGAGGAATCATAATAGTAGTAGTATCACGTGACATAGAAGAAATGACATCTATCACACAAATAGTACCATCAAGTGGTGGTAAATGTGGTGGCTCATCCATAGGTTGAGGATCATGTGTAGTATTAATATGTGGAATAGGAATACTAGTGTTTGGAGCATGATCAAAACACTAAAAGGGATCAAGGTCACAAAATAAATTATAATCTATTCCCTCTAGATGTGAAATTCACAAGTGATGAAGCCATGGTTGACCAAGTATATAATTATAAGCAATTGGAAAATCAACAATGAAAAAGACCATGTGGACAATCTTAGGACCAATAGTTATAGGTAATGTGACGTGACCAAAACATGGGTGAGTGTAACCATCATAAGAACGTAGTGAAATATTAGAGGGAATAATGTCATGATTATTGAGACCTAAAACTTTGAGAAATGACATGGGACACAAATTAGGCTCAAATCCGTTATCAATTAAATTTTGCTTTACAACAACATTATGAATGTAAGAGACTATATGCAAAGGAAGATCATTGTCAAAAGTATCATAATCATTATGAGGAGTGGATGGGAAAGTAATATGATGAGAGAATGCATCCGTAAAAGTATTATAGACTATGTCTACGTGAGTGTAATTAGGAATGTGAGTAATGAGTAAGAGATTAATAATTTTATCTCGTACATCAGGGAAAAAAAAGTAAACAATCATGAATGGAGATAGCCATGATGAAATATGCCTAAGGAGAATGGAGATGGGAAGATTGTTTAGGGTAAATCAGGTTTCACCAAAATGATTAACTAAAATTAACTAAATTAGGGAAAGTATAATGATAGTTAATCTAATTTAGGAGGACATAAATGTTGTAAATGAATGCACTAAAGTAATATAGATACACATGTTGTAACCTTCACTACTGTCACACTAGATTTGTTAAACTATGGCAAGTGTACCGAATAAAACAAGATGATTTTGAAGAAATTTTAAAGACAAAATAATCAATGAGACCCTAAAAATAAAATATGCACAATGAATGGGTGAGAATGAACTCATCTGCCACAACATTGGGCTTACTAAAGTGAGTGTTCCACTATATTTCGGACCCAAATGTAGTTACGGTATGCTGTGTGTGTGTTGTTCCTTAGGTTCTCATGTGTCATTCATACTTTGTGAAGTAGTGAACAATAAAAAAATTTAGAAAGCTGTAATAGTATGTGTGCATGGAATATAAAAGAATCCTTCCCCCTATGAATTATGTGTTTATGCAGATCTCCTAACCTTGATGCATGGAACTATGTGGATGCAAGTGATGTAATGGATGCAATTGTAGATGGAGTGACAGCGGGGATACTTTTATTGGTGAATATTCATAATATGGTGAATATTCCTTTTTGAAAATTGTGAAAAGACACATTTTTTGGTGGGGGTCGGTGACTGTTAGCCTAAAAATTACAGTTTAATTTTTTTTAGGGGTTAGCTTCACCTACCCTTGAATCTATCCCCTATATAATCATAGATTATTCACGGGTAGAAAAATACTATATCACTCATACCACCTAGGGGCATATGTATTATCAATTACAGTAAATGTGTGACAGGAGCGAAGAGGCTACAGATGCATGATAGAAAGGCGGAGGCTGCAGACGAGTGACATAGAGTTTTTTGACGCGCAACATGGAGAGTTTGTTAACCCATGACATGGAGAGATTTTCAACTTCCAATAGGAGTGTGGAGGAAGTAGACGTGTGACAGAGAGTTTGTTGATGCGTGACACACAGATTTTATTATCGCGTGACCAGAGGGTAGAGGCTGTAGACGTGCGATAGAATATTTGTTATCGCACGTCAACAAGGTGGTTTCCATGCATCAATGAACCTCACTAACACACTTAAATCACCTTGTTGACGCACAACAAAAAATCTCCCATCATGCGTCTGCAGCCTTTGTCACACACAGTCTTAAAAATTAGGTGAAAATTTTCATTTCAGTCCTCCTCCTAACGAGTTGGCCACATCATCAAAACCAAAGGTTTCTATTTTAGTCACTCCTAAGTGTATTTAACAAAGTATCATTAGAAAACTTCATCAATCTCAGATCAAGATGTCACTCTACAACCACATCCGAGCTCTCCGGATCATAGAAAAACTCTTATTGAAGCATTAAAGCACATTTCCATATTTGATGATGAAGCACAGCACTTCACATCTCTCGTAGGAGAACTACTTACTCTAAACATTTCTAAAGTTAAATTTCGACATCCCACTAGAAGAACACGACTTTCACCTCTTTATTACAATTAGGATCAATGATACATTCATTCAAAGTGGTTCATGACATGACACTTCGGGAAATCATTAATATTATTCCTTCACATAATTTTAACCAACTTAAGATCCCAAAATAGTCTATTACCAAAATGACAATGGTTGTTCATGCTTTTAACGATGCCATCCCCCTCTTGGGAACTTTCATCCTCCTTTTCGTGTCGGTGAGAAGCTCATCCATGAGACCTTCTACATCATTAAGGGAGAATTTAAATACAATGTTCTCGTTGGAAGACCATGGATCCATTTCATGTGTTGTTTCCCCTTTGGACTTCATCGTTCCCTTAAATATGAGCATGATGGAAAGATATTGATGCTTCCTAGGGACGATCCTCCCTTCCAATGATGTAACATGATGTATAGATCAAATGATGTACTCATTCCTAAGAATGATTCATCTACATGGTCCACCAACTCAGCCATTACCTTATTTAAACTACTTAACAGGACTCCTTGGATAATGTAATGGAAAAAGTTATGTTGGGGGAACTACCTTCTCACACTCAACACCCTTCCCACTCATCACTGTATCATAGAACCTATAGGGGGAATATGTACCAACTGGATGTCAGTGTTGTTGTCACTTTTGGTTCACCACATCTTCACGCCAATCTTATTTATCGTGGTTTTTATACACCAGCTTCCCACATTGATGATATTTCACATGTCAGGATTTATATTAGTGGCTTTATCTTTCTAAAAAATCCATCATTTTCCTATACCTTTTTCCATCATTGTGCATAGAATGGATTTGGAATAGGTTGTTATGTGTACGGACCACATGGCCTTATTCCCAATCAATGTTGTAAACCTCACAAAAATAATTGGTTAGGCTATAAGGAGCAATCCTTTGATCTCATTGCAGCATCTCGATATACTCATGGACATGCCTCATCCACCTCTATTGTTTTTGATAAACTTTTGAAGATGTGGACATACCTTCCCTACCTTATCCATCTTTTTGACCCTCGAAGATATGGTGGTGTCTCCATATTTTGCTCAAATTAGAGACTACCCCATGTTTAAATTTTTTTGTTGTTTAAAAATAACGGGTCTTTTTGTGTTTTTATTTCCAGAAGATGTATGTATTATGTTAGGATATTCCTAGTGAATCATATGAGCCAATTTTGACAAATACCCAGATGCCCAAACTCATTTTATCCCTCCACCAAGTTTTGTCTATGAGAAATTTTTATTTAATTATTTATTGAAAAATAATGCCTCGTTTGAAGTAAATTGTGCTCTGGTTGAATCTTGTTGAATTTTTTCATGCCATTATTCACTCATCTCAATAGGATTTTCACCAAGAATGAATTCAGGGCATTGTCTGCAACTTCTAGCAATGTTTTTCGCTTTTATTTATTTCTTTTGCATTTTTCTCCGGTTTTCTCTGCAGTTTCTCTGTGAAATTCCCCTAGGCCTGTTCTTTGTCCAATATAGTCTATTTAATTTCATAAAGCATCTAGAGATCATCTACTAATGTAACACCGAAAGAATTAGCCTATGAAAGCAAACTTCTCACCAAAAAAGATGAAGTCATGCAAAAAAAGCCTCTCCCAGGCAAGTCGCATTTTTAGAATTAATGAGTGTAAGCTGCAATGGGATTTTTAGTAGTGTCGGGAAGATAGGAGTCTCTTACCTTCCTTATAGGGTAATTTTTCCCATGAATTCAAAGTCACTTAAGCTGCGATGGGAAAATTAGAGGCGGCAGGCAGGCGGGAATTTCTTACTTGCCTTGCAGGGTACTTTTCCCCACGAAGTAAAAGTCATTTAAGTTGCAATAGAAATATTAGAGGTGGCAAGAAGATGTTAATTTCTTTCCTATCTTGGAAGGTGAAAATTCCCATTATAAACTAAAATCACTTAAAGCACCATTAGGAATTTCTTACTTGCCTTGCAGGGTAAAAATTTCCACTATAAAAGTCAAACAACTTAAGTGAAAGAGGGGATTTTTGGAGCTGCAGTCAATGGTAGAAATTCCCATCAAAGTTGACTTCCTATTTTTTGAAATTACCCTTGCTAAAAATAAAACCCACCTTGGGTGAATAACAATGAAACTAATTATATTTATTAATGGTTTATTTACCCAATTTTGGCACCATAAATAGAAGGAAAGTCAATGCAAGTGGAAAAGATAAGGAGATGTCAATGATGCATGCTAAAAATAAATAAAATAATTTATATAAAAGCAACTAACAACATCTATAATTGGGTGCCCAATTCGGGTGAATAAACATGATTGTTTATTGATTAAATTTCGAGAAATAGGAAGGGAAATTATTAAACATAGTATGTTGAGGATTATATAAGCATGGACTACCATAATAAAGAAGCAATTAATTATTTTTGATGAGGATTACAGCCCATATAGGTTTTAGTGTCAAAATAAGGAGGATTTTGCATTAAATTTTATTTTCCATTTGTTGGGAACCTTCCAGTTTTTGGCACCTAGGGTTAGAATAGCCTAATTTTGGTCATTATGAGCATCTGCATGTTGGTATATGTGTTTGGGTGAATTAAATAATATTTTTCTTTCCTTGCATGCAAGCAAAACCTCAAATTTTAGGGAAATAGGCTTTATATCCATATTTTGGTGATAAAAATCAAGTATTCATGCCATGGACTCCATCTTTGTCTCGAATAAATTACAGTGTTCATCACAGTGCTCACATCAATGTCGTACATTGAATATATCTTATAAATAAGAAGAAATTGTCATATCTACACAAATTCATCCAATTGCAAGGGATTTCGCATAATTAAAAAAAAGAGCTCAGAAAAAGTTTGTTGTAGCCATGTTTAAGCATGATGATAGAAAAGGATTAGCGAGAATCATGCATAGCTTCCAAATTTTCTGAAGTCAATGATACAGACATAGGCCCCAAACTTATCACCAATTTGATTGACAGATCCAACTCTTATAATTGCAAAATCTTCTAGAAAAAGATCATCCTCTTGTTTCTAATGTAGCCGATGTGGAAGTTATTACATGGAGAATTCCTTTCAGAAGCTTGTGCATGTCCTCCCAATCTTCTAGTTGAGGCCTTCATTGAATTTACTTTTGTTTGCATTCACCCAAAGTTCTTTTCCAGAATTTAAAATTACTCATATGCAATTTTAAATAAAAGATGATGAGTTTTGTCTAAGTTATTTATGAAAAAAATTGCACTGGTGCATGTACTGAAGAAGAATTACAAAATCTTCAAGGATAAAAGGGAAGATAGGTCAAAGGAAATACCCACAAGCAAATCACAGTCATGCATAGCTTCCAAATCCAGTTTGGTGAGAATCAAAGGAAAAAGAGTCAACCACATGCAGAATATGGAAGAAGAACAAGACTGGGAGGGTTGCAGCTTTCTTCTTATTTCTTTTCCTCTTTATTTTATTTTCTCTGAAAAAGTAATTGAGTAATCAATTAAATTATAAAACTTAAGTGATTGGTTTAAAAGCCGTTACTTGAAGAAGTAAATTACTTGGAGACAAGTGCGGACATATGCAAAATTAAAAGTTCTATTTTTAGTTATAAATCATGTATGTCATGCAAAGAGGAATTCCAGGAGAAAAATTTCCAGATATTTCGCTTTTCATACCTTCTACACGCGGGAATTCATTTAAAGATTCCTATTTTTAATTTCCCTCTATACACTATAAATATAGGAAGAACCTATGGGTTAGAGGATCAGAATTTGTAATAAGCATTCTCATGTTCTAGACTATTAATTGAAACCACACTGATTTCTACAAGCGAGGAATAGAAGATATTTCTAGAGAACTTTGTGTCAACGGTGCATTTTGACTCTTATTTCTTTCTAGATCTATTCATAAACTTTTTGTTATTATAGATCTAGTTCTCAAAGTTTTGTTTGCTTTGAATTATGTGTTTAATGATCTATTTGTTTTAATCTATGTGCATGTAATTAACTCTATAAACTATTGCTTGGGTTGCACATCCTCTCTACTTTCTCCCGTTTACTATTATTTTCCTCTTCTCGTAGATTTTCTTTCTTTCTCTTATAGCTACTTACTTGTTGCAGAAGCGTATAGCTATGGTTCAGAGCTATATAGTTAAAGTAATGCCAAAAAATAGATATTATGACATATAACTAACAAAATATTACGCGGGAGCCTCACTAGTAAATGAGAGAGTTTTATCTCATGACTACCTAGGTTTTTAGCTATGTAGAAAAATCTAGCCAACACATGGACATGATTTCTCTACCTTCGCCATCTCTTCTTACTCTTGAAGACATGAACATACCTTTTTACCAACTCTTGAAGACATGGTCTTAGATGACACCATTTTTATTGCCTCCAATTTTTTTAGTCTCCATGATAAATTTGGGACTGGTCACCTTTACGTGTGACAATCAGACTAAGTTCCTTCCTCTTTGTCATTCAGATAAGAAAGAAGAAGACTATTCTACCATCGACATCCTTCAAAGGTGTACGAGAGGATGACACCTATGGAAAATTGTAATTTAATAGAAACACTATTATTCCTATTATTACACTAACTATCTCACTCCTCGCAAATTGATGATACACCGTCAATTAGACCACTCTAAATCCCATTTTACAACATTTTGATTGGTCATATTCGTTTTATAATCAATCAAGTTGGCTAATATAGCCTTATTTTAGCTAAAACCTCTTCTTATCTCCCTCAAGGAAACTTCTACTAACTTCCTAGATAATAAATCCATTTCATTGGATTGATTAGACATCTAACAACCCTCTCAGACCCCTAACTCCTCTCTAAACAAGATTAATTAGCCTAAAACTATGTTAACTAGCCTAAGGCACATTTAACCTCTTCTAAACCTAGTCAAATTTTAATTTGACTCTCTAAAGTGCTTTTTGGCTTATTCATTTGTCCCACATGCACCAAAAGTCTCCCATTCTCGAAATGGAAGTATATAAATACCCCACTACCCCAAGTCATTTTCTATAAACACTTTGTCTCTCTAAGCTAAACTATAGTATTATTGTTAGGATTAGAGATTTTATTCATTTGTCATATTGAGATAATATTTCTATTACTTTGTTATTTCCATTCAAGTTTTAATAAATGAAATAAACCATGTGGCTCTTTAGCCATTAATGGGGAGCTTCCATTTTGAAAATCAAAAGCTGGTTGCCTAGAATCTATCGGGTTCATTTGTAAAGCTTTCAAGAGTAGAGGATATCAAGACATGTTAGATTTACTTGTTTTATTCAAGATTAATTCTTATAAAAGTAATGAATCCTTGTTTATCTCTTATCGATGATCCATTGAATTGTTTCTTCAAAGCTTTGGATACTTGAGTGTTTCTTACCCATTTCATAGCTTTTGCAAACTTTTCCTTATTCACATTTGGCATCCCAGGTGCGACTTACTCCATAGTCCTTTTCAATTATTTTCTAGGCTTTACATGTCCATTTCTAACCACTTTTATGCTTTCTAGGGTTTAAAAGTTTGTCTTTTAATATATTTCAAATTTTTAAGAGGAATTTATTTTCCATTTTCTAAGGCATTTAATGGGTCCAAGATAGAAATAGGCTTTAATAGTTGAAAACTAACCTGTTTGATTATTTAAAAAATTTGTGTTTATAAATTTTGAGGTTTTTACTGTGGGGTGCGCGTAGGTTTCCTAGAAAGGCTTACATCCATTGAAATACATGTGCATTCATTTTACTAACAGACATCCATCAATATGTAATGTGAACTATAAGTCCATTTGTAAAAGGACGTGTATCCATTCTATCCCACGCACAGGCACCAGACTGCATGTGCATCTGCTTCTCTAGATATGCAAGTGTCTTTCGTATACTGAGTTAACCCTTTTTTTCCTTTCACGTGACTCCATTTTTTTAGGGTGCACATCCGTCAAAACTTTAGCACATACCCATTTCGGTCCACATAGGTTTCAAACTCCAAATTCATATTGTGTAGCCATGTGCATCTATTGGTAATGGTGCACATCCATCACTTGGTGCATGTATACAGTGGTTTGGTTTGTTGCTAACTTGTTTTACAAGTTATTAACAATTATTTGCAGTGTTCTTGTTATCTCTCAAAAGTGCACCCTTATTGAGAGATGACTGCAGGGGTTCTAATATTTCTTTGAATCTCTCACTTTTGTAGATACAATGGAAACACCTTAAGTCGTGGGTATACCTATTGGTTAAGTGATTTTCTAGTATCAAGGTCGGTTCCTTTTGATGTATCCTAAACTACTTTTTTGGGTTTTAGGAAAAATGACTGGAACTAAATTGAAAATGGGTTTATATGCCAAACTTGTGTAGGGATTTAACTGAGTATATGAACAATAAAAGTGAGAATGATTTTTGAATGCACAAACCAATAGATTTTTAGCTAGAATATTAAGGAAAAATACTTTGTGTCTTGAGGTAATTAATCACGACAACACAATAAGATAAACATGCACACTAATATAAGATGATTAATTAGGGAATTTGATATTCGGGAGAATTAATAAGATATACACACCACGCAAATAATTGGAAAGGTAGAAACCAACTCTCATTTAATGGGTAAAACTAGTAAAAATTACTTTAGCACTCCTATGTCGAAAAAGTCATCTTTGTTCCTTATAATTACACACAATATATAGCAAGATTATTCACCCATACCATCCTAAAAATAGGCTAAAATTTGTACTCACCAATGCATGCTAATTTTACCCCTTTATCATGAATAATTCTTTGCCCATGCATGCTAATTTGTATCATGATTGCTTGTTGTTTAAGTCTTCTCCCATGTGCATGTATTATTTGTCTTCTTCTACTAGATGTGACACTTCCAAATTGATCCACTTCCAATGATATTTTAGGAATTCTTTAATTTTACCCCTTGGATGCACATGTAAAAATAATCTGTTAGTGTAGGTTATTATTTATCCTTTTATTTATTTATCAGGACAATTCTTACACTTGTGTTAGCCCTACACTTATTGGGTTAGCTTGCTTAGGTGTACTAGTTGTGTGGAGTTAGCTTACTAGTTGTGTTGAGTTAGCTTCTCAGTTATGTGGAGTTAGCTTACTAGTCTTTTGGAGTTAACTTAACTACCAGTATCAGTTATTGGGAGTTCTTTGCCATTGATTTGGGTAGTAGTTGCACTTCCCTTCTCCTATATGTACATTTTTATTATTGAATAATTAAAGTCATTCTATTGTAATTTATTGAGCATTATGGATTATGATGGATTTCCATATATGGTATTTTAGCTCTTCTGCTTTGCAAATCTAATGTGGTGTGCTATTATCATCTGATATCACAGCTTGGAACAATATTCTTATCATTTCTTTCATGGTATCAGAGCTATAGATGATGTAGACATCCATCTGTAAGTTTTTCTTTGCAAGTAAGAGTTTATTTTTTCATGTATTTGGATTTTGTTAGCACTTTCTGCAACATGCATTTTTATGCAAAACGGAGTACGCCATTGGATTTGGAAGGTGCCAAAACCATAGAATTGACTGTAAACTCGACCATGTTTTGAGACAGTCAAATCTGGGTGCATTCTTTTATCCATTGGATATAAGCATGTACCATCCGAATCCATTCTTTTACCCTCTGCATCTTTCGGTTTTAGATGTAGTCTTTTATCCACCTTTGGACATCCGTAGGATCCATGTTAGCACATCCCGATGACCAAAATCATGAGAAGATTATTTATTACATTAGTATCACCCTTCATGACTATAAAACTCATTACAATTAAGCTCAAAAGTTACATTGCGCTCTTGTTTTCACTAATTCAAAACGTTGACATTACCTTATTAATCATAACACGTAAGAAATTACTAGCTTCCACATCCTCAAAACATTACATTCTAATTCATACCATAATGATTTTATCACTCGATGGCTCATGTTGATGAATTAGTTTTACCTTGAGTTTGTTTCTCAAAAATTCGGTGAGGGCCAAGCTATTCTTGACCAGTTAGTGGAAGCCCTTCTTCGTAGTACACATTTACCTCATGAGTAATTTCTAGAAAATTCTATTAATCAATTTCATCACAAATATGGAAAAATTGAATTCACTCTCTTCTTCAATGGCTGAAAATATCGCAAGGGGAAGTTTTGGCACTGTTCTCATTCCTCCTTAGGAAACTCCTATTCACCTTTTGTAGAAACTCAATTTTGAGTGTAATAACACCATGGCAGAATATGAGGATCTCATCTAGGGTCTTGAAACCACTTTATTTTTTAGGTGTTCAAATTCTTGACATTTACAGGATTTTGAGCTTATAAAGAAACAAGTCACGGTGAGTATCAATGTAGAAATGAAACTCTTAAAATATATTGTGACATTGTTCATGTTATTCTTGAATATTTTTATTCCTAAACCATCCAAGTTATTCCCAAATTGACCAATTAATTTTTTTATATGATGGTGTCACTTACAGCTCCCATCCCATGCACAACACATGAGTACAAGATTCTTGTTGTCGTTCATCACCATAATTGACCTTTCCATGAATTACCCCTAGTTATTATTATTGAATCTAATTCAAAGGACCTTTGGTATTCTCAAATATTTAATTATCTATCCCAATCCATTATTCCTCTTGACCTGCCTAAAAATGCTAAGAGTTCCTTTCTTGGTAGCGCGCTCACCGATATGTGATCCTTGGCGACATTCTTTATAAATGTGGATTTGATGGTGTTCTTCTCCAATGTCTTAAATCCCATGAATCCTCTCAAGCCATCCAAGAATTCCATGACAGTGTTTTTGGTAGACAATTTACTAGCTTAGCCATCATTAAGTGTGTTCTTTATCTTCGCTATTATTAGCCTTCCCTCAATCATGACTAATGTGAGTATTGTAAGAAATGTGAAAAATGTAATCAACATTCCAATATTATTCATATTCCTAGTCAAACTCTTTATCGGCTTAGTATCTTTTACCCGTTTCACAATGGGGCCTTGATCTTATTGGTCTTATTAATCCTCATTCCTCACAAAAACATCACTTTATCATCATTGCAACCAAATATTTCATGTAATGGGTGAAATAAATCCCACTCACCTCGACTAAATATATCCAAATCATTAATTTTTTTGTGAACACGTTATCTTTCGCTTCAATGTTCCCCAAAACTTGTTAAGGACAATAGAAAGTCCTTTAAAAATAAGGATCTCAAGAAAATTTGTAACGCATTCAACATCCAACTCATCTTCTCTTCCCCATATTATCCCCAAGCTAATGGCCAAGCCGAATGTACCAATAAAACCCTTCAAAACATTCTTTCTAAAACCAAGTAATCAAGCAGGTCGTAATGGTCATCTCTAGCTTCCTTTTTCACCTTTGGCCTATCGACTAGAATTTGAACTTCCATAGGGACTATGCCTTTTCTCTAGTTTAATGTTTTGAATTCATCCTTCCTCTTGAGGTTTAAATCCCCTATTTGTGAATATATATTTTTGAATTCATATCTAATGAAGAATATCACCAAGCTCGTCTAACACAAGTCAAGATGTTAGATTAGTGTCGCCTTCATGCTCTTGAGCATCACCTTCATGCTCTTGAGCATCACCATGTTTATTAGGAGCACATTAAATGTGCTTATGATAAGAACCTTAAAGAATGAAAATTTAATGTCGCATACCTCATCCTCAAAGAGAATACGAATTTATCTACTCTATAAAAGAGACAACATGAAAATTTATCACCTAACTGAAGTGGACCATACAATATTACACACAAGTATGGGTCAAGAGCCTATCATTTGGCCTCCTTGACAAAAACTTGAAGGAGAACCACTTAACACATTACACTTGTGACCATTGTATTTTTAGTATGTTTACCAATGTGTCGTTAAACATATATTTGGATCATTCGTGCATCTTAGAACCTTCCATCTCTCGTTCCCATGATTTAGAACTATGTGGTATTCTTTCACTCCTAGATGTGACCTTAAATATGGGAACCACAGATCTTCCAATAAATTATTCCTTATGGATAGGTTCTCTCCTTTAGTGAGAACTCCATAATCATTACATCCATCACCCCGCTATTCATCTATGAAACCATGCAAAGGTTTGGGGTGTCTCTCGTACATTCATTTTCCCCTCCTCGGTGGTATACTTAGCTACTCCCTAGTTCTCCCCAAAGTAAAATCAAATTTATCAAAAACAAATTGATCCCTCAAAGGAAAACTCTTCATGCAAAAAAAAAAAACCAAAAGTATGAAATCAAAATTAAAATCAAATAAATAGATTAATCCTTGAAGGATGGATATCATATGTTATTATTTTCATACATATATTATATTAAGTAGACCATACCCCTAAAGGATGGCTATTCTTTACTGAATTTGAAGGCTTCCCACATTGAATTTCATTCCATTTTATCATCACCCTAGGAAATCTTCTCACACCGATCATCTTTCTTTTGGCCAACATCCCGCATTGATAAGTATGTTTCTTCCCTTCCCAAAGCTATGACATAATTTTAGGGAATACCAGTTTTTAACAACCGTATTTGTAAAAGTACATCTATAGTAGGTTTATGAGTTCATTTCATCCATTTTTTCCTCTTGATCTTTAAGATGATTAAATATCTTTGGTTATTTGCTAACATCGGATGTGGTTGCATGTGCATTACGTTACCCAAATCCCCTCCTTGTTTACCTCCAATCTAGTTGGAGGAATATTTTTCCTTGCATGTTCCTCAATATGACATAGAGATATTTATATCTATAGGTCCTTATCATTAAGGTTGCGTCTTTAACTACCCTCTCTTTCTCATCCTAAGACCCATTAGGCCATACATATTTCCCCTTTGGGACACTCCTTTGAACTATTCATTTATTTAAGACCATTTCTCATCTTTCCCTCTAGGTATTTCTATTATGATATTTGACTTATCCCTTTTTTAGGCATACATTTTTCCAAAGACCACATTTATGGCCATATTCCATATTCTCCCTTTAGGGCATTTTGTTTCCATATTCTGAATCCTCTCCTTCTCGTTCTAAATTCCACATTTGTGTCCATATTTATTTCCCCCTTGGGAATTTTACTCCAATACACCACCTAAGTCCAATTTTGTGGCCATACTCACTCTTCCATCTGGAATTTTTCACAATCCTATCTAACCCACACAAAACATCCTCCTTTGAGGCCATACATATCTTCCCCTTTTGGGCATAATATTCATCATATCAAGCCCACCTTTGTGGCCATAATTTTCCCAACTTAGGGCATATTTTATTTCCTTTTTTTTGCCTTTACAGCCATACTTTCACCTTAGGAGAATATTATTTCTTCACTTTCTTTTTAATTTTACCTTCTCATCAATTCTTTGTGTCCCATTGGGAAACACTTGATTCCTCATGTACGAAGTATTTTTCATACCTTTCGAATATAGTTGTGCATACTACGATGAATTCCCAAGACCAGTTGGTCATCATGTCTTGCATCCATAGTACAATAGTCTTCCCCCCTTACTGGTCTATAAAACATTATAGCCCATCTCTATAGAGATGAATGTTTTCCTCTACTGATGTGATATTGGAGTCATCTCTATAGGTTTTATTTTTATTCCAATCCTTTTTCTTGGGTCATGTTTCCTTGGTAATCATTTTACCAATTTTTTCTTCACCCATACGACCTTCTTTTCAGCTATTCTTTTCAAATGCGTCTTCAATTTATGTTTACATCATCGATCCCTGATTTGAGGGGGAGCTTATCATCAATCCATTTTTTTCCTTATCCAAATCTCATCATTTGTTTCTCATGGCTTTATCTTAAACCACTCAATAAAAATGGGCAAAATGTAAACACCTAAAATCGGTATCTATACCCTTAATCACACAGTGCACATATTTATTTAATCCATCCCCCTTATTTAATTAAATTACAATCACCTTTAAGTACTATTTAATTAACATAAATAAATCAATTAATTAATTAATCCTCATCCATGTCCTAACCATCTTTCCATTTTGGAATGTTTTCATTCTAAATCTACATCCATACTTTTCCCTACACTTTTTCTAACCTATCTCTACCTCCAACTCACATACAAATCATCCCTAATCAACCTCTTCCCACCTAATGCTTTAAATCATATGGCCAACTCCTATAAAAATAAGAAATCACACAAAAATAAGAAAAATCCTCCCATTGGGGAAACTTTCCCGCAATCGGGTGGCAACCGAGGTGAGTCATCATCAACCCTATAAAACTAAATCCTTCCTTTCGATCTTCAATTAGAATCAAATGCATGTGAATTCTTAAGTTTTCTTTCAACTTGTCAATAATATCTTGTGCCTAACCATCCAAGAAGCAATTACGAGTGTCGAAGACCTCCTTCGAACCTACTCACGTCAATCATGATTGACCTTTGTGAGATTATTATCATTTTGTATTGCTTTAATCAAATTTTATCATTTTATCTTGGTATTTCTTATGTCTAACCTTTTACAAGAGTAGATCATCCATAGCAAAGATTGCAACTTCATGATCAACATCCCTTTTCAAACCTATACTTATAGGTTACTCTTCCAACTTTTGTTTCCTCGGCTTTATCCAAATATTTCATACTTACCATCAACCTTTACGGTCATCAACAAATCAACCTTCTAAAACCATTTGTTTTTATTCCATAACCTTATCCCATCTTTGCATGAGCTCTGTTCCCTTTCCTATTTTCTCTAACCCTCATCTAGTTCCTCTGTTAAATGAAAATCATCCTATCTCCACCCTAGTAACCATCGACTAGTGTCGTAATTTTAAATCCTTGTTTTAATTCTATTTTCTATCATTTTCCTCATTTTGGTTCTTTCATATTCCCTCTACATGTTGACTCCAGCCTCTCAAGAATTCTATAGCTTCTAAATTACACTCGGATCTTGCATAGTCTACATATTTCCCCCAAATTCCTAATCCATACTCCTAGGTCAACGTCAACCTGGACCACATACATTAAAATTATAGTTATTTTGATTTGGTCAATACCTAATTTAATCATAATTATTTCCAAATTCTATAAATATTTCAATTTTTTAATGTTATCGGTTTACCTTTTGTTTATATATCTTTTGTTTAACAACGGGGTTGATATCCATTGAGGAAGTAAGTGCTTCTTGGCTCCAATTTGTTGGCAAAGCCCCTCCCAATCCATCTAATTTATATCATTTATCTATTTATTCAATGTCTTCTTCATTCTGATTAGTATCAACAAGGATCAATCAATTCCTTATCGCTTGTATCACATCATCTATGAGGTAACATAAAACCATTATTATTTATGAGGTTGTTAGTTTCTTTAGTAGCTAGTACATTAATTCCATTGAGAATGATAAAATTAAACAACAATCAAAGTATCCAATCTTTAATAACCTAGTAGATTTAGTGACAAAGATAATTTAGATTTTAATTTATAAATTTCTAAATAATAATATTTTAGGTATATAGATTTTGATCCTAGTTAACCTTAAAATAGTATAAATTGAAATATAAAAATCTCATCTCAATGTGAAATGCAATAATATTAATATTTAAATTAGTGGGAATTTTCAAATATGTAGAAAGAAAATTAAATTTCACTTTTTAAAACACTTAAGAGTTTAATATATATATCTATGTTAGTGTTGTCAACTATATAATTTTTTCAATTCTTTTTGAGATTATTAAATCTAGTTATTAAATTAATATTTTATGTGAGAATGAAGATAATAAACAATAAGAAAAAAATCTTTAGTATGCAATATATAATAAATCAATGAAAACTTAAAACAAAGACACTATACACATTTATCAAGGTGACATTCATACTAAAAAGTTTTAACAAAGAATATCTACCTTCAATTTTCCATAGTAATAATGCCTTTGTTTCAAATTAATACAACAAAAACTATCTCTATACACTTATTAAGAAACTATAATATGATAATATTGGTTTAGTTAGAAATAATAACTATTGACTCACCAATGCATGTATACATGAAAACTTTAATTAGGAAATATTTATTTAATGCAAGAAGATTTATAATTAGGATTTTTTTTTGAAAAATTTCTTACAAATAGATTTGATAAAATCTTGTAAGGAGTTATAAATAAATTTTTGTTTTGATTGTGATTTGTTGACCCTAGTTATCACTCGTAGAGGCAAACCTATGTGTTCCTAATTGGTATACTTTTTTTTTACATTGACACTTATTGTAATGGGGAAGGGAACCCTCAACACTCTTTCACCCTTAATAAAAATAAATGTCACAAAAATATAAATTTGGAATGAAGAGATGAGAATGACAGAGAAGAAAAAATATGAGCATCCAAAGTGATTCAAAATAATTAATGGAAAATATTAATTTCCTCATAATGAGCTTGTGTTATGTTTCTGATTTTATTCCATTGTAGCTTTACCTTTTAGTTTACATATCGAGACAAGACACAATAAAAGTGGATTCAACTTCATCCAATCATTCAAGTTGGTATTAGAGTGGATTAGAAGTGGTTGATTTCATATTTTGTAGTCCAATTGTGTCAACAACATGTAATAGCCTCGTTAACCTTAGATTATGTTATTCACAAGTAAAAATTATGATTTTTAGATCATTATAATAAAGTTTTTATTATTATTGATATTTATGTGATGTAGTACATAATGGGGTCAATTTTCCTCTACATTAAGCAGGTTTACATGCCTTGACATCATGGAAGAAAATTAAATTAAATAAAATTTTAAAGAAAAAATCTAAAAATTATATTTTAAATTGACTAGGAAATAGATGAGATCATATTTTATATAGGTGCAGAACATGTGTTGTTTTTGGAAATTTATCTTCTTATTATCACATTTTCAAGAAACAAATTAAGGGATGATTCTCATGGTGGAAGGATTTTAACTAGGATAATTTAGTGGTTCATGTTCTTGAGGAAAATGATTATGATAATTAATAAGTTAGTCATACAAAGAATCATGAAGTTAAGAAGGGTGAATCTCCCCCTCTCCTTCTATACCGGTGTTCGAGTCACAATAGATTTATGGTATAGGGGGCCTCTTTTCTCGCAATGTCAAAACACCAAAAATAAGGAATATGTTGAAAATCGGCTACCTCTCATCCAGATGAGAATGTAGATCCTAATGAGGGGGTTTGTTATCAAGTAGTGAAAACTAGAAGGAAAGGAAAAACGGAAATTATCTTCTTTTGATGATCCTTAGATCTCATAAGGGGAAAGGCCATGGTAGTTCTGATTCCCTTCTAGTAGATGGTCAAGTATTTTTGATCGGCCTACATTGAGGTACCTTTTCTCCTTTTGATGCTTTTCGCTTTCGGGTTTTAAAGCTTATCGGTTTAATCCATCTTTGGCTTGTTCGGCCTTGTCTCTTGATGTTACTCTTTCATGCCTTGATTTTTGTCTTTCAGTTGTACATGGTTCTTGATCCCTTCAAAAACTTCTTTATTACCTTATCTAATAAAAATATATTTTAGATATATGTGCAATAAATACTAGGTCTAGATACGATTAGGAAAGATTATAAACAACATATAATTATTCTACCCCAAGCTTTTATAGACCTAGTTTTTGTTACACCTATAAGAAACATGATCTCATCCATTTCCTACTCATATTTAAGATGAGACACTTACAAATCAGAATGTTATAATTAATATGCTTACAATACTTCCAATAAATATTGATACTATTGTGGTGGCCATTAAGGATTAAAAAGACAACACCAATTCATTAGTAATGAGTTGATGGGATATATATTACCACATGACAAAAGGTTAAATATATTAAGGACTTCATCCTTAGAACATGGGTTCGTAATCCGAGATTCGTATGGAAAAGGAAAATAAATGTTAAATTCAAGAAGATAAGGAAGCTTTTGAGAGAGAGGTGATAAAAGGAATGTAAATGTAGAAATTAATTTATGAACTAGCCATGATTTATTCATTCCAAGCTCGAGAGGGCATGGTAGCATCTAAAATATATAAAAACAAGGATAACAATAGAAAAAGTCTACCATTCAAAGTATTATTATTGCAAAAATTGGCCATTATGTGAATGAATGTAAGAAAAATGTTAATTTCTAACAAGTAAAATTTGTTAAAGATTGGTCTTGACTCTATTGTCATAAAAATAATCTAACTCAAGAGAGCACAAGTGACATTTTTTTCTTGGATAGTTGTACTAACCATGTGATAAGGAATAACAATATGTTTACAAAATTAAATGATTCGGTGAAATCATAGCTCAAATTGAGTAATAACAAAAAATAATTTGTAATTGGAAAAGGTATAATTACTTATTTTTTTAAATATCGTGAAATAAAATTCATTTTCTATGTTTATTTTATTCCTATTTCAAATCGTAATTCAATGAGTATCGAGAAGCACATACAAAAGGGGTAAATAGTTTATTTTGAACAAAATTCATGTGTTACTTGGAACGAAATTCAACTAAAACATTGATTGCAAAGTTTTAAATGAACACAATTAAGATGTTTCCATTAAAAATATAGAGTGAAATATCTCCTTAAGAGGTCAATATAGGGATTTAAAATAATCCTCAATCCATCTTAAACCCCACATGTTCCTTAAGGCTTATAGAAATGAAAATTTTAGGAAAAAATATAATAAATTCAGTGGTAAATTAAATTTTTGTTAGAGAAAAATTGGTAGTAATAACTTAAGCAATATCTCAAAATGGATGAAAAGCATATTTTAAATACAATTCATGGTTTTGGAATTTATGGTTTGGACACCCTAGTTTTGTACATTTATGGTTATTGTTAAAAAATAATTTGATCAATTGATTGTTAATGATTGATCAACCCACCAATGTTTGGTGGGTTTGTATTTTAAGCAGAGAAACAGGTGGATTATTTTACATTAGTGAAATCATATAGATATAGCTTCATTAGATTTAATTATTTCATATTTCTATAGATCATTGTAAACACCCTTATTGGGTATACATTTCTATTTTATGATATTTATTTACAATTTTAGTAGGAAAACATGGATTTATATTTAAATCTTGATTAAAAATTATTTTATACTTTTAGAGAGATTAATACAATAATTATCATAAAAGTAACAATACTAGATCATATAGGGTAAAGTATATTAGAAATGAATTTCTGAATTTTTGTAAAGACCATGGAATAAAGAAGTAATTTGCATTAAGATAAACATCACAATAGAACGGTGTATCATAGAGGACAAATATAATGATCATGAAAATCACTAGAATTATGTTGAATGAATTTTATTTTCTAAATATAAATATTTATTGGGATATCATGTATGAAAATATTCATGGAATCAACATAGGAAAAAAAAATGGCAAGTTAGAACTTAGAGGATTTTAAGATGTATTTTAGGACCAACTAGATATAGAATTTTGTATAAGTTCCAACAAATTATTTCAAGTTATCGGGATATATAGATGGTGATTTTTAGTAATTACATATAAGAGGAATAAATATTCTAGTTATATATTCCGTTTCAGATCAGGTATAATATAATGTGCATCCAAGAATCATACCATTCGACTATTCATAAAAAAAAAAAAAAATATACAATAGCCACATCCACAAAAATTCAAGAAGTTTATATGCAAAGAGTGTTGTCATATTTATTACATTATCAAGTATAAGTAACAAACATATTTCGTGACAATAACTCAATATTTAGATTTGTCATAGAATCATGTATTCCATAAGTGAAGCAATAATATCAACACAAGATATCAGTTTATCATATAACTTTTCAACGATGTTAAATTAAACTTTGAGTTTTATAGATCTAAATATCAAATTCCTACTATTATCATAGAGCATTAAGCATAAGAGAGATTTGAATATTTATGAGAAATGTTGAATTTAATTTATTAGTTCAAATTTATGTTTAAGGGGGATTTATAAATTAAAAACATTGACTCGTCAAATCGGTGCATGCATATATGCCACTTTTAGTTAGAAACTTTTGATTTAAAGAAAGAAGATTTTTAATTAGGGAATTTTTTTGTTTAAAAGTGTCTTAATATTAGATTTGTGAAAATATTATAAGTAGATATTATTTTGATTATAGGTAAAGAATGGTTATGGGGACCCTACCTCGTACATAGATTGGAGAAAAAGATTAAACAATGAGTATCAAATGAGTCGACCTCTACCAATAGAATATGAAACAAAACAAAAAAACAAATCCAATCAAACCAACAACACTTACAAACTAGCAAAGCACGAAAGATTAAAACTCATCTTGGTACCTTCTTTTTAGTGGATCTTAAGTGCATCATATGGGGAGTGTTATTTCCCTTCATTTTATGAGCCACAACAAAGGCAATTCTTTTCCAAATTAAGATTAACATTTTCACTCTAGATTAAAATCATCACTTATATATTCTCTTTGGGATTAATTGGCTCACTAGGTCTAGGACATGTTCTGTTTTTACATTTCCACCACAATGATAGAACTTTGTGGACCTTGTACTGCAATGTTTGATTCTAGAAAGGAAGAAGCCCTTGTTCCTTTTCAGAGTCTAAGTCAACATTTGAATCACTATCTGTCAACTTCCGAATAACCGGGGGTTGGGATTAGAATTCTTCCACAAAGAGATTCTAATTCTAACATGTTTTCTATCACTTTGACACTTAGAAGATAGATTACCAAGATAAAAAAATGTACGACACTGAAATAAAAACCTTCGTAGTCGAGGTTTTGTGTTAAAATTTTGTCTTCAACCTTGAATTCAATAGTGGATGGAAAATATAAAGAAGTATCCATATAAACATGAGTCCGAGAAAAGTAGTATTCTCAAAATCCTCTATATTTTGGTTAATATCCAAACATTTTCCTAAAGTGTTACATATGGAGATTAAGTAACTCTCCTTCCAAAATTGGAGGGGAAGATAGGGCATACGAATCCAAACCGGCTTGACTTGAAAAGTATCGAAACTAGGTAAAACATAGGGAGCCATGGTTTTATAAGAAGAAAATGGGATTGGAAATCCCAAAATTTTCTAAATATCATATTCGATCTAAGGTTTCAGCAAAATAAATTGAAAAATCCACGTGAGGAAGGGTAAATATCCAACCCACCTTCTATAATAAGTATCCAATGGCTTCACATCCAATCATCTAGAGCTGGAAAACCTTTATAGAAATTTTTGAATCTACATATCATGTCATTTTCCATTTGAAAGGTTTCAGATTTCACCATCTCTACTCCAAAAATAATAGAAGGGTGTATTTTGAATAATCCATAGCTTAGAATTTTTCTTGGCATTTTAATTTTATATATTATTTCCTCTACACAATATCTCGAAATATTATGCATCCGAATGGAAAAAACAAGGGAAACACCCTTAGAGTATGTTTCCTTCTAGGACATGTTCATTCTACAAAAACTATAAGAGGCACGTAAATCTTCACCTTGCACTTCTCACTTGTTGGGATCTATGTCGGAGGACATTCTAGAATAGAGCTAGTACTTGTCCTACCTTCAAACCATGCATTAATGTCACCATGGTTAGACTATTTACAATATAGAATAGGGGGCTTAGAAGGGGTTGAGCCACCGCCCCTAGAAACTATGTCACCCATAATATCCAATCAATCCAACTACAAACTTCCTCCAGGGATGAACTTTGTGTGGATCTATTCACCACCCTAGGAAGAGGATTCCTCTCCACCGTCATTAATGACTAGATCGGGAGCACCATAATAAAGGCCCTCGTCATTTCTTCTACCATTACCAAGGGTAACAAATAATCCCCCAATAACTCCTAGGCTACCTAAGACCCCTACGCCATGACCTATGCTATCAGGGGCATCTCTAGGGTTAGCAAATCCAACAGAACTCATTGGGACAAAAACATTAGTTTATCTAGAAAATAAAACTTTTGATAGTAAACACTTTTATTATACAATAGCTATGAACTAGAGTTGTAGAGGAGGACTTTCTCTAAGTGGGACATGAGGGTGGGAAATTTGGGTACTTAATGTCCACCAAGTGATCCACATTCAGATCTCCCTTCTACGATTCCCTTGGTCCATATGGATAATTTTTACACCTACCTTAAGGTGTCCCCATGACCACTTATTGAAAGCATCTAATGAACTCAATGGGAATGGGACTTGGGTTGATGATTAACAACTACTTGTAATAGACCAATGGCCCACAATCTTGAGTTCATATTATAAGTAGATATAAATATGTATGCCAACTTCATATTTAGAATTAAGAAAACATAAAGAAGGAAAATAAATAGAGAAAACAATCAAGTGCTTCCAAATTATTAATGGAAGAAGTTTTATTTTTGCATATTGAGCTTGTATTTTTGTTTACATTTTATTATGTTGTAGCTTTACTTTCTTGGTTTACTTATTTAGATCACACATATAAATAATGTTTTCATCTTAATCCAATACTTTAGGGTTTTCAAGCATAGTTTCTTGCAAATCAAGTCTTAAAATATATTATTACTATTGGAAGTGAAACAAGTGAATAATTTGGTTGATATTAAATAAGTCCGGACCTATAGAAGAAGTGTCTACACACTAAATCCATTATGAATTTTAGTGTATAATGCTCTCTAAGTCACAAATATTCTAGTTTTGAAATTTACATTTTGTTATTTTTAGGGATTGGGATTAGGACCAAAGTTGCCTAAATTTTTCGGGGTACAATATACTTTTAGGGTCTGTTTTCCTAGAATTTACACTAATATCTAACTATTTGAATTCAAATTACCTCTAGTGGGAAATTAAAATATTCCACATTCACCTTCATATATACACAAACTTTGTATTTATAGTTTTGTATAGAACTTTCGAATAACAAGTACGAATAAAATTTTAATCACAATTCCTTTACCCATTTTTGTTTTCCTATAGGACATTAATTATCAATATCAAATGAAAATTGCAGCCCTCTAGCATAAAGGTATTTTAATTTTTATGGTATTTTGTTGTAATTGCATATGTTGCAACATGGAACAAATGTTACTAACTTGAAACACAAGTATATACTACTAGTTAGTAGAAAAGTATATGATATACCCTGGTAGCATAATAGAACAATATATTTTGTTTTTCGTTTTGTAGCATATATTGTGTTATTGGATAGTGTCACAATATATGCTACTAACATTTAATATTTTATTTTATTACTACTATTGTAATAGAATATATAGTGCTACAGATGGTAGCATAATAGATGTTATTGACCGATACCACAATATGTGCTACTATTTGGTAGTTTTTCATGGTACTACTGATTGGTTTCCCAATATATGGTGCTTCGGACAAGACGTGTTTATTTTTTCTACTAGCTAGTAGCCTATATTTTTCTACTTGTTGATGGCATATATGTATGCTATTGGCCATTCGCATAATTTTCTATAGAAATAATAATAATAAATAATAATTATAGGACAAAATTTCTTGTTGAGATGATCATTTTAAATGGAAACATCAAAAAAAAATTAAAAATCATTTTTTCTTATTTAAAACTCATGAAATCAGCGTTTTCTTCACAAAAAAATTATTTTTACTTTTTTGTTTACACCATATTTTGTGAAGATAGATTTTTGTTCGAGGCAATCATTTTTACTTCTATTTTCAAAAGATGATTTCTAAAATATTTCATATGTTGTCGATCCACAATTGCTACTAACCAAGAATACTATCACATAATTTTTCATCTTTTTGAAACATGTTACCTTTTTATTTGCCATGATTTTGAAAGTTGTTTTCCAACATTCACAATGTAATATCTACGTATTTTTAGGGGGACATAAAATTTTCCCTAATTAAATCATATCTAATATAAAAACTCACTATAAAATCATACAATATGTGTATGGAAATTAAATACCTAATAGTTATAACAATTAAATTAATTATAAATTTGACAATAATAAAAAAATATACATTATATTCTAAACCCTTTTATTTACATGTAATTATTGAGTTATTAGATAATGTCATTACTTAAACTTTTAAATTCCTTACATTAATATATTTGTGTTAACCGTTCATCTATAATGACTAGATAGATTTTAAATAGTTGTGTATTTTACTAGATTTTTAAAATCTTGTAACAAATGGATATTTAGCATGTTTTCTCCTGAATAGTAATTTTTGTAACATTTGAGTTGGTCCTGTAGAGAGAGGGAGGAATGCAATCAATGTCTATATGCAAATTTCATTTACCTTCTTACTAAAATTTATTTCTAAATAGTAATTGATATTTAGTATGCAACAAAAATATATATGTTGTTTGTACTCTTCACTTATGTAAAATAAGATTAGTAACAATCTCATGAGTATTTATAAAGAATTGAAAACAAACAAATGTTAAGACATTACATTCAAATACTTAATCTAAACATTGGTAAAAATAACAAAAATAAAATTTCAAGGTATAATTTTAGTATTTTAATTTAGAATTCACGTATAATAGCAATAACACATTTCTTGGGCCATTAAAAGTATGATAAACATATTTAATAAGTTTTTATATATTTCAAGTTATTTTAAAATTGGATCTTAAATAGTTAATATTTTAGATTAGAATTATTTTTTTAAAAATACGTAAATACTATTATTTCAAAATGAAAATTTTAATATTAAATCTTATCCATTCTCCAATAACAATAAATATTTTTCTATTTACTATCACCATTCCACAATTTTCCTTATTTTCAATAACATGAATATTGAATAATTTTTGAATGATGAGATAAATCCACTCATAAAAATATTGGTGGATAAGGACAAAATTGCTTCTATGCAAGAATCCGGGAAGTACATGTAAATTTTAGAACTTCAAGGAGGCTACAAGAAGAATAAGTTCAATGGGAGACTAGTTGAAAACATTATTTAAATGAAGCACAAATTATTTACAAGGTGAAGGAAAATACCGACATGCACAACGGTAGAAAAGGCCAAATACTGAAATGCACAATAGGTAGACAAGGCCAAGTTAACTACTTGTTCAACTTCTTTAGTGATAAAAATTCAATGGGGTTTTTTAATTAAAAGGAATAAATAAAAATTGTCTTATATGTAAAAAAAAAAACCTATCTCTCGAGAAGATATGTATAATAATCAAAGTTATCTCTAGAAAGATATATCGATCCATAACTCAAGGGTGTTTCAGAATTAAAATGAAAAAATAAAGTTTTTTCTAGATGTAAATAGAAAATCTATCTCTAATAAGAGATGTATATAAATTGCTCAAAGAACTTTATTACAATAGTTACCGCTTATGAGGAGATGTTTTTCCTTCCTTTCAGGTTACATATATTTATATACTAGTTTTAGAAATATGAAAATGCCCCTAGAAGAATGTGGAAGGTCACAAATCTCGTGGGAAATGAGGCTATTCATATTCTATGAGTTACATAGGTGAAAATTTCGTGAATTTACTATTTTTTGACATCACTACCAAAATTAAAAATTTAGGCCTTTAGATGCATATTTCAGAGATTTCCTTTGCATTTTAAATGGAGTCAATTATAGCTATGGTGAAGAATTTATGGTTCTCAGAAGTTGATCCACTATAATTTCCTCCTTCACTAGTGTATAGATCATTCCTCCCTCATTTAGAAGAAATGGTACTCATTTCATGAAGTGGTCCCCTAAAGTGTGGAAACTATTTATGTTTTTGCAACCTGCAATGAACATGGTGTTGTTTATGCTCTTCCTTCACTTCTTGTAGAATATTGTGGACTTATTTCTGAGTAAATTGAGTGAAATAATCATATTCAGTTATGATTTGGTTTGTCTACTTCTTTTTCACACTAAATCTATAGCTCGGGTTTCCATAACCACTTTCTAGGTAGTTTTTGGTTTGATTATTAGAATAAGGGTTTGTTTTATTTTCTCTACAAGAATTCTACGGTTTTTGAATATTAGGAAGGTAATAGAATTAAAGGGAACGACCACATGTATAAAATATCATTGATTCCCAAATGGTAATGGTGGGTCTTCAAGTTCGTGAATAATAGAGTCATGTCAATCCCACATGAAATGTATGCCCAAGAGCACATTGCAAACATCCAATGGAACAACATCACATAAGAATTCATTTTCTAAGGGATTTATTGGATATGAGAGGAGGCACTATTGTGTGATAAGGAGATATCTTCCTTAGTTTAACCACTCGAAACTATATGGGTGGGGATCTGTCTTTCAGGAAGGTTAAAAACTTTCACAACATTAGCATAAATTCGATTCTTTTGAATTCCACTATCAAGGATAAAATATAGAGGCTTTACCGTTCACCCAAAGCTTAGAGTAAAATATAATTTCCTTATCATCCATCTTCTTGACTTGTGTAGTGGAAATGATCAAATCTTTTCAACATATGAAATCTCATCTTATTCATTTATGACCTTTAGGTGTATTTACGGTGGAAAAGTGGTTGTTGGAGATGATGACCGAGAGAGTAAAGAATTGATGGCTTGACATTGTTCCTTGAAATTCTCACTATTCTTGTGGATTTTTCACTTCCATTTCTTCTCATTCTATAATAAACCTTGACCTTGATTCTAGCCTTCTTCATTGTGTTTCCCCTTTAAAGGTTAGTTCTTTGTATTTCAATTTTGATGCTTTTGTTATATTGATCGTAAACTTATTTTCCTTACTAATGGTATACAATTGAAATAGTTCCATGTCCTCCTATAAGTACCACCGTAGAAAATTGTGCTATTTTAGGATTTTGTGTCGTTATTTGACTTGAATGCCCAATATTCTAGAAAGAAAATGAAAATCATCATCTGATCTTGAACCAACTAATCCTTAGCTTAGCAAAGTTGCTGCTATAGTATATATAGATTGCCATACGCTCCAAAAGGGTAGTTTCCCTCCTTTATGGAATCAAATAAACAATCCCATGTCGGATCCTCTACAACTCCTACTTTTTTCCCATTAAATTTGTTGTTGTACACCCACAAATTTTTTTGACAGAAGTGATGATATCGGAGAGTAAATGTTATCTTTTCTTTATCAATTTATTAATAAAAACTAGCGAGTTAATTTGTTAAAAAAATTATATTGCAGCACATTTTTTCCCTAAAAATAGGAATATCAGATTTTACTTGAACGTTGAAGGGTTTCAAGGAACTCGAAGGCGGGATTACGAGAGGAGGATGCAAGATTTCCCATTTGTAGTTATTAAAAATTTGGGTGAATTATTGTAACATCTGCTCTATTTTCTTCATGAGAGCTTCATCCACCATCTTATTAACGGGATAATTTTTCTCCCGATGTTTTCCTTGATTTAAGGTCTCTGAAACAAGTAGTCAAATACTCTAAAGGATATTGTGCGACAACCCAAGCTTCTTATCTCCTAACCTCATCCTTCAAATCATACAATCTCAAGACAATTTCTCTCTCCTACCACATATCCAAAAATAAAGGTGGTTTAACAGTTAAAATTCCATAATAACATTTGTTCTAGATGTAAAGAAAATCTCTCTCTCATAACAAGTGTATAATACTAAAAATTAACTTTGGGAAGAGATGTATATAAATTTCTCAAAGAGTTTGATTACAATAGTTACCTCTGTGAGAAGACTTTTGTCCTGCCATTTTGAGTTACATATACTTGTATACAAATTTTATAAATATGAAGAGGCACCTAGAACAATACGGAAGGTCACTAATATCAGGGAGATGAGATGGTTCATCTTTCATGAGTTACATAGGTGACAATTTTATGAATTTACTATTTTTAGACAGCATTAAAAATAATTATTTTTAGTCCTTTAGAGATGAAATTTATGGGTGAAAATTTTCCAAACATAGTTCCCCACCCTTTCATCATATTCTACACATTCCAATATTTCCATTGCATTTTAAACATAGTCAATTGGAGCTATGGTGCAGAAGTTATGGTTCCCAAAAGTTGCTCTACTATAATTCTCACCTAGGTCGTTGCTTGGATCGGTTAGAGTGATAAGGATTTTACATGCAAAGTACGAAGGATTCCATGTGTAATACATTAAAAATATAAATTTATATTTCTAATGTACAATAAACTCAATTTAATAGTTAATGATGTAAATTCAATACAAGGGATAAATATAAGTTGTATTAAAATAACAAAGGAAATGCCTCGCTAGTATTTATACCCCCTTAAGGGACAACTTAAAGACACAAATTGTGAAGGATATATTTTATGATTTTTTTTTAGTGATGTATTAAGATAGGATTTATCATGGACTAAGAGAAAATTATTACGGATTCACTATGTTATTCTTGCGCATGTAAGTATTGATTCCTATTAATGCTTGTATTTCTATTAGTCTAATGATATTTCTTCTAGTTTATTTGTTGTGTTAAAATTTCTTATTCAGGTTCAACATGATGGAAACACGCATTATGTTGTGCATTAGGTGAGCACACTAAGTTTATTTCCTTAGTGTGATAGGAAAATTCGTGTAAATTCATGTGTAGTACTATTGTTCATGGTAAAATAGACACACACGTATTTTTTCCATTATTAGGAACCATCATAAGTGTGATGATATATTGATGTATAAGATTTTTAGATAAGAGAACATTGATATTTGACAATACAAAGCGGAAGAATGTTTGGTGCAAAATAATCCTGGTTTAAATCATTTCTCTATAAATTGTCCCCTCATTATATCTCACCTTTATTTTCATGTTAGGGTCTATGGACCTAATACTTTTGTTCTCCTCCACACTTTTTGTGATTGATCATCCCCAACACTTATACAAGTGAAAAAAATAGAAATCTTCAAGTACAAAGAAAAAAAAGAGCGTCTCCCTCCCTAAAAAATGTGTGTATTCTTTCCTTGTTTGCATATCATCATTTCATTTTTATGCAAATGAAAATATTTCATGTTATATTTGACATTTGAGTTAGATTTTAGGTATTTACTATGGAAATTGACTACTCTTTTTGTTGTAAGTTTCATCATAGAGAATTCCAACACACAAAAAAATATTACTTTGGAAGAAATATATGAGTGAAGACAAAGTCATCCAACACACTCAAGTATCTTTTCCTTTAAAATGTAATTTTAACATCATATTTAAAGGGAGAAAATATAGACACTTAAATTTGGTAATTTAATCATTGAAACTATTGGTTTTGAAAATGCGCTCTTAATAAGATAAAAATAATCATTTGTTTGATTCATGGTACTATCAGAGGTCTATTATCTATCTTATTTATCCTTGCACACTTCTATATACCAACACATTCTTGGATTACAATGCATATAATCCATATACTAGGCTATACTAATAGGATGTAAACTTCATTTGACATGTTTTTCATCCCTAATCGTGGTCATATAGTTTGGTAAGGAATCTATATTTGGTCCCGACCTATATGTGTAGTTTTAAAATGGCATATAATCTTTATTTTATTATAGTTCAATCTTTTCTAATGGGTACTTTACTTAATTTAGTTCACACTTTCTTCAATAAATCACCTTTGAAATCCTATATCAATAAGCTAACACTATCTCATTAGCTAAATCAGAAATATGATAGAACTACATTAATACAATAACTTTTAGAACTTCCAAAAGACACCCAAGGCTCACTAAATATCACAAATGAACATCCAAATTCATTAGGAAATAATATATAAGTCATAATCTTCTTATAAGGTTAATGAACTAGTCTATCTCATCCACAAGAACTCCAACATCCCTTCTCGAGTATTTTTGAAAGATCTAAAATAAACTCAAGCATTGAAAAGGACATTATACAATATAGTTTCATATATTCAGATATCATGTCCTAGGTAGATAGTGAAATATAAGTGGGAGGCCTTTTCGGAGTAGTTCCAACATCATCTGTGCATGGGGGTTCACAACACAAAACTAATTTTTATTTTTAGGGTTTCCCATCTATGGTTATGGTTTGAGATCTTGTTCAAAATTATTAGAAAGATTTGGAACATTATTTACAACAAGGTTTTTATAATGATATACATTTCCAAAAAAGTATTAGTCTAGGAAATTTTGAGATCTAGAAACTAAAAATGTTTAATACTACACAAAAGGGTTAAGACTATAAATATGCTCATAACGAAATGTACAATCATACCCTTGGCTAGTTTCCTATCACATTTCAAAAATGAAGCATCAGCATGTTTAGATACCCCTATTTTAGTAGCTTACACTCTCAAAACTTCCCAAATTCATCTGTAAATAACTACGTGCAATCATCTTATTGTGTATTCATACTCATATCTTGTCTCGGATATTAGTTTCAAGTATTAATGTAATTTTTTTATAGTACATAATTAATGTTATAAGTTAATTAGTAAGTATAACCTCTTGGATCTCTGTTTACATCATTTAGTGTACTTAATTCACTAATCCTAAGATTCCACATAATCTAATAAGGGTGTAAGCAAAAACAATCCAAAATCACCAAGAGGTCAAAGCATATAAGCGTGTCCCATTTTTTTGTCATTTTTCCACCTTGAGAAAAATATGCTCGACAAATAAAACATGACCGAACATGTATTTTTAAGAGATTATAAATACCAAGGTGGAGGGAATCCAAAATTTACCTGATTTTTTTATAGTTTTTATACTATTTTGAAACATTTATTTACTAGTCATATTTTTAAAAAATTATCCACAAGTGGAACACACTTATAATATTTATTTCCTAAGTAATTTTTTTTTTTAAAATTATAATTGCAAGTATATATGATATGCTATAAGGGTTATAAAATATTATGGTTGAACATATCCTTAATCTAAAGTTTTGTTTGTGGTTTTAAAGAAATTATGATTGAGAAAAGTGACATTTGTTATATATATTGAGTAGTGGGTGTTTTTATTTTTGAGGAGTTAACTTGGAAAATAATTTTAGTATGGTGGAATTAGGGTGTCAAATAGAGAATGAAATTTCCTTTAGTTGTTTAATTTATGTGTATATTGGATATATATTACATTTAGTACAAAATGTCATATTTCTAAGTGTTTGGACCAAATTTAAGGTAATATGACTGCCCCCTTTTAACGTAGTGTTAACAATGCTTGGTGAAAATAAAATACAAATGTCACATATGGATCGTAGGATGGTGGTGTAACATTGAATTTTCAATGAACATAAAACCAAAAATCACATCAAAAATAAATATAGATAAATTTTAATTAATTATGCATGAAAATTCGTATAAGTAATTTTAAAAACTTTATATTAAAACTTGTAATTAAGTGAAAATATATATAGTTATTACTATACAAAACATTTTATTCTAGGTTATACTTCAAATGTGTTCAAAACTGATTATTTCCATGGTGATTTCCTCCTTCTAAATAAGAAATGACATATTAATAGCTTATTATTCTTGTAGTAATATTAAAGCATAATACTTCCTATAGAACTGACATGTCATAAATAAAGTTCTCATGTTGAGGATAATTTTAAATTTATTGGTTGCTGAGGAAATTTTTAAAAATTGAGAAGCTGTTAAGGCCAAGTGTTAACTAAACACATACACATAAAGAAACAAGTGCTTGCGCACATGTAAAAACACACATGCATGCACGTGCACCCACACACACGCGCACGCAAGCACGTGTACACACACACACACACACACACACACACACACACACACACACACACACACACACACACACACACACACACACACACATGAAGGAACACACAAACAAACATTAAAAACATGTACAAAATGAATATAATATAACATGAACTTATGTAAACCTATTACTAATATGACTAAATATATGTATTTTAGGCTTAAATTTATATTTTTTTATTACATATAGCTAGAAGAGGTCTTACCTCAGATGCATTGTCAACATGAATCAAAATTGAAAAAAGAAACAAGACCCAAAAATGTTAAACAAGCTTAACCCAAACCACAACCCAAGACAAAAAAAACAAGCATTCCACCATGAAGGTAACTAACATGCCCAAGTGGGTTAAAAACTAGGAGTTAAGACCTCGAAAAAAACAAAATTTCTCCCCAAAACCTCAAAAATTCTTAAAATATTTTTCCTTCAAGAACTTGGATGGGCTAGTATGGTGAACATATTGACCTTTCTATTTGACATCCTGGTCGGCCAGGGTATGAGTATCATCCTTCATCCTCTCCTCCTCATAAGAGATATTAAGACATAACTTTAACATGCACTTCTTACGTCCCTATTCCAACTTGTCCAACCTCCCCTACAAATCCATAACCATATTCTTTAATCTAGTAAGCTCATCTCTAAAATAATTTTTAAAATTATAGATTCTATTATAAACCTCAATATAATTCTGCACATTATCCCCTAAGTCGGTCCTCACCTCTTTAGGAGATTAAAAATATATTTCCACCTAATGGACTCGAAGAGTAATTTTGTCAAGAGCTAGACCCTAATAAATATACAACCTTTCTAATCCTTTGGAATAATCCCCTTTCATTCTAAAAAAGTTAAACACATCCACTCTACAATATTTCCCTTCCAAATGAGTTTCATTCCTCTTCTTCCTACACAACATACACATGTGTTCATCTAAGGTGTAGTTCTCGTCAAATTCCTCTAAGTTGGGTTATGTATCCTTGGCCAAGATTGGATTACCATTTTTATAGAGAAGTAAAATGAGACAATGGTGTAGGGGATCTCAACCTTACCATGTGGGATATATGTTATCTCAATTTTTCCCTCCAGCAAAATTGATCAAACCTGACCCTACACAGGAAGAAATCTAAGGGTCACTTCCATCGGATGAGCCCACACTTCAAATCCAACGGTCGGGTTATGGCGGACTCAAAAATTGAGTAGCGGGGTCAGCGAAGGAGGCAAAAACATCAACGAAACTAGACGCCTAAAGTCTTGGGCTTCACAAACGATTCATACTTTGGCCCAAATCAACTCAGTATGGAAGAAACAGTAGAAGCTACCCGTGCCTCATCGACGCATCTCCAAGGGTTAAACCTAAAAAGTAGTCTCAAATGAGCACAGAGCTTCCACGTGTCCCAGAACAAAAAAAAAAGATAGATTCAGATGTATTGAAAATTCTAAACGAGGAAAAGAACCATGTGTCATCTTAGCGTAATTTCAAAAGTGAGAGCCCAAGGTGGATACTCAAACTAACACCAACCCTCCACGTGGTCAGGGTTCAAAAGAATTCAAATGGCAAAGGGCCCAAATCGGTTAAGTATAAAGAACTAACAGAAGTTTCCCCATGTCTCATCAGCGCAAGTTCAAAGGCGCGACCCAAAGTAGAGACCCAAATGAGCATGAGGCTTCCACGTGTCTAGGGTTAAAGAAAGGTATCAGCCCAAATAAGATAAGTATTACAAGCTCGTGGAAGGTGCCATGTGTCATCTCAATTCATTTTCAAAGGTAAATCTTAAATCGGGTCTCTCAAACTAGTGCTCGCCTTCAATGTGTCCCATGTCTGAAAAGAGACAGAGTCAATTGTTTAAAAATAGCGAGTTAATTTGTTAAAAAAAAATATTGCAACACATTTTTTCCCTAAAAATAGGAATATCAGATTTTACTTGAACGTTGAAGGGTTTCGAGGCGAAGGCGGGATTACGAGAGGAGGATGCAAGATTTCCCATTTGTAGTTATTAAAAAATTTGGGTGAATTATTGTAACATCTCGCTCTATTTTCTTCATGAGAGCTTCATCCACCATCTTATTGACAGGATAATTTTTCTGATGTTTTCCTTGATTTAAGGTCTCCTGAAACAAGTAGTCAAATACTCTAAAGGATATTGTGCGGACAACCCAAGCTTCTTATATCCCAATCTCATCCTTCGAATCATACAATCTCAAGAAAATTTCTCTCTCCTACCATTGTTCCAAAAATAAAGGGGGTTTAACAGTTAAAATTCCATAATAACATTTTTTCTAGATGTAAAGAAAATATCTCTCTCATAACAAGTGTATAATACTAAAAATTAACTTTGGGAAGAGATGTATATAAATTTCTCAAAGAGTTTGATTACAATAGTTACCTCTGTGAGGAGACTTTTGTCCGCCATTTTGAGTTACATATACTTGTATAAAAATTTTATAAATATGAAGAGGCACCTAGAACAATACGGAAGGTCACTAATATCAAGGGAGATGAGGTGGTTCATCTATCATGAGATACATAGGTGACAATTTTATGAATTTACTATTTTTAGACAGACATTAAAAATAATTATTTTTAGTCCTTTAGAGATGAAATTTATGGGTAAAAATTTTCCAAACATAGTTCCCCACCCTTTCATCATATTCTACACATTCCAATATTTATGTTGCCTTTTAAACATAGTCAATTAGAGCTACGGTGCAGAAGTTATGGTTCCCAAAATTTTCTCTACTATAATTCTCACCTAGGTCGTTGCTTGATTAGTTAGAGTGATAAGGATTTTACATGAAAAGTACGAAGGATTCCATGTGTAATACATTAAAAAGATAAATTTATATTTCTAATGTACAATAAACTCAATTTAATAGTTAATGATGTAAATTCAATACAAGGGATAAATATAAGTTGTATTAAACTAACAAAGGAAATGCCTCGTTAGTATTTATACCCCTTAAGGGAAAACTTAAAGATACATTGTGAAGGATATATTTTATGATTTTTTTGTAGTGATGTATTAAGATAGGATTTATCATGGACTAAGAGATAATTATTATGGATTCACTATGTTATTCTTGCATGTAAGTATTGATTCTTATTAATGCTTGTATTTCTATTAGTCTAATGATATTTCTTCTAGTTTATTTGTTGTGTTAAAATTTCTTATTCAGGCTGAACATGATGGAAACATGCATTATGTTGTGCATTAGGTGAGCACACTAAGTTTATTTCCTTAGTTTGATAGGAAAATTCGTGTAAATTCATGTGTAGTACTATTGTTCATGGTAAAATAGATACACACGTTTTTTTCCATTATTAGGAACCATCATAAGTGTGATGATATGTTGATGTATAAGATTTTTAGATAAGAGAACATTGATATTTGAGAATACAAAGTGGAAGAATGTTTGGTGCAAAATAATCCTGGTTTAAATCATTTCTCTATAAATTGTCCTCTCATTCTATCTCACCTTTATTTTCATGTTAGGGTGTATGGACCTAATACTTTTGTTCTCCTCCACACTTTTTGTGATTTATTGTCCCCAACACTTCTACAAGTGAAAAAAATAGAAATCTCCCTCCCTAAAAAAATGTGTGTATTCTTTCCTCGTTTACATATCATCATTTCATTTCAGTGCAAATGAAAATATTTCATATTATATTTGACATTTGAGTTAGATTTTAGGTATTTACTATGGATATTGACTACTCTTTTTGTTGTAAGTTTCATCATAGAGAATTCCAACACACAAAAAAATATTACTTTGGAAGAAATATATGAGTGAAGACAAAGTCTGTCAACACACTCAAGTATCTTTTCCTTTAAAAATGTAATTTTAACATCATATTTAAAGGGAGAAAATATAGACACTTAAATTTGGTAATTTAATCATTGAAACTATTGGTTTTGAAAATGCGCTCTTAATAAGATAAAAATAATCATTTGTTTGATTCATGGTACTATCAGAGGTCTATTATCTATCTTATTTATCCTTGCACACTTCTATATACCAACACATTCTTGGATTACAATGCATATAATCCATATACTAGGCTATACTAATAGGATGTAAACTTCATTTGACATGTTTTTCATCCCTAATCGGGTCATATAGTTTGGTAAGGAATCTATATTTGGTGGTCGACCTATATGTGTAGTTTTAAAATGGCATATAATCTTTATTTTATTATAGTTCAATCTTTTCTAATGGGTACTTTACTTAATTTAGTTCACACTTTCTTCAATAAATCACCTTTGAAATCCTATATCAATAAGCTAACACTATCTCATTAGCTAAATCAGAAATATGATAGAACTACATTAATACAATAACTTTTAGAACTTCCAAAAGACACCCAAGGCTCACTAAATATCACAAATGAACATCCAAATTCATTAGGGAAATAATATATAAGTCATAATCTTCTTATAAGGTTAATGAACTAGTCTATCTCATCCACAAGAACTCCAACATCCCTTCTCTCGAGTATTTTTGAAAGATCTAAAATAAACTCAAGCATTCAAAAGGACGTTATACAATATAGTTTCATATATTCAGATATCATGTCCTAGGTAGATAGTGAAATATAAGTGGGAGGCCTTTTCGAGTAGTTCCAACATCATCTGTGCATGGGGGTTCACAACACAAAACTAATTTTTATTTTTAGGGTTTCCCATCTATGGTTATGGTTTGAGATCTTGTTCAAAATTATTAGAAAGATTTGGAACATTATTTACAACAAGGTTTTTATAATGATATACATTTCCAAAAAGTATTAGTCTAGGAAATTTTGAGATCTAGAAACTAAAAATGTTTAATACTACACAAAAGGGTTAAGACTATAAATATGCTCATAAATGAAATGTACAATCATACCCTTGGCTAGTTTCCTATCACATTTCAAAAAATGAAGCATCAGCATGTTTAGATACCCCTATTTTAGTAGCTTACACTCTCAAAACTTCCCAAATTCATCTGTAAATAACTACGTGCAATCATCTTATTGTGTATTCATACTCATATCTTGTCTCAGATATTAGTTTCAAGTATTAATGTAATTTTTTTATACTACATAATTAATGTTATAAGTTAATTAGTAAGTATAACCTCTTGGATCTCTGTTTACATCATTTAGTGTACTTAATTCACTAATCCTAAGATTCCACATAATCTAATAAGGGTGTAAGCAAAAACAATCCAAAATCACCAGTAGGTCAAAGCATATAACTTTGTCCCATTTTTTTGTCATTTTTCCACCTTGAGAAAAAATATGCTCGACAAATAAAACATGACCGAACATGTATTTTTAAGAGATTATAAATACCAAGGTGGAGGGAATCCAAAATTTACCGATTTTTTTATAGTCTTTATACTATTTTGAAACATTTATTTACTAGTCATATTTTTAAAAAATTATCCACCAAGTGGAACACACTTATAATATTTATTTCCTAAGTAATTTTTTTTTAAAATTATAATTGCAAGTATATATGATATGCTATAAGGGTTATAAAATATTATGGTTGAACATATCCTTAATCTAAAGTTTTGTTTGTGGTTTTAAAGAAATTATGATTGAGAAAAGTGACATTTGTTATATATATTGAGTAGTGGGTGTTTTTATTTTTGAGGAGTTAACTTGGAAAATAATTTTAGTATGGTGGAATTAGGGTGTCAAATAGAGAATGAAATTTCCTTTAGTTGTTTAATTTATGTGTATATTGGATATATATTACATTTAGTACAAAATGTCATATTTCTAAGTGTTTGGACCAAATTTAAGGTAATATGATTGCCCCCTTTTAACGTAGTGTTAACAATGCTTGGTGAAAATAAAATACAAATGTCACATATGGATCGTAGGATGGTGGTGTAACAGATTGAATTACTTTTGCAATGAACATAAAACCAAAAAGAACATCAAAAATAAATATAGATAAATTTTAATTAATTATGTATGAAAATTCATATAAGTAATTTTAAAAACTTTATATTAAAACTTGTAATTAAGTGAAAATATATATAGTTATTACTATACAAAACATTTTGTTCTAGTTTATACTTCAAATGTGTTCAAAACTGATTATTTCCATGGTGATTTCGCCCCTTCTAAATAAGAAATGACATATTAATAGCTTATTATTCTGTAGTAATATTAAAGCATAATACTTCCTATAGAAGGCCGACATGTCATTAATAAAGTTCTCATGTTGAGGATAATTTTAAATTTATTGGTTGCTAAGGAAATTTTTAAAAATTGAGAGCTGTTAAGGCCAAGTGTTAACTAAACACACACACATAAAGAAACAAGTGCTTGAACACATGTAAAAACACACATGCATGCACATGCGCCCGCACGCATGTGCACACACACACACACACGAAGGAACACAAAAACAAACATTAAAAACATGTACAAAATGAATATAATATAACATGAACTTATGTAAAGCATTACTAATATGACTAAATATATGTATTTTAGGCTTAAATTTATATTTTTTTATTACATATAGCTGGAAGAGGTCTTACCTCAGATGCATTGTCAACATGAATAAAAATTTAAAAAAGAAACAAGACCCAAAAGCATTAAACAAGCCTAACCCAAACCACAACCCAATACAAGACAAAAAACAAGCATTCCACCATGAAGGTAACTAACATGCCCAAGTGGGTTAAAAACTAGGAGTTAAGACCTCCAAAAAAAAACAAAATTTATCCCCAAAACCTCAAAAATTCTTAAACTATTTTTCCTTCAAGCACTTGGATGGGCTAGTGTGGTGAACATATTGACCTTTCTATTTGACATATTGGTTGGCCATGGTATGATTATCACCCTTCATCCTCTCCTCCTCATAAGAGATATTAAGACATAACTTTAACATGCACTTCTTACGTCCCTATTCCAACTTGTCCAACCTCCCTACAAATCCATAACCATATTCTTTAATCTAGTAAGCTCATCTCTAAAATAATTTTTAAAATTATAGATTCTCTTATAAACCTCAATATAATTCTGCACATTATCCCTAAGTCGGTCCTTGCCTCTTTAGGGAGTAAAATTATTTTTCCACCTAATGGACTCGAAGAGTAATTTTGTCAAGAGCTAGACCTAATAAATATACAACCTTTCTATTCCTTTGGAATAATCCCCTTTCATTCTAAAAATTTAACCACATCCACTCTACAATATTTCCCTTCCCTATGAGTTTCATTCATCTTCTTCTACACCTGACATGACACATGTGTTCATCTAAGGTGTAGTTTTCATCAAATTCCTCCAAGTTGGGTTATGTGTCCTTGGCCAAGATTGGATTACCATTTTTATAGAGAAGTAAAATGAGACAATGGTGTAGGGGATCTCAACCTTACCATGTGGGATATCTGTTATCTCAATTTTTCCCTCCAGAAATTGATCAAACCTAACCCTACATAGGAAGAAATCTAAGGGTCAATTCCATCGGATGAGCCCACACTTCAAATCCAACAGTCGGGTTATAGGTGGACTCAAAAATTGAGTAGCAGGGGGTTAGCGAAGGAGGCAAAAACATCAACGAAACTAGATGCCTAAAGTCTTGGGCTTCACAAATGATTCGAGTGGGCCCAAATCAACTCCGTATGGAAGAAACAGAGAAGCTACCCTATGCCTCATCGATGCATCTCTAAGGGTTAAACCTAAAAATTAGTCTCAAATGAGCACAGAGCTTCCACGTGTCCCAGGAACAAAAAAATATAGATTCGGATGTTGAAAATTCTAAACAAGTGAAAAGAACCATGTGTCATCTCGGTGTAATTTCAAAAGTGAGAGCCCAAGGTGGATACTCAAACTAACACCAACCCTCCACTAGTCGTGGTTCAATAGAATTCAAATGGCAGAGGGCCCAAATCGGTTAAGTATAAAGAACCAACGAAGTTTCCCCATGTCTCATCGCGCAAGTTCAAGTTCAAAGCGCAACCCAAAGCAGAGACCCAAATGAGCGTGAGGCTTCCACGTGTCTAGGGTTCAAGAAAGGTATCAACCCAAATCAGATAAGTATTACAAGCTCGTGGAAGGTGCCATGTGTCATATCAATTCATTTTCAAAGGTAAATCTTAAAGCGGGTCTCCCAAACTAGTGCTCGCCTTCCATGTGTCCCAAGTCTGAAAAGAGACAGAGTCAATAGTTTAAAATTTAAGATGGGGTAAAGTTAGCGAGAGGGTGACATGTGCCTCAATGGAACAAATTAAAAGGGGTGGCCCAAGGGCCGACTCGGACAAGTGCCAAGTCTCCACATGTCCAAGAGTCAAAGGGGATGGAACCAGCCACTTCAATTGAGTAAGTATGGAAGGGATGGTGAAGGCCTCAACATGTCATCTTCACACAAATTCAAAAGGTAGAATTTGGAATCGGTCACCAAATGTGCATCGACTCTACACGTGGTCATGTTTCAAGTCAAAGCGATAAGGTGGGTCACTGGAGGCGGTTTGAACTTTTAGCTTTGTTTCAAAAAGGTGTAAAGTATAAAAATAAGTTGTACCTCCGTCGATGCTCGGGGAAGACATGTGTCGAGGCCTAAATTACAAGCTAAAAGGTGGGCCTTGGAGGGATTTTTGCCAAAAGTGAGTCGGCTGGCCCAAAGATCAATTTTTGGCAAAAATGAATTACAAGCTTATGGGGCTACAGGGCATTTTTGCATTTTTGTAATTTGTTTACAAAAGGTGCAAAGTAAATTTCAGGCCCGTAGACCTATTCTCGCTAAAATAATTTTTGCCATTTTTGTACGAATCTGACTCAAACATTCAAATGGGCATATCTTTTGATCCAGTGCCTGAAATCCAACAAATTTGGTATCATTGGAAAGTTCCTGACCTTGTCTAGGCCATGGAAACCTAAAACATTAATTTTGACGAGGTTAGGTTGGTGAAAAATGGGAAAATGTCTTCATTCCATTAATATGCGATCCAATTACTTCAAAAACCAAATCAGATTTTATTTGATTTATCATTCTTCCTTCTTTGACATGCCGAAAAGACATAGAGAGGCAGACTTGAAAAATTGTGGGAAAATTTGTAGGGGCATTAATAGCTAGTAGCTGAGCTTCAAATCAGGTTTCTCACCTCTTTCCTTCTCCTCTCTTCACTACATCTATAATGGTAAGAGCTTGGATCATTATAAAGCTTTGAACATTTTTGTATTATAGACTCCTTCTCAGTCTGTCAAACAATTTCGTGGAGTCCGAACCTCCCATTGAGACCGTAATGCACGTTTTTCCTCTTAGCCATTGTAATGCTTTGTATCAATTTGTGAAGTAATAATACACGTCTGTGGATGATTTCATCCATCCCTTGTGTTCATTGCCTTCATCCGATCTGTCATTGCAATATTGGTTATATGTGCATGATAGTTGTGTTATATTTTAATAGTCTATGTTTGATAGAAAATTCGGTACTCAACATTCCTTTGGTGCATCACCTCTGTTAGTCTAGGTTTAATTTTTTGTATCTTCCCAACCTTTCCCCCATGGTAAGTTAGGATAGATTTTAGAATAGATCCTCTATGAATTTTTTATGTGTGCACCTTAACAGAGGAATAGGAAACCATCCTTCATTCGGAGAGCTCTCTCGATTCCAAAGTCCCACACTTTGAGAGATGCTCCATGTTGTGCAATCATACTCAACATCTTGACCCATTTAGTCATAGACATTTAGGGGTGTTGTGATTTTACACTAACATTTTTGGCACACCTGGTGGGACCAAGAGGTCTCAATCTTTATTGCAACAAGATTTATGAGCACTTGTTGTAAGTTTTCAGCTGGTAAGGAGCTTTAAAATTATACATCTGGCAACTCCAAAAGAGGAAAAGTCCGCTAGTTTCAGAATCCCATGCTTGGAAAATTCATGAGAAGGATTCAGACCAAATCAAGAACTAGATAAGAAGGGTTGTTTTTCTATCTACACTTGTCTCTAGATAGAGGGAGAAGAGGGAGAAGAGCCTAGAGGTCTCCATCTCCACCAAACAGACCTTGTAAACACCTCCTCCTGGTAGGTTATTCATTCAATCAACAAGGGTTCTTAGGCCAATCATAATGGCATAACCACCCAACCCCTATGTCAACTTCACCGTGAACCCACTCGCTCTCAATGCACAAAACTCGGTCCCAGTTGTAGTATTAAAGGGCATTCTATATTTCACCTGGAGAGAACAGGACTACTCCTAGTGACCACACTCAAGATATTGCAAATGACTACGTAGTTCATGAAATCATTGATATGGACATTGCAATCAAATTGTTAGCCTTCTCATTCAATGAGAAAGTGTTGCAATGGTTCAGAGTCTAACTAACAGAGGCTCTATTCAGAACTAGGACCATGTGCGTGAGCTCTTCACAACTAATTTTGAGAGATGGGAGATAATCTATCCTTGTTGTAACATTTGAAAACAATCAAGAGAGATCCTAATGAGTAGTTGACTGATTTCAACTTCATATTTCAAAGGACATGGGATAGGATCCCATTGGTCATGAAACCCACAAATAAATATGCTTTCTTATACTTTCTTAGAGCTTTAAATTCTCATATTGCCTTAATGATTCAATCAATGGGAGGTGTGACCTTACGTGCATCCTATAACATTTCCATTAGAGCTGAAAATTGTTTAATTCAAGCTGGTAAACCTTCACCTAAACCACTTATGCCACTATATCCATAACTAGGAGCTCCAAGCACTAGTCAAACACCCACATTAGCTCCCATACCTACTCCAAGGAATCAGAGTTTAGATCAAGCTTCCACCTCATCTTCTACCACATAAAAAAAAAGCTATAAGAGGTTATGAAACAACTATAGAACCTAGGAAATGAGCTTGTGACTATCAAGAGGAAACAAGCTCATATTTCTAGACCATATCAGCCTCAAACACAGTATCAAGCTAGGCCCCCATACTAACAAAATAGACCACTAGCTCAGGCTACAAATCAAATGTAAAACAAGGACAACCTCAAGTTGTTAGGCCTTTCCGACCATATGATCCAAATACAGCTTCAAAATCAAGGGCCTTGCTTTGAACACAAAACAACATGGCACAAGAATATGATTGGTGTTTCCCAATGTAGTCATCCCCATAACCAATCAATGTGTTTTAATGGTTCCCTAGACTAGGCCTTGATGGTACAAACCATTGGGATGTCCCAAGAGCCTAGTCAAGAAGAAAATCAGCAGCAAGAAACCCAAAAAGAGGAACCTCCAAGTGAGACCATGCTTGTCAATTGGGAGGCTAAATATTTTTATTATATGAATCAAGAACCTCCTCATAGCATGGGAGAAAATTCATGGTCCAAGAAGAGGAATATTGGAGAGGGGAAATCCTCCTATTCAAATGGCCCATAGCCCTCTCTTACCCCATAAATTACAACTCCCAATGTGCAGAGTCAGCCCAAGCCACCTTTGAGACCCACTCGGGCACCGGTTATAACGACCCATGTGCAAGGAAAGGGATAACAAAAAGATAGCTCATCTCCATTTAACATCATCAAATAGATGAAGAAAATAAATGTGAATATTTCAATGTGGGAGTCATTGGTTATCCCAGGATAGAGAGACCTATTGCTAGCTGCTATGGCTAATTGGTCAACTTCAAATCAGCGCCCCATCCAACAAGAGAAAGTTCTTACCAATGCATCTCAGTTCAAAGGAAACCATAGAGGATAACAAGGTAAGAATCTAAATCCTCCTCTATTCTATATTTCATTGATTGTTGGAGATAAATTTGTACACAATTACATGATTGATTCGGGAGAAAGTAGCTTTGTAATGCTAAAAAATAGGTGATCAGCTGGTTCTTCAATACGAAGTCATCTCCAAGGGTGTAGTGCAATTGGATGGGACAACAGTAACAACGGTTGGATTCATCAAGGATTTGAGCCTCACATTGCACGCATGCCCCAATGTGACCGTATTGCAAAACGTATCGGTCATAGACTTGCGACCACATTTTGCATTGTGTTTGTTAAGGGACTTCACCGTTAAAATTGGTGGCTATTTTTCTATTGATTAGTTGCACATGCTTTTTAGAACAAGATATGGACCTAAGGTTACAATCAGATCTGAGCCCATCAGATTTCCATATGGAGCCTCATGTACCCAGCCCAATCAATGTCGGTTGTTTAAGCTTTGATTAGGAAAACCTCCCAACCACTTATGAGGCGAGATACCAAGGTTGGGCATATTCCAGACTTGACTCTCAACAAATGGGCCAATAAGAGGCATGCTTTTGACCCTTACAAGGAAATGGAGGACTCGACCTAGGATTCTAGTGTTTGTATGAGGAGAATCACCCTCTTCCCGACATCAGTAAGCTATAACACAAGGATGATAATGAGGTATGACAATTATTCTTATATGACTCAAGAAGTAGATAAGGAGCCAGAGGAGGATCTATGCTTGTTTCACCTCAAGGTATAAGATATTATTCACCCTTATTTTTGTAATTTGCTTTCTTAAACAGCACAACAAATTATGAAGCCTTGATCCATGGACTGCATTGGGCAAGAAAAAGAAGGATTAAAAACTTGCAAGTTTTTAGCGATGGTGAGCTAGTTGTGAGGACAAAATTCTGCCAAGAATGATCTATTGAAAAATTACAAGAATCAGGTATGGGATCTCATCAAATATTTCAAAGCATTCAACATCAATTCCATCCCAAGGAAGAATAATTAAGCAGTGGACAGGTTGGCAGCAATCAAGCTGGCATTTGATGTGGTAGAGAGTATCAAGAGTTAGAAATCTAAGCCCCATATTAAAGCGGTTGTAAGACCAGCTGTCATGCAGATAATAGCACAAGTTGGTAGATCTTTCGACAATGATCAACAAACTATCAATTGTCTACAAGAAGAATCTAAGTTCTCTGCTAGAACACCAAGACAAGTTGGAGCAGTGTTATGGTGACCAAGTGGTGCAGTGAGAACCAACAAACTACCAAAGGGTCTTGTAACTCTAGAGTCAATATTCAACCCAAACGATCAATTCCAGAAGGAGAGCACAAATATTTAGGTAAAGGGTGAAGATTCAGAGCCCATTTCCATAGGAGAAGGAAAAACATTGTGAAATGGCAAGGTGAGTACCCAACAAGAAAAATATGAGTTCGTTCAACTTTGTAAAGAATTCCCAGATGTCTTTGCCTGGACTTAAAAGTATTTAAGAGGTTTCAACCCAAAGTTAGCAAAACACACTATTGAGTTGGATCTAGGATCTAAGCCTTTCGGACAAAAGAAATGGCCAATAAACCCTCACATTGAACCTCTCATGAGAAAATAGTTGAACAAGCTATTTGAGGCCAACATCATCTTCCTATCAAGCATTCAAGTTGTGTTGCAAACATGGTGCATGTGAGTAAAAGAAATGGAGAAATTAGATTGTGTGTAGACTTTCATGATTTGAACAGAGCATCACTCAAAGATCACTATTTACTTCCAATGATGGAGCAAATTTTGGAGGTTATAGCTAGCTACGAGATATTTTTATTGCTAGATGGATACTCAGGCTATAATCGAGATAATGGTGAAAGAAGAAGATCAATTCAAGATAGCCTTCACCACCAAATGGCGTACATATGCTTCTAAGAAGATGCCATTTGGACATTCAAATGCTAGAGTAACATTCCAAATGAGCTATGGATATGGCATTCAAAGGATGATCAACAATATGGTTCTAGTGTATCTAGATGATATCAACATCTTCTCAAACAATGTAGCAGATGATCTCTTCCACCTCAAACATGTCTTTCAGAGGTGTAGAAGATTTGGAGTGTCATTGAACTCAAAGAAGTGTGTATTTTTGGCACACGAGGAAAAATTTTGGGACACATTGCCTTAAGACGAGGCTTGACAATATATCCTAATAGGGTTGAAGCCATCTAAAAACATCCATTGCCACAACACAAGAAGTCTCTCTAAAAATTCTTGTGGAGAATAAACTTTGTTCGCAGGTTTGTGCCTGATTTTCCACTCTTGTGAAGCCTTTAACAATGATGTTGAAGAAGAGTCTTGCATTTAAATGGACATCAGAAGGAAAAGAGAGTTTTGAGGCCATCAAGCTCACAATATCACATGCCCCAACTCTTATTAACCCATATTTTTCAAAGGACTTCATGTTGTATGCTTTTGGAGGGTCAAACACAATCTCAACTATCTTGGTTCAACCTAATAAGGAAGGTTGAGTAGCCCATAGTATTTTTAGTCAGAGATTGGACGATTACGAGGCAAAGTATTCTTTCATTGAAAATCATTTCCTTGTTGTCATTAGGAGTTTAAAGAAGTTCAAGCACTTGGTCTCAAACAATAAGATTCAACTACTAGTGTCTCATGATAGTGTCAAGGATTTTCACTTAAATAAGGACTTGAATGATAAGAGCGTAGGTTGGATCACTCGTGTAATGGAGTATAATACTAAAATCAAAGTGACCAAGCTAGTTCGTGGAAAGGGTCTATGTGAGCATCTCACTTCCAAGCAACAAGCTGAGTCAATAGATGAAGAAGAGGCTATCCTACTACCGTAGAATGACCAAGAACAAATATCTAATGATACAGCTATTCCATGTTGGACTCAAGCCTTGGTACATTTTCTCCAAAAAAATTGTTCCCTCGAGAATGGAACAAAGCAAAGAGGAGATACTTCAGACTACAAGCCATCCCATATGTGCTTATTGGTGGTGTCTTGTTCAAGAAGGATATCAATAGTGTTCTATTGAGGTGCATTGGGGGAGTCCAAATGGATAGGGTGTTGCACGAGTTCCATGATGGAGAAGTAAGAGGACACTTTTCTCCTCAGGTAACAACTCTCAAAATCATGAAAGCTTGTCATTATTGGCCTATGGTGTTTGGGGATTGCTACTCATGGATCAAGAAGTATAAGAAGTGTGTGTTCTTCGTAGGGAAGGAAAATTTTGCAGCCCTGCCCCTTTGTCTAATTTCAGTGGATTAGAAACTCATGCAATGGGGGTTAGACTTCATTAGAGTGATTAACCCAAATTCAAGGTAAGGCCACAAGTGGATACTTACAACAATTGACTATTTCACCAAGTGGACTGAAGTGGTGGCCAAGGCCAACACCTTAGATTTCTATGAAGGGATAGCCACCAAGTTTGGATTCCCTTCCACTATTATATCAAATAATGCATTGGAATTCCTTAGTACAATGATCATTGAATGGGCTGTCAATAATGGTGTATACCTCAACACTTCATCAAACTATTACCCTCAAGGTAATGGCCAAGAAGATTCCACAAACAAGAACCTATTAAGGATTATCATAAGGACTCGAGATGAAAATCAGAGAACTTGGCACAAAAAGATCAAATAAGCTCTATGGGCTAATAGGATCACATCTAAAAGATCTACATGAAGCTCCCCATACATGCTTGTATATAGAAAAGAGGTACTATTGCCCATATCATTCGAGCTGCCCACTTTAGAGCTCATGAAATAGTTGGAAATAACCAAGTTCAAACCTATGGAGATCAGGTATGTGTAGCTGATGGAAGTAGGAGAGGAAAGAGAACATGTAATGCAGATCATTAAGAAAGATCAAGCATTGATCAAGAAGATATTTGATAAGAAAGCAAGAACAAGGACCCTTTTAGAGGGGTACCTAGTTCTAAAGTGGGATGTAAATTGAGAAACACCGGGAGGGCATTCCAAGTTTGATTCCATTTAGATTTTCCCTTACATGGTCACAAAATGTAATAGTAGCAATGCCTTCAAAGCTAGCTAAGTTGTATGGTGAAGAATTGTAGATTCCAGTCGGTGGGATCTACCTCAAACACTACTACTAAAAAGGAGAATTTCTCACCCCTATAAATATTAGCCTAGGCTTTTCAATTTCTCTAAGTGCATATGCACATTTTCTTGTTAGAGTTTAGGTTTCAATTTCCCTAAGTGCTTTGGTGCACAAGCTCTATTGATTACGGTATATGCTTGTATACAATTCATCTCACTCATGGAAAATACTTGTGGCCACAAGAAACTAAATCTATAGAGTATCCATGTTGAGTAGGTCGGGATGTTCTCATGGCACTCCAACAAGATTAGGTTTGCGAGAAGATCAAATGAGGGAGAAGTCTCCAGGTTTCAAACAACTCTCTACTCTCACAAATATTGAATCCAAGATTTCTCACAAACAAAAGGGTGCGTCAAGAGTGGGATGCGAGTTCAGACCATTTTCAAATTCACTAGATAGACTCCATGCCCAATGGATACTTCCTAGGCTACTGGTCTCCTCATCTAGCAGGCAGATGCCCCCTTGAGTTGTCAAACTATTATCTCAATTTTTTCCCCCTGACAAAATTGATCAAAAATGACCCTGCACGGGAAGAAATCTAAGGGTTGCTTTATCGGGCGAGCCCCATTTCAAATCCAATAAAGTTGCAAGCGGAGAATCAAAAATTGAGGAGTAGGGTCGGGGAAGGAGGAAAATAGTGTCAAAGAAACTAGAAGATCAAAGGAGGAAAATGGGGAAAGGCTCAAAGTATTTGGGCTTCAAAAATGATTCGAGAGCGGGCCAAAATTGACTATGGAAGAAATCACGAAGCTTCCACATACCTCATCATCACATCTCTAAGGGTTACACCCAAAATGAATTCTCAAGTGATCACGGAGCTTCCACATGTCCCATGTCAAAAAAATATGGATTCAGCCGTTGAAAATTCCAAACGAGTGGAAAGAACCATGTGTCAGCTCAGCGCAATTTCAAAAGTTAGAGCCCAAAACTAAGATTCAAACTAGCGTCATCCCTCCACATGGTCAAGGTTCAAGAGAAGTCAAATGGTTATGGGCCTAAATTGGTTAAGTATAAAGAACCAATGAAAGTCTCCATGTCTGTCATCAACACAAGTTCAAAGGCATGACCTAAAGCAGAGAGACCCAAACGAGTGCGAGGCTTCCACATGTCTAGGGTTCAAGAAAGGCATCATCCCAAATCCTTTAACTATTACAAAGCTTCTGGAAGGTGTCATGTGTCATCTTGAAACATTTTCGAAGGTAAATCTAAAAGTGGGTTTCCCAAACTTCCACATGTCCCCGATTCGAAAAGGGATAGAGTGGACATTTGAAAATTCAAGATGGGGCAGAGTCAACAGAGGGTGTCACATGCCTCAACAACACAAATTCAAAAGGGGTAGCCTAAGGGCAAGACTCAGACAAGCACCAAGTCTCCATGTGTCTAAGAGTCAAAAGGGGGACAAAGCCGGTCACTTAAATTGACTAAGTATGGAAGGGACAATGGAGGCCTCCACATGTCATCTCCACGTAAATTCAAAAGGTAGAATTGGGAAGTAGTCCCTAAACACGTGTCGGCTCGACACTGGCCATGTTTCAAGTCAAAGTGGGAAGGCGGATAGTCGGAGGTAGTTTAAAATTTTGGCTTTGTTCCAAAAAGGCGTAAATTATAAAAATTAGCCGCACCTCCGGTGACACCTGGGAAGCCACATGTAACGCCTAAATTACAAGCGGGAATGCGGGCCTTGAGGGATTGTTTTCCAAAAGTGGGCCGGCGGGCATGGGGAAGAATTTTCACCCAAATGGAAAATGTGGACCGGCAAGCCTGAAGATGGATTTTTGGCAAAGATGAATTGTGGGCTTTCGGGGCTGTGGAGTATTTTCTACATTTTTGTAATTTTTGTGTATAAGGCGTAAAGTGAATTAAGGGCCCACGGACCCGTTCTATTAAACGCTGGTTTTTTCCATTTTTGTATGGATCCGAGTCAAACATTAAAATGGGCATATCTTTCAATCCAATGCCCGAAATCCAACAAATTTGGTATTATTGGAAAGGTCTCGACCTCATCTATGCAATGGAAACCTAAAACTTTAATTTTGATGAGGTTAGGTGGGTAAAAAATGAGAAAATTTCTTCATGCCATTAGTATGTGATCTGATTGCTTCAACAACCAGATTAGATTTGATTTGATCTACCACTCTTCCTTCTTTGACGTGCCGAATGCAGGACATAGAGAGGTGGACTTGATAGATTGTGGGTGGATTTGTAGGGAAATTAATCACGGTAGTTGAGCTCCAAATCTGGTTTCTTTCCTTTTTCCTTCTCTTCTCTAGGATACATCTATAAACATATGGGCTTGGCTCAGTGTAAAGGGCTGGACATTTTGTTTTACGCCTCTCTTCTTCTCTCGATCTACTGAGATGATTTCATGGAGTCCAAACCTCCCACCGAGAGGCTGTAATGCGAGTTTTGAAGCTTGGCCATTGTAATTCTCGGTATCACTTTGTGAAACAATAATACACATCTGTGGATCTTTTCAGCCCTCTCTTGTGTTCATTTCCTTCATCTTATCTTTCATTGCAATATTGGTTATCTCTGCATGATAGATGTGTTACATTTTAATGGTCTTTATTTGATAGAAAATTTGGTGCTCATGATTCCTTTGGTGCATCACCTCTATTAGTCTAGATTTAATTTTTGCATCTTTCCAACCCTTCCTCCTTGGTAAGTTTGAATACATTTTAGAATAGATCCTCTATAAAAAAATTGTGTGCACCGAATAGAGGAATAGGAACATACCTTCATCTAGAGAGCTCTCTCGATTCCAAAGTCCTACGATTTGAGAGATTATCCATGTTGTGCAATCACACTCGAGTCTCAACACATTTAATTGTAGACATTCAAGAGTTTTGTGTTTCTACACTAACAATATCCTTAATAAATGCGAAAGAGACATAAACAAATCAAACGGGTGACTCCTAAATACATTGTGGCGAAATATATTGATCGGGAAAGATGATGAGTATACATTTTCATATATTTTTGCTCAAGGGTAATATCCTCATCAAATCCAAACAATCCTTATTCCCGATGATCAAGATATATGTGACCTTATGATTAATACCATACTATATTTTGTTTTAGAATTTATATATTCCTTTGTATATATAATCCATCTAGAAAATGTATTTAGGCATTGTATGTACAACATATGAAACCATAAAATGAGTAATACTTCACATTGTTATACAGATTATGCATAAACATGATGTATTCATTATATACCAAGTATTAAATCTTTCCTCCTATTAATAATAATATTTAATTTTATTAAAATTTCAAATGAATAATCGGTGAAAAAATTCCATTCAATCTCATAGAGGTCAACTTGATATGTCACAAAGGATCCTTTGAAGAAAAATACATGACATGATGACATGTGACACCTCAAGGCCAATAAAAATGTTTTATAACTTGACCATTTTGATCAACAAGATGATGCACATGGGCACATGTGTCCAAGAATGGACATCACAAACCTAAAAATTAGTGGAAACAATACTTAAATATTTATGTATTGATGAAATGATTATATGAACACATATTTAAATGAATAAAAAACATTTGGGACATTTTTAAAAGAAATATAAACATTAGACCAGTTTTAAAGGAGTCAAGTTAATATATAATTTCATATCAATTGTCATGTCGGACAATATGAACAAAAATCATTTAATTATATCCTCTCATGTCGTATCATCTTCATTCTTTCTATCCATAATGAGAATTAATCTCACATTTATACTATGTCCTTAAGCATAGACTAAGTTATTTCTCAAAGTTGAATTTCTTATCTATGAAAATCAGCTCTACTTATATATCCTTACATGTCACCTTGTAATGCTCATAATTATATAGAATTAAAACAAATGGATCCAATGAAATAATTATATATGGAAATATAACAAATCATTCTTTTCCATAAGCTATGTTATCTATCAATATATAATTCTAATGTATTAGCATCAATGGTCCAAGGGAATCGACATAGTTTTTGTGAAGGATGGTTACGGTCAAGGCTATAGAACATATAAGAAAGAAAAGGAAGCACAAATGAATAAAGTGGTGATTTCAAAAAAGTGTATAAGTACTTTACATAGTAGTCAACAAGGACCATAGTTTGTACAAAGTACATAGAGGAAGTGAGAGAATTGGGTAGCACATGGAAGGATTGTAAAGGAGAGAAAGAGTGAAGGACTAATGTGTAGTAGTGAACATATGATTTTGGTGGTAATAAATTTTTGTCTTGAATTGGTCACATTTGGAGTCATGGAAAGATTGTGAGAGGGTTATGTGTAGTGGTAGTGAGTGCATGAAATGAAGAGGAATATTAAAACAAGGATTTCACAATAGCTAAGACTACAAATAAAATGCAGAAGTTTTGGAAAAGGCCCACAAAAAAAATGTAGAGAATGATAATATTTAAAGGTGAGACTCAAGCATTGGAGTGTGAAATAAAATAATAGAAAGGCATGACCAATGAGTGTATTAAAATGAGTTCATGACAAAGTGGGTATTTTGCAAGAGTGACAAAAGATGTTAGGTTTCTAATGCGGATATTGAAAATACTCAATGGTTAGATGAGAAACATTATTAGATGATGTGGAAAATATGAAGGAAATCATTCAAATTTGAAACTTACTGAGCAATATAGGAAGCACATAGAAGTATCCATCCCAACCCATGGAAAATTAAAAATTAAGAGAGAAAAGTGGTAGTAGATAACAATAAAAGAGGACAAGTTCACCATTTTTATGTTTTTGAAGGGGTTTTGAAGGATATTCAATATGTTGAGATATTCTAAAGGAATTACAAGAGGCTAAGATGAGGTTATATAATACACATGTTATATCATAAAAACTATATGAAGTGGTTAAGTCCTTGTAGGCCTTTAGAGTTGAGTCAAGAGTGTAACCTGTAGTGCCCACTTCCCTTCAACCCTTATTACTATTTGTCTCAATACTATTGACTCTACTTATGGAAATTTTGTATTATTTTGACTTAGCATGATGTTAGATGTTAGAGATACTGAGACTATTGTTGGTTTTCAATTCATAGTGTGATGTGTGGATTATTAGTGACATTTTTATATTGATGATGATATGTTGTTGACATGGTTGCATATTTTTGACATGCAATAAAATAGTAGACCTTAACAATTGAACTAATCTTGTGATCCTATTGTTATTGATGAAATGTAAGATCAAGATGTTGTTAGAAATTGTAAATGATATCGTTACTTTCCTAGATGATGATTTGATTCATATATAGATGATTGTGGATTTATATTGTATATTTTATTTTGGATGTTTTGATGTGGCCACGAGGCCGAAGAAGGTATTATATGTTTTGCAGGTAAACCTATCACAACAAACAAAGGGGGATTGGAGACCAACCACATTGGAATGCTAGATGAATTCAACAAGTGTCACCATGGCAACATGTATTTTTGTATTGTTGTTAGGGGTCCCCAGTGTGGGGGATCACCTCAATTTTGACTAAGGGGGGTTGTGTGTTATTATTTTATTGGTTTCCCTTATTTGAATTTAGTATATGCTTTTATAGTGATGTATTCTCCTTTTATTAATTACTTGATTTGTGCATAGATTAGTAATATTAGGATACGTTGGTTATTAGGTGTCTTTCTTATCTCATTATCTCTTCTTCCATCATTCTCTGCAACTATTGTGGATCTTCTCCATTTAGTTAGGAGTCCAAAGATCAGCTTTTGGTCCTATAAATACTGTACGCATGCTTTGTTTTAGTCAGAATAATATGAGATAAAACTATCTCTTCTATTTCTCATTTTAAGGCTCTCTCTCAGTTTGGTATCAGAGCGAAATATTATTGTCCTGAGGAGCCCCGCTGATGCTAGCAGGAGAATCTTGTTGCAGACGCTTGAAATCCCTCATGAGCCTCTTCCTCGCAGGTGTAGACATCGACGACCTGTCTTAAACTGCGACCAACTCTGCCAGCAATCAAGCAGAAAAGTGAGGCTCTTCAACACTTTCAGAACTTCTATCATCGTGTTGTCAAAGAGTTTGGACAACCACTTCTTCTACTCCACTCAGATCAAGGGGGGGAATTCACATCAAAGAAGTTCTTGGCCTTCCTAAACCATCACGGCATTAAGCAGCACCTGACTGCTCCCTACATGCCCCAAAAAAATGGCATTGTTGAGCGTCGTAATCACACAGTGATGGAGATGGCTCGCTGCATGCTATCAACTGCAAAGCTAGGAGAACGCTATTGGGCTGAAGCAGTACAAACGGCTATATATCTTCTCAACAGGGCACCAACAAAGATTCTACTGAACAAGACGCCAGAAGAGGTATGGAGTGGTAAAAACCATCAATTTCTCATTTGCGAGTATTTGGTTACATAGCATACATGCATGTCCCAGCTTAGAAGAGAAAGAAGGTAGAGCCAAAAACACTCCCGTGTATCCTTCTTGGATACAGTACTACCTCAAAGCGTATCGTCTCATGGATCCTGAGACAAAGAAAATATACGAGAGTCGGGATGTGGTTTGTGACGAGTCATCCTTTGACTCAATAGTATCAACAGAAGATCCACTTCCAAACACATCTCACCGATTAGTCTCTGAATTAGATGATGAGCTGGAGGAGACTACTCAGAGAAAAGAAATGCTACCAGGAGAACTATTTGTTGACCTTGGAGAACTGCAGAATGTGACTCCACATCAATCCTCACGGAAACGACACAGTTCTTCTCAAAAGCAGTCAATTTCTCATCCGAAGTGGGTACAAAGAACTATCAAGGACTCAAATTTGCAACAACTCCCAGATACATCATCCGGAGTCAAAACAAGGAGTCAAACAAGAAATGAGGTAAAATTTGCACTCATGAGTTCACTGATGAAGTTAGATGAATAGCTCAAGAGCAGAGATAATGTTCATGAAGCACTCAGTCAAACTCAGTGGAAGGAAGCTATGGATACAGAATATGACTCACTCATGAAAAATCAGACATGGGAACTTGTCGATCTGCCTACAGGAAAGAAACCCATAGGCTGCAAATGGGTTTTCAAGACAAAATATAAGGCAGATGGATCCATCGAAAAACATAAAGCACGACTTGTAGCCAAATGATATGCTCAGAAAGAAGGCATCGACTATGAAGAAACCTTTGCACCCACTGCGAAGATGAAGACCATCAGAGTAGTTTGCGCACTTGCAGCACAGAAAGGATGGAGACTTCAGCAGATGGATGTCAAGAGTGCTTTCCTAAATGGTGATCTGAAAGAAGAAGTATACATGACCCAACCTGAAGGATTTGTTGATGAAAATCAGCCTAAAAAGGTATGTCGTCTCATCAAATCTCTTTACGGACTGAAACAAGCTCCCAGGGCATGGTATATCAAGATCAACGATCACCTTTTGCAGCATGGGTTCACTCGTAGTCCCTCAGATTCAAATTTGTATATAAAGAAGGTAGGCAAAGAAATTATCATTCTGGTTGTTTATGTAGATGATCTTGTGATCACTGGTAGTTCAGAAGATCAGGTTGATATTGTAAAGAATGATCTCAAAAGAACCTTCGACATGACAGATTTGGGGCTACTACATTACTGTCTTGGCTTGGAAATATGGCAAAAGGAGCATCACATCTTTGTTTCCCAGACAAAGTACGCCAAGAAACTCCTGGAAAATTATAGAATGTCCAACTGTAAACCTATATCCACTCCCATGGAAAAAGGCTTGCAACTTTCAAGATTCAAGGACTCACCTCAAGTAGATGCTACTCTCTACAGGAAATTGGTTGGAGGGCTCATCTATTTGACATACACTGCACCGAGATCTCTCGCTATCTTTGCCGCCTATCTTTCCAGGTTCATGCAGGAGCCAAAGAAATGTCACTGGAATGCAGCAAAGCATGTTTTGAGATATGTTTGAGGAACAACTAATTATGGTCTAGAATATAAAAAGAATGATCAATTCTTCCTACAGGGATATGTCGACTTGGACCATGCTGGATTCGTTGATGATAGGAAGTCAACTATAGGATACATATTTCATCTCGGATCTGGACCTATCTCGTGGATAAGCAAGAAGCAAGAATGTTGTTTCTATCTCATCCACAGAGGCGAATATCGCGCCGCATGAGGAGCTGTGTGCGAAGTGATATGGATACGTTGCATTATGGATGACCTAGGAATTCCTGAAAAATAGTCACCTATTCTCTATTGCGATAATCAGAGTGTGTTGAAGCTCGTGCAGAATCTAGTCTTTCATGAACGAACAAAGCATATTGAAATTGACTGCCATTTCATTCGAGAGCACGTCTTGAACCATCAAATTCAGCTCCAGTACTGTCCTACTGAAGCACAAGTTGCTGACATTCTCACTAAATCTCTTGGAAAAGTGAAATTTGAATCTTTCAGAGGTCACATTTGCAAGAATAATGTAATAAGGGGGGGAATGTTAGGATACGTTGGTTATTAGATTAGGTGTCTTTCTTATCTCATTATCTCTTCTTCCATCATTCTCTGCAAATATTGTGGATCTTCTCCATTTAGTTAGGGAGTCCAGTACAGTTTTTGGTCCTATAAATACTATACGCATGCTTTGTTTTAGTCAGAATAATATGAGATAAAACTATCTCTTCTGTTTCTCATTCCGTGGCTCTCTCTCAAGTAAATTAATATTTTTACTTAACTAAATATTAGATGGGTCAAAATAATTCATTTATTAGAATTTATGGCTTCTTGTATTATGTGTTGTAAGTTGAGTGCTTGTGATCTTAAGTGTTGCACACTCTATCCCTTCATGAAAATTTGGATATGGCCTTAAGCGCCAATTTTGGAGACTTGTGGGACAAGTCAAACTTGTCTCAAACCTCTTAAATTGTTATACCAACCCTACCTATGGGTTGGGGGGTCAAAAATAGACCCCATTATGTGTTTTGGGAAGACAAAAAGGTAAAATTTTATTGCACTTTATTTCATGTAATTAAAGTTTGTCCTTAGGGGGTGTGGGCTTGGTTTGTGTGTGTAAGTAAATTGTCATTCCTCTCACCCACCAATTTATGGTGCATTGGGGTTGAGGTTTGACTTGTGAGGTGGATTTGAGGATGATTGATGTGGCATCCTACATGGAGCCACCTCACCCTCCTCTCTTCCTTTTCTATTTATTCAAGTTCTTTTGCTTGTTTGGGGTTACTTCATTTCTTTGTGCTCTTGTATTTTGGGAGTTAGAGGATTTTGGAGTGCTTTTGGATTTTTGGAACTTCTTGTTAATTGTTTGGTATTGAAGAAGCTTGGTGTGGGACTCTTGGATCAAGCTCTACAATGAAAACATAGGAGCTACACTCTTGTAAATTATTATCTTTTATATTGTGCATATGTGCATGTTTTTGAGTGTTTTACTATGCTTATTGGGTGCTTAGGTAGATTTCCTAAGTGTGGTGTAGGGGGACAATGGGGATTTTTACTTGTGGGGAGGCATAAGAGTTCATTTCATGTTTTGGAGGGAGTTAGGTTGGGTGCCCCACCTTGGACAAGAAATTTCTTGCATTTCTTACTTGGTCTATTTTTATGAGAGATCCATAAGAAATTGTAGGGATGCATAAGAGAATGTGGGAGGTATAAGAGGTTATTGAGGGAGGCATAAGAGTGTGTAGGGGTTTTGAGATGTTTATTGGAGGGTTTTTATGTGGGCACCCATTTCCCATTAGGAGGCATAAGTGACCTCCCATAGATCTTTCTCCTTTGGCTTTTGCATGTTGAAGCCTTGTGTATTTTGTTGCTTTCCTTCTTGTTATTGTAGTTGTATTGTTTGTGTTTTGGTATGGTTGTAAAATCTTGTATTGTGATGTGGAAGCTTGTTTTGTTTCCATGAGTTGAATCCATTTTTCATTTTAATGTGGTTGGGGCTCGGGGGCCAATGAGGAGGATGGCTTATTCTCCTCATTGGAATTCTTGGTTGGGTGGAGAGTGTTGCCTTTCCTCCCTTTTTTGTTTTGATCAAATGAAGCATGGTGGAGATCTCTTGTTAGTGATGAGAAGATGGATCTTGGTTGAAGATTGGATTGTTGGAGCTATCATAGAAGAAAAAATGTATTTCATTTTAGTTTTTCCTTCTTGTAAAAATCTCCACTTCAAGTGGAAGGTCATTGCATTGTCTATTTGAAAGGAAAAATTTATTGTATTAATCCTTGTGAAGAAAAGTTGTATTGATTATTGGATATTAAATTTGTATTGTATGTTGAAAAGGGAAAGAAAGAGTTGTGTTTGTAAATCTAGTTGTGTTGAAATAGAAAAGAATTTATAAAGGGAAATATCTTATTCCATTGTAGTTGATTTAAATTCCCACAAAAGTGTGTTGCTCTTGTTATAAAACAATTATTGGAAATATTGTTGAAAATCTCTTGCGGAATGTAGGAAATTTTAATGAAGACATATTTATTTTCATTATATTACTTAAAAGGAAAGTAGTGAAATAATTTTCATTTGTTCATTCTCTTATAGTGGATGAAATAAATTTTAAACTTTATTCAAGTAGATGGAAAGAACTTAAGTTTTAAATAGTCTTTCAATAGGCCTATGAAGTAGTCTAAGTACTAACTCTAGTATGTTATTCTCATTTAAACGTTATTGTAAATCCATTAAAAATTATTAAGGGAAATGAAATGAAATGTATTTACCTCCTACACAATATTTGTCAAATTGTAGAGTAGGAATTTTAGTGCAAAAGTTATAAACTTACTAATATCAATACCTAGATTTCATCAACACTTTGATAATGACATTAATATCATAAATGTTATTAATACTAAACTATTATTAACATCGATGGACTTATTATAAAAATAGTTAAATACTTATATACTATTAATAGTATTATAAGTAAAGAAAATATATAATACCAAATTTAATCGTTGAACTATAATTACTATATATATATATATATATATATATATATTCCTATGTATCATATTAAATCAGTCTTGTAAATCTTAAACAAATTTTTTGTAAAGAATGCTATGTGGAAACCATGGCCCTATGGGCTTGGCCGAACTTTTTTAAGGGAAAATTTGGTGGGGGAAGGGTCATCGACCCCACCCCCACCCTATTTATATAGGATGGGGGTGGGGTGGTGACACTCCCCCAAAAAACTATTATTATATGCTAAACACAAAGTGGAGTTCTTGTGTAGCCTTAACCTATGCTCTAAACCTGAGTTTCTTTATATATATATATATACTTAATACAAATATATTTAAATGGTATTTTTGGTTTTACCAATAAATGAAATAAATGTGTGTGTGTGTGCGCGCGTGCATGTATATATGTGTGTGTGTACACACACACACACACACACACACACACACACACACACACACACACACATTTCACATACCCGAATGAAAATATGCATAAAACTTAACTAAATCAAAAAATGGGACAAACCCATTTACCTACTTGGGAAAATAGTATTGAAAGGAAATAAATAAATACATTTGAAAACACTAATGAGAGTATCAAATAATAAGAAACATAATGGAGCTTGTATGCCTCCCCAAAAATATTAAAGGTCCTCCAATGGCTTCTCATCCTCCTCCAACAATCTATAAAACAAAAGAGAAACAATGAGCCAAAAGAAAGAGAGAAAGTAGTTTTCTTAAGCATGCTTTAGGGTTAGTTATCTTTTCCATCATCTAAGGGTCCTAAGTGAATCCATCCAAGGGATGACATTCATCCCTACAAAAATTATGTGGGGAGTGGGTGAGTGGAATTTGAATTTAAATTTAAATGTTTTAATTCCAAAAATGCATGGGTGACATTTTAAGGGGTTAGTTTATTGGGTAGGGGTGTGTTTATTTTTCCAACATTTTGTCAAATGGATGACCTTGTTAATTGTTATTAATCCTTATTGGATTAAACTAAATTTTGTATTTATTTATATTGGCCCCTTTACCTTTGATACTTAATTGTGGTATATTTAACTATAGTGGGAATTAAATTGTTTATTAGAATAACACCTAAAAAAAAAACCATGCTTAGTCTAATTCAGTTCATTAAAGTATAATGTGGGTTTTTAACAATTTGTTATAATGGGAAAAATTTTATTATTAAATATAATTGACTTAGAAACATTAATGTGGCAACTGTTGTTCTTGAAAACTTTTTGTGGGCACGTTTTTCAAAAAAAAAAAAATTCATAATTTTCTAGCTTATCCTAGGTTGTGATTGGGTTTAAATGCAGATAATTTAGTGGGTGTTACATAACCAGTATTAGGTTATGTCCTTAGGGAGTACACTTGAAGCTTGTATAGATCCATTAAAATGAGTTTTAAGATCTATTTCAGAGCGATTACATGTGGATTCAGTAAATTCCATTGAAGAAATATATGAAACATTGGCGAATTTCATCCAATTATGTGACACTGTAGGCTATGGGGAGCAGTCCTCTACAATCAAGTTCTAATTTCATGACAAGAACACAACTATTTATACAATTTTTTATACTATGTAATGATGTAGTAGGTCATACCCTACATAAAAGGTTTATATATTCAATAAAAATTGCAATAATTAATTGTTCACTCTATAAATATGACACTAGACTCCAAGATATTTTATAAATTTATTTCTTCTTTGCACAACTCTAGAAACAGAAAAAATATCTATGGAATATAAACACTGAATAAATCCAATATGGAATCATTTTGGCGGATAGAGGATATCTCATCATCCAAAATTATATTGCATCATACACCTTTGGTAATTTTTAAATTTTGATCCCATTCTCAAAAAATCAATATATAACATTGTGTGGTATCTATAACATTTAGGTAATTCACTTCTTTAGTTTTCTTTCCCTTTCTTTTAAACAAATGCTCGATATACTCCTTAATTTTTGTCTTCTTGGATCTCATTTATATTATTATTTTGTTTCATCATTTTCCTTCTCATGTATTTACATCCTCTAAATTACTTTTATGATTGAATCTAATCTTCATCTTCTATACTGAGTGTGGTATTGATACTTATCGAAAACATTAAATATGTGAGATATAACAATACCTTTAGGAAACTCAATATCACAAGTATTTTGTTTTAAATTAAAATTATCTTGTATGTATCTATCTTCTTCCTTTAGAGCTTATTGTGAGTTCCTTTTGATTTCCTCACATTCCACAAAGATGTCATGACCATGTCTCTAATATGATATTCAACTTATCTTTTCTTCTCATTTGTGAGTTATTTTTACTAATTATTCATATTGTCTAATTGATTGTTCACTTACTGGTGTATTTTATTCATGTGTTTTAAACAGGTATCCTACTTCAACCCTCTTATCTTAATTAAGCAAGAAGTCTCTTAACTTCATAATTCATCTTAAATAGTTCCCACATACAATTTACAATGGTTTAAAACCCATTTTTATTTTTATTGAATATTTATTAGTACATTATGCATGTTCTCAATATAAATCCAAAGTTATTTGTTTAAATCCAACCAAATATTTAAGAAAATATCAAAATATTATTTTGAGAACTATTTTATTTCCATCATTTCTTAGATGTAATGTATCAACTTTCAACCAAGTCTAATCCATAAGAGTATCATTTGAAATATATGATTAATGTGAGAGATATCTAGACACCAATATTTATTATATCATATCTTCGATGGAATATAATGGGTGTCCATATTTGTAAGCTCAATATATGTGAATTCAATTATAATTTTATGAGGTAGCGAGTGAGTAATTTTGATTTACCTTTTTATCAAGTTGTTCGAGAGATATGGGGGTTATGATATCTATTAGAAGGTAACATTTTCTAAGATTACTAATGTGTATTATAACATGAATTTTATGGAATAAAATTAATCTCTATGTGAGGTGCTAGTGGGATCTAATCTATGTAAATACAAACCTATGATGATTGTGGTTACAATATCATATCCATTGTGAGCTAAGAGTAAACCATAAGATTATTAATTGAAACATAATATTGATTTCATTGATACCCTAACACCAATATGTATTATATTATACATTGGAGGGCATATGACTAGTGAGAATATTATTAATCCAAGCATATGTCAATACAAATACAGTTTTTTTAGGTAGCAAACAATAATTTTGAGAGATAAAAACATGTATGATCAATATTCGAGCTAGCGGGTTCCAACATTAGATTATATGAAGGTATTAGTGATTACGATTATAATTTTATAAGGGCATACAATATCATACAAAACTAATAGTATCTATTGTATATACGAATGTGTATGTGACTTAGGAGGTGATGGAGGTTTTGAATTGATTTTTAAAGGAAGTTATGTAGGTTGTCTTGATAGCATTGTAGATGTCTTGAGAGGAGGCAAAGTGAGACTAATTTTGGGAGGTTGTTGTTAAGTTTGAGTGGATTTTATAGGTAGTCCTCTAGTGATGGAAGAAGAAACATTATAAGTGATGATATTATGCTCATTAGACATAAACAAATAATATTTAGGAACTCGTTGAGATGTAACAATTGGAGAGGGCTGTGTGTAGCAGAATGTTGTTGTGGTGAATGAGATAAATCCTTCACACTCAAGATGATTTATTATTTGTCGTAAATCATATAAATCATTTTAATTATGTTCATTGATTAGATAATATTTGCAATATGGAAGACCTTGATATCTTTTAAGATAATAAGGAGGATATAAATGAGTAGATGGTAAGTTAATTAATTGATGAGTTATGAGTTTTATAAGAAGATATTGTTGTTTAGTATTGATTGCAAAATTGAGAGGTGTGGGGAATGAAAATATTTGTGGTTCACTAATATGACAACATGCAGAAGACATATAATTAAGATGATATGTAGAAGGATAACAAACATGAGCCTGAGAAGCATCCTTAAGATGTTTGATTTTAGATTTAAGAGATATAATCGTGGATTCCATATCCTAAAATTTTTTGTGAAATAAAGAACGTGAAGTTTAAATTGAATCCAACATAGGTGTATTAGATGGAGGATCACAAATACTAGGGTTGCTAGATAGATAATCAAAAGTAGCACTCACTTGATGTGATGACATATCTCTAGGGAGATAAATAGTGTCTAGGGATTTTTTCAGAGCAACCTTACAGTTGGGATGCATTTGAAGTAACTCATATAGAGAAATTTGATGAATTTTAGGATCCATGAAAGGAAAAATGATGTTTCAAAGAAGGATCTAAATGACTGATCATGAGGGGGTTCACCAAATGATTAAGAAAAATTATTACAAATGAATAAAATATTCCTAAATCTGATTATAATGTAGTAGTAAATGAATAAGAAATTAAGTACAAAATAGACCCAAACAAATAAGTAATTAAGATTTAAAACCCTACGTGTAAAGAGAAGATAAAATGACTTATCTATTTGCTAATTAATCTTGGGTTGTACCAAAGTTTTGAACTAGAAAATATGAAGTGTAAATTATCTCAATGAAATCTAGAAAAGTACAAATATTGAGGAATATCTTGGATCTGGGAACTGAAGTGGGTCGGGGGCACTTGGCGTGTTACTGAGAACAATTATGGATGTGTGTGACAACCAAAATGCTCAAAAAACTATATTTGAGTGGTTACAATTTGTTCTTTGTTATTTTCTTCTTGTCGCTAGTATGTTGCGCAATGATCACTGATGTCTTTGATGACCTACAAAACCCTTAAGAGTGCATCAAATCCCAAAAAGAAAAGAATGCAAATGAGGGGTCATACTTTCCTCAACTGTCAAACAAGTGATCTTAAAACTGAGCATTACACTACATTTTAGACAAAATGTAGTTCTATGTGTGTGTTATGAATCATTTCCTAGGTGGCTCTTACGCATGACATACTTGATAGTGAGAAATATATAAATGTAGAAGATATAAGTAGATGTGTACATGTAATAGAATGAAATTCCCCATATGAAATTTATGTAAAAGAATTCAATCCCTTTCCCTTGTGTTGATGCTAGAATTGATTCTTGTATAGCCTTTGGATGCAACCTTGGGTGATGATAGCTATTGGTTAGTGCTTAGTCCTTTATTATTGCCACATAATTTTATATTTATATGATTACTTTTATTGAATTTTTTAATTCACCATGAAAATTTCAAATAACAAAAAGATAATATTCTTAAATGGATAGAAAGTACTCACAAGAGGTTAGAAAATTATAAAGAGGTCAGGGGCACCTAGAGGGAATGGAGGTGCTTTGCACTGGTGTCCTAAATTTGGGTGCTTGGTGTCTCAGCTCAAAGAAACCGAAGGGTCCAAGGTAAAACTCGGAATGAAAGTATGTAAGACTAAAATAGAGCCAAATACTGGGTCAATTAGTAGCTTTCTTACTTAGGAATCATATGAATAGTAGTATGTGATCAAGACTAGATAGATACCCAAAGAGCATCATTTTATGTCTATAGTGGCTAGTTTTCGTTCAGCTTAGTATATTGGAAATTATTTTGAAAGCAACTATTACTTATCTATTATTATTTTATATATAATATATTATATAGCTTGTTCTAGAGACAAGTGTAAGCCATAAGATTTTTTTTTTATAGATCTTGTGACACCATGCTCTAGAAAATTATAGTTTTATGTGAGTTAGACCTTCATGTTAGTATATTCGAAGATAGTGACCTTTAAGCTTGGTATATTAAAAAAATTATAGATGGATGAAAATAATTTAATTATCAAATAGAAAGTGAGCACTAGTATATATTACATTACACATTGGGGGTATATATGAACCTATTTATGAATAAAATTTTGATTATCTGAGGTAATATGAATTACACTCAATTTTCCTTTCTATCAATATATAATTTCCTTGCAAGAGTTGTCACATATCAATTTATAATGAGATATATGCTAGTTCATATGCCCTCTAATGTATGAGATAATTTATAATGGTGCTAGAATAATGCTCAAATAAATCAAACTATTTTGATCCATCTAAATAAAAATATTATAATATATCAAGCATATTAAATATTAAACTCTCTTAGCTAATATATTGATCTTAATTAACATTAACATCAACTCTTGTTTAAACAAAGATACTTCAAAATAATTAGTTTTGAATGCAATTATATATTTCTTAGATTACAGTGCTCTCACCTAAACTTTCCTTTTCACCAAAACATAATTTCTTTATAAGTTAGCACAATTCAATATTTGCATTTATCCCAAATATCATGATTTGTCTAGCATTATGATTTGTTTATGAGTGCACTTATAAATCAATTAGGTAAAGTAAAATTGTTGTTCTAAATATATAATCTGAATTAGTCATTAAAAAATTAACATAATAAACATATTTTATGATTTTATAGTCTATGAGATAAAATTACATCTATTATTAAATTAAAGTGTGTTATAGTACATATATCCATTTAGATTAGAGACAAAAATTCCTCTCTCTCTTCCATATTAATCATTCATAGTATATATATTTTATGAAATACCAATGTTAACATAAATATAATGTATAAGATTTTTTTAACATGTAGGTTATAAAGCACATGTACAATGATGAATATCTCCATAACTACTTTCACTACAACTTATTTACAGAGTTACATATACATATTTAGTGTTATTTTTTTCACATCACTACCTTCTAGTGCTTAAAAATCAATAGATTACTCTAGTAAAACCTAACCAAGTGGATATGTTGACAATTTTGCACTTGTGCAAAAATGGGAACACAATAATTTGGTTTAGAAGGAAGGAATTGATGAATGAACATAACGAGGGGAAAATTTATAGTTTGTTTTGTTTTCGAGTTAAGTCAATCAACAAGGAAAATGCATCTAGTTGTGTGCTTTTGAAGAATGCAAAGCACCTCACGTATCTTTGCTATCCCATGATCACTTTCATCAAAGATGCAAAAATATATAGGTAACTAAAGCACAACCTTGAGGAGGAAGGTGGAGATAGATGCAAACATGAGGATTTGGACTCCAAAACCAAAAACGTAGTTGTTTTTTTTTTTTACAAATCATTATTAAGTTACGTGTATTTTAAATTTGATCATTTCTGTAATTAAGTGTTATTAAGTATTTATTGATTTTTTTATTAAATTGTACAATCATTACATATCATAAGAGATGATAGTAAAAGGAAGTAAACAACTCAATTACAAAAATAATATCATTTTTACATCAAGGAAATTCAATATTTCCCACCTAATAGAATGAACCCATCACTCGCCTTGGGTTTTCTCCTAATCTTCAAAGCTCTAGTTCTAGCTCCATTTTTATCTTCTCGCATCATCCAACCACCGCACTGCAGTGTACACTCGAAGAACAAAAAGAGAAAAAAAGATATCATTTATTGAGCTCGAGGTTTAATCTATACTCATGTGTTATCTAGCTTCAAGAAAATGAATCATTTAAGATCAAAAGCATAAGGTCTGTTGATGCGAGAATCACAACACCCTTGAATTTCTACAACTCGATGGGTTAAGACACTTAGTATGATTACATAACATGGGTACTATCTTCAAGTTGTTGGATTTGCTACTTGAGATAGACCTCCAAAGAAATCTAGTTCTTCCTCCTAATCCTAATGATAAACTACTTTTAAGGAAGGAAATGTGACTATCTAGTCCTAATATAACAATTCAAAGGAGACAAGGAGAGAGAGAGCATGAAAATAAAGAAATTCTACACTACATAGGTGATAGCACCAAGAAAAGGGGGTTGTTGATCACAAATCCAACTGCCTGAAGTGAAGAGAGGTGAGAAATGGAGAGGATGGACAAGATGCATCACATACCAAAGATAAATTTCACACATAACAACACTTCAAACCCATTAAACATAGCCATCAAAACCTATAATAGACATCAAAAATATGCACAAGTATACCCTACAAAGGTGAGAGGTAAGAAGAGACAATAAAATAAGGAAGGATGGAAAAATTCATCATGAAAGATATTTTATTTCTCCATGAGTTCACACATTACATCATCAAGGGGCAAGAGGAAAGAAAATGCAATTAAAAATCCAAGAGAGTAGGCTTAAACTCCACATTTAGCCCTAGGGAAGAAATAAAAATGGATGCGGGAGAGAAGAATGACCAACCTTTTGAAAAAGGCCTCTCCTTTACAATATAGAGGAAGAATGAGAGGGAAAGGAGAGAAGAATTTGAATCCTACTTCAACCATGATGAGTTCCACTATAAAACCCATGCCTCCATGTGTTGTTCCTTGTTGGGCAAGAAAGGAGGCCCATACTTCATTATGGCGGTAGGTGAGAAACCTAACAGCCTAAAAAATGGTGGATTATATTTTTCCATTATTTTGGTAGGTGAGTAGAAGACGTCGAGAGCTTTCCAAAAAGTCCTCTCTTGCTCAAATCTGAGTTCCCAGTTGAAATATATGGCTGTCTGAAGGTTAGGGTTGGGTTTTAACATGGGCTCACAATATTTAAAAGAGTTTATCCATGCAAGATCCACGTGGCAGCCCCACGCATCTTAAGATTTCACCCCCCTCCTTTCACTCTTGAAGTTGCACCAATTGGACACTTGGCATCATCCACAGGCCTACTCCTTTTTCTTCATTTTTTGGCTAAGTCCCTCCTATTTGGTGGAGAAATTACATCGAACCCTAGACATATGGAGATCCTATGCTCATTTGGGACCTACCTTTTGGGTCTTACCTTTGAAGTTGTGCTTTGAACTAACATGTGGCACCTTCGATGGCTCTCTGTTGCTTTTCTTTGACTTTTTAATGGCCGATGCAACTTTCTCAAGCCTTAGATATGTGGAGAGCTTACGCTTGTTTGGGGACTACCTTTGGATTCTACACTGAAGTTGCACCGAGCTAACACATGGCACCTTCCGTTGGCTTTTAGACTTTTTCAATAGTCCGTGCAACTTTTTCGAGCCCTAGACACGTGGAGAGCCCATGCTTGTTTGGGGTCTCTGCTTTTGTGCACCATATCAAAAGTGCTTGAAGAGACACGTGGAGGTTTTTGCTAGCCTTTTTCATACTTAACTAATTCAAGCCTTGATTGAACACTACCTACTAGATGGAAGATGGAAAATGGAAGGAGAGTAGAATGTGAAGGAAGAAACAAGAAGGTGCACAAGGGCACACAGAAATAAGGCAACAAGGAAGCATGGTGTGTGGCAAGATGTAAGTGCGAGAGAGGAAAGTAGAGAGGATGTGTGCACATAGGGTGTGAGGGGATAGAAAATAAGTTTTGTGCTTGGGAGGAAGAGAAGAAAGTGCACATGCAAGTGGAAGATGTGAAAGGGAGGAAATTGGAAAGGGAGCAGAATGTAAAAGGAGAGTATGGAAGCAGGTGTGAATATCCAATTGTGGAAGGGCACACGACAATAGAAAGGAAAGAGGGCAAGTGATAAGATGACCCAGAACTTAGTCAATTTGGAAGGCGTATGGGGAAGAATTATATGGCATGAGGAGTGCACAAAGGGACAACAACCTATAAAAATTGTGCCAAATGAGCAATCGTGTAGACGCATAACTTGAAATGTAAAGCATCAGAGCTAGAGTGAAAGTAAAAGACATCTAAATAGCTAGGAGAGTTATTTGTATAACAATTTGGTGACTTTCAAGGCCATCTGCCTACTAAATGAAGAGATGAGTAGCCTTTGAAGTATCCATTAGGCATGGAGTCATGAATGATAGCCTAATACTGATCTTTCTCTTGAAACTTGAACCTAACTTTTTGCACTTGGTGACCCTGAACCTACTCCGTTGTCCGCACTCTCAATTTTCATAAGAAAATATTGAAGATGAGATTTATGAGAGTAGAAAATTGTCTTGACTGGAGCATTCACTTGTCCCTAAAATGGACTTACAAAATTCACCTTGGAGGCACATTGAACATGATACAACCTTGGAGCAACAAAACACCACAACACCGCTATGTACAAAACTGAAAAATCATACACACCCCAAGTGGGATATGCAAAGTGTGTGAAAGCACTTCTTTTGCTAAAAGAAAACCTACCTACTCTATGCTAACTAGAAGCAAAGGGAACTCAAACAAATCTTACAACTGGCAGGGAGAAGTAACTTCCCTTTCTCAAAATAGTCAGCCATGTATATGATTTGGCACGATTATGGCTGTTATAAAGAGTGAATAGTTGATAAGAGGAAAATCCTCCACCAAAATAACCAAACTATGAAAATCAATTAAAAATACCTTCTCAAACCGAATTACATTGGACTCCGGAGGTGTTGATGGTGACCCTTGGTGCTTTGATAGTCATCCTCATTCCCGAAGTGGGCATGACCGGTTTTGGCTTCTCCTTGGATCCAATGAAGCTATGTAGATAATTAGGGATAGTCTTATCCAATAGATATGCCCATTGTTTTGAAATTCAACTCCAAGAGTGGAGTCTTCTTGTGGAACTTCCGGGTGAATGATGTAGGATAGATGGGATCCTCGTGCTATTTTCCTTACTCCTTTTTGAGAAGAACATGGAAGATTAGGATCTTCCAACCTTTATTCCAAAGGGATGTTATAAAGTGTAGGATATTGTCCTTGAATGTTATCCTCCATACCAGAGGACTCATGAGATTGGAAGGCGAGATGATGGAGGACCGAGATGATGTGATCTCCTCGGGCTCCTCACCATTGAAGTAATCCTCCAAATCGACAGAGATAATCTTCCTCCTTGTTATCCTACTACGTGTGTTCGACCTCCTCCATGGTGTCCTCATAATTTGAAAATTTCTCACCATGGTTCCCCTTATCTTCAAACATGAGGTCTAAAATCTCAAACTCTTCTTCGATATCGAGTTTAAAGGTGATGAAGTGGGAGCAAGAACTGAAGTTTCTTCTATGGCACATTTCAGTACTTGAAACCTCTGAATCGTATGGTTCTCTAAAAACAGAATGCACTCCTTTTTTGGATTTGGATTATCTCCTTCTACCCTCACTTGGACTAAGTGTATAGCTCGAAATTGTTCAACATTCTCCTAAAATAAAATGCCATCATGGACATTACAATTAGTGCGAAATCACAAAGACCCCCAAATGAGTTCTAAAAATATGCTTTTGTAAGCGGGGTCATTTGGTGTGATTGCATAACATTGAAATTTTCCTAAGGTGTGGGACCTTGCAAAAATGGAAAATCTCTCTAGATTAAAGGTTGGTTCCTTATCCCTCTATTTAGGTGCATATGTAAGGATTTGCAGAGGATCTATTTCTATACCTAATCTAAAACTTTCCAAGGAGATAGGGATAAAAGAGTATAAGAAATAAGAAATAACTAAACTACCAGGTGATGCACCAAAGGAATGATGAACACTTATTTTGCCAATAGACACAAACCAAAAAAATGCATACAATAAACAAGCATAGATAGCCATATCTATAATGGAAGAGTAATGGAAGCAAAAGAGATAAGAAATGATCTAAGAGCAATCATAGACATCTTTCATTTCTCTGTGAATTGATACATTTCATTACAAAGTAGCCAAAATGTAGAAATGTATTACAATTTTTTATGGAAGGCTTGAACCCTATAAATCCCTTTGCTAGAAGGAGAAGGGAGCTTGCAAAACAAAGAATGTCCAACCCTTTATAATGAGTCATGCCCCATATTTATAGACTCGATCGGAGAGAAGGAGAGAGGAAGTGGGAAAAAAATTTGGAGCTCAACCACTACCGTTAATGCTTCGATAAAATCTACCACAAAATTTGTCTTTACAGCATCAATCTTTGATTCACAGTGCATTTAGAGAAGAGGAAACGACGGACACAGTTCAAATATGATCTCGGTTGTTGAGACATATACATCCCGCATTGAAATCCCAAAGACGTTTCCTCCATTCTTCTTTACCTAACCTCCTCAAAATTAAAGTTGCATACCTCCATAATGTAGGTGAGGCTAAGATATTTCCAATGGTGTCATATTCTTAATATTTTGAGCCCTGAGTTGAAAGATATGCCCCTTCAAAGTTTGTATCAGGTTCGTACAAATGGGCATGAAAATAGTTTTCAAAAATAGGTCCCCTTTGAATATATGGGACTCGTGGAAGCTATCTTGGAACAAAAATTAGGTCTATGGGTCAGAATTTAACCTATTTCCTTTGCGCAAAACTCCAAAAACTTGTGCAACCCTCGAAGCTCTGCCTAGACATGTGGCTCCTTTAGGTCAGGCGGAGGTAGGGGCTCCTTTTTTTTCCTTCCAAAATCCCACATCCCCGCATAAGATTTTGATGGGACCGCAGGGTCACATTTCAATTTTATGCCTTTTGGAAGAAAAGGAAATTTTTCACTTTTACCTCGATGCCCCAACGATCCGAGTTCCTTTGGCAAAAAACTCTCCCAAGCTTCGCAAGTCCACCTTGGGAAAATTTTCCCTTCTAACTCCACCGAGCCATAACACAAAAATACGAGTTAGAAAGAGTTCTTTACCTTTCTGGAAAGGGGAAGAAATTCTCTATCTGATGGAGCAATTTCTAGAATTCCTTGAGTGCTTGAAACTTGTAAAATTCTGACTGAAGCACAAAAAGGAGGTAAGTTAACCCAAAATAAGAGGGAGCTTATTTTGGTTAACAACTTTGGCAACTCACAGGGGTCATTTTCCTACTAGATGAACGATCAGTAGCCTTAGTTCCATCCATTGGGCATGGAGTCAAGCCTAATAACTAGTTCTATGATCTAACTCGAAAATATGACCTCGAATCACTTGGTAACCCATTGAACTTGGAGTTGAGTGTCACCAAAATCCAAGGCCCGAAATGGAATGTGCAAGAGAAAAACAACAGCACCAAAAACTGTGTACAAAATGAAAATCATACATACCCCAAGTGGGATATGTAGAGTGTGCAAAAGCACTTCTTCTGCTGAAAACAAACCTACCTACTCTACTCTAACCAAGAGCAAAGGGAACTCAAACAAAACCTACAACTGGTAGGGAGAAATAGCTTCCCTTCCTCAAAAATGGCAGCCATGCAATTGATTTGGCACTGAACATGGCTGGTTAGATGAGTGAAAAACTAACAAGAAGCTGGTCCTCCACCCAAATAACCAAAGTACCAACTGGAGATAAATCAAATACCTCTTTTATTTTCTCTACATTTGGATTGAAGAGGTATGGCAGTTGATCCTTGGTGCTTTGCATATTATCCTCATGCCCTGAAATGGACATGGTGGTTGTGGATGCTCCTTTCAATCCAATGAAGCCAAATATCTGATTATGCAAGTTCTAATCTAATTAGTGTGCCCATATCTCTAATTTCTAACTCCAAAAATGGATTCCTCTTGTAGATATTCTTGGTTGAATGATGTGGAAGGAATGGTGGAACTCTTCTGCTCTTTCTCTTCCTCCTCTTGTGAAGAACATGGAAGGTTTAGATCTTCCAAACTTTATTCCAAAGAGTTGTTGTAAAATGCAGGTTGTTGCCATTGAATACTCTCCTCCATGATAATAGGCACACATGCTTGGAAGGTGGAAGATGAAGGAAAAAACAATGGGATTTCAACCGGTTCCTCTCCATCAAAACAATCTTCCAAATCAGACAAATACATTGTCTCATTGCAGTCCTACTGCAAATGTTCAACTTCCTCTATGGTATCTTCGTGGTTTGTAACTTGTTTACCATGGTTTCTTTCATCCTTCAACATGAAGTTTGAAAGATAAAACTCTTTTCCAACATTAGATCTCGACAGAGATGAAGTGGAAGGAAGAACTTAAGGTTCTTCTATAGCCTGTTTCATGCTCAAAGCCTTTAGATCTACATTTTTCTCCTTCATAGCTAGAATGTGCTCCTCTTCTTTTGGATTTGGAGTAGCTTCTCCTTCCTCTACTGCTTGAAGACCATCTTTCTCTTGATTGAACTCTTCCTCTTGCATGAATTTTTCCATATCAAACTCCTCAAACTGCTGCTCTAGAGGACAAGTTGGGACTGTAAGATTTCTTTTAGAGATTTCCTCCAAAATGGATTCATCAACCAAAACAAGCCCTTCAAATGAAAGTAAGAAAACACCAATAATGTCTTCTTCTTCTACTACTACAAACTCTGATTTGGTCTCATCCACTTGCTCCTTTCCAATGGGACTTTGAGCTGATTTGTTTTCTCCTTCCTTGGCTGATTGGGTAGTTTGAATTGGATCAACATTCTCTTCACTTAAAGTGCCAACATGGACACTACATTCTGAGTAAACTGACTGCTGATTTTCTTCTTCCTTTTCTTGTTCTTTCTCTACTACAAATTCAGTCTTAGCCACCACTGGCTCTTCAACTTTCTTCTCCTCTAAAGGCTTGACCAACAAAGGAATCTTTGTTATCCCAAACCTAAGAGCTAAGCTCACTAAGCTTTTAACCATTTCTTCTTCTTTCACTTCTTCTTCTTGCTATCCTTCATGACTGATTTTTAAAATTTCTTCTTCTCCACATGGAATTGGGAAGGCAAGAGAAGGAGTGGGTTGGGATTCAACCATTTTTTCATTTTTTTGTGGTGGTGGAAGAGATGAAACTTCTTGTTTCCTTGGAGTGGAAGGTATTTCTTTTTTCTCTTGTGGAGGGGATTTGGATTTGGAAGAGAAGAGGGTAGAAAAAATGAGATGGGATGGAAGACTAGGGGATGGAGAAATGGATTTCACACTTGGGGCAGCATTCAATTGGAAGCTTGGAAATTGAAGCTCAAATTGAGATGGTGTTGCTTGAGGAGTGGAGAGAAAATTACCAGATAATGGTGTAGGATTTACCCATTGACAAGGCTACATGGTACCAAATTCATAGGCCTCTATCTCTTCAGTCCATTGTGTAAGTTGGGGCAACATCTCAATCATGAAGTCCAGCTTCTCCTATGGGTTGTAGTGTCTTGGAAAAGGGCCTTCCCATGGACAAGGTGCCCTGCAACCAATTTTTAATGCCTTCATTTGAGATGTAGCTCTTGACTAAACCATGTCAGTCTCTGTTTTTTGAATCTTCTCTAATAGACCAGCATTCTCCATCTAACGGTTATCATTGCATGCATATCCCTATTCTTGGAAATCTCCATAGCCAAACTAATTTTGGCACTACTGCTCATAGGGGTAGACATGTTGATTCTGAATCTGCTCATAATGCCAATTTGGAGGAGTTGTAAAACATATTGGAGGTGGACTGCTCTATTGTTGCATGTATGAATTCCACTATGGGAATGAAGCCATGATTGCATAACTTCATAGAATGGAAAATAATGAAAGAGATGGAAAGAATAATGGATGAAAGTGGATGGAAAGAAAGGTCTGCAACTCGAAAAATGGGTTGTTTACCAGGTAGAGTCACCAGATACACAATTTAAAGCTTCTCATCAACTAGAGATTTACAAGAAGTACACATCAATATTTTTCCAATGAAGTGAAGACCTCTTAGGTCCCACTGGTGCGTGCCATAATTGCTAGTGTGAAATCATAACATCCCCAAATGAGTTCTAAAAATCTACTTTTCGAAGGCAGGTTCATTTCGTGTGATTGCATAACATTGAACTTTTCCTAAGGTGTGGGACCTTGCAAAAATGGAAAATATCTCTAGATTAAAGGTTGGTTCCTTATCCCTCTATTTAGGTGCATACGTAAGGATTTGCATAGGATTTATTTCTATACCTAATCTAAAACTTGCTAAGGAGACAGGGATAAAAGAGTATAAGAAATAAGAAATAACTAAACTACCAGGTGATGCACCAAAGGAATGATGAACACTTATTTTTCCAATAGACACAAACCAAAAAAATGCATACAATAAACAAGCACAGATAGCTAGATCTATAATGGAAGACCAAATGGAAGCAAAAGAGACAAGAAAGGATCTAAGATCGATCACATACATGTTTTATTGCTCTATGGATTGATACAGTTCATTACAAAGTAGCCAAAAGGAAAAATGTATTACAATTTTTTATGGAAGGCCTGAACCCCAAAAATCCCTTTTCTAGAAGGAGAAGGGAGCCTACAAAACAAAGAATGTCCAACCCTTTACAATGAGTTCCCCCGTATTTATAGATTCGATCAGAGAGAAGAAAGAGAGAGGGAAGTAAGAAAAGTAGGTTGAAGCTCAACCACTACCGTTAATGCTTCTGATAAAATATACCCCCAAATTCATCTTTACTGCATCAATCTTTGATTTGGTGCCTTGAAAGAAGAGGAAATGGCGGAGACAAATCAAATCCGATCTAGTTGTTGAGACAGATGGATCTTGCATTGAAAGCCTGAATATGTTTCCTCCATTCTCCTTTACCTAACCTCCTCAAAATTAAAGTTTCAGACCTCCATAGCATAGGTAAGTTTAATAAATTTCCAATGGTGTCATATTCACAATATTTCGAGCCCTAGGTCAAAAGTTATGTCCCTTGAAGTTTCTATCAAGTCCGTACCAATGGGCGGGAAAACAATTTTAAAAACTGAGTCCCCTTTGAAGATATGGGACTCGTGGAAGCTATCCTAGAACAAAAATCAGGCCTACAAGTCCACAAGTATATCCTTTTAGTCTTTGTGCAAAACTGAAAAAATACCCACAACCTCAAATCTCTACTGGACACGTGGCTCCTTTGGGGTCAACGGAGGCAGGGGCTCCTTTTTCCTTCCGACAGGCCCGCACTCGCGTATAAGTTTTTATGGGACCACGGTCGTATTTGGATTTTATGCCTTTTGGAAGAAAAGGAAATTATTCACTTTTTCCTCCAATGCCTCGGACAGTTTGAGTTCCTTTGGCAAAAAACTCTCCCAAATTCCACAAGTCGCCTTGGGAAAATTTTCCCTTCTAATTTCATTGAGCCGTAACATAAAAAATACAAGGTGTTAGAAAGATTTCTTTACATTTTTGGAAAGGGGAAGAGATTTTCTATCTAATGGATCAATTTCTACAATTCCTTGAGTGCTTGAAACTTTTAAAATTTTGACTGAAGCAAAAAAAGGAGGTAAGTTAACCCAAAATAAGAGGAAGCTTATTTTGGTTAACAACTACATTCAAAGCATATGGACTATTGATCTTCTTGTTCCACTACTACTACAAAATCAGCCTTAGCCACCACTAGCTCTTCAACTTTGACCTCCTCCATAGGCTTAACCAACAAGGGAATCTTTTCAATTTCAAATCTAAGAGCCAAGCTCACCAAGATTCTAATCATTTCTTCTTTTCTTTGCTCTTCTTCTTGCTACTCCCCTTGACTATATTCTTGAGTTTCTTCCCAACATGGACTCGGGAAGGTAGGAGGAGTGGTGGGTGGGGAAGGTATTACTTTTGGATCTTATGGAGGGGACTTGGATTTGGAAGGGAAAAGGGCAAAGCAATTAAGATGGGATGGGAGACTAGAAGATGGAGAAGGGAATTCAACACTAGGGGAAGCAAGTGAGAAACTAGACTCATGACACTACGATGATGATATTGATTGAGAAAGAGGAAAAGAAAAGCTATGAGGTGGTGGACTTACCCATTGACAAGGTTTTCTGGAACCAAGCTTGTATGCCTTTATTTCCTTTGTCCACCGCACAAGATGAGGCAACATTTTTACCATGAAATCAAGCTTCTCGTACAGGCTGTAATGTCTTAGAGAAGGGCCTTCCCATGGGAAAGATGCCCTACAACCAATTCTAAAAGCTTTCATCTGTGTTTTAGCTCTTGAATGAACCATGCCAACCTCCATCCTTTGAATCTTCTCTAGTAAATCAGCATTCTCCATATAATTTTTATCATCATATGCACACCCTTTCTCTTGATAAGCTCCATAGTTTGGTGGATGACCAAACTGATCTGCACCTTGCTCATATGGGTAAGCATAATGGTTCTGAATCTGATCATAATGTTGATCTAGAGGAGTTGTGAAATACATTGGAGGTGGAATGCATTGTTGTTGCTATAAGTGTGAGTTCCAAGATGGGAATGAAGTCATGATTACACAACTTCATGGGATGGAAGAAGATGAAAGATGTGGAAAGATGAATGGGTGGAAATGGATGGGGAGAAGGTTTACAACTTTAGAGATGTGGGTTGTTTGGACCAAATGGAGTTGCCAAATGTGCTTGCATGTGCCTTTAAAGGCTGAATCTTAACAGGAACACACCAACCTGCTAAGATGAACTGGTAAGATGCTTCAAACATGTCCCACTGTGCATACCAAAACCGTGTTGATGCATAATCACAAAGACCCCTAAATGTCCTAACTCGATGGGTTAAGACTCTCAGTGTGATTGCATAACATGGGTACTATCTCCAAGTTGTGGGACTTGATACTTGAGATAGACCTCCAAAGAAAGTTGGTTCTTCTTCCTAATCCTAATTCTAAACTACTCTTATCTCAATTTTTCTACTAGAAAAATTGGTCAAACACAACCTTGCACAAAAGAAAATCTAAGGGTCCGATCTACTCTAGGAACTCACATTCAAATCCAACAATCATATTATAGGTGGGACTCTATAATGGAGTAGTAGGGTCAGCGAAGGATCAAAGGATGTTAGAGGAGGCCGAGAGGCTCATGGGAGGAAAATGGAGCAAGCGCTCAAAGTTTTGGACTTAGCTGCATACGAGTCAACTCGAGGCTGAAAAATAGACCCTGAAGGTTCCAGGCATTAGCTTGGCACAATTTTAAAAGGTCACATCAAAACATAGACCTAAAACATGCACGAAGCTTCCATGTGTCCCAAGTCTAAAAAGGGACAAAGTTAGCTGTTTAAAATTCCAAACAAGCGGAAAGAACCGGTGTTGACTTGGCACAGTTTTAGAAGTGAGAGCCAAAAATGGTGACTCAGACTAGCACCAGCTCTCCACATAGTTAGGGTCCAACATAAGTCAAATGGCAACAGCCTAAATTGGCTAATTATAAAGGAATAAGTAGAATCCTCGATGTGCCTCATCGGCGCAACACCAAGGGTGGGTCCCAAGGAAAGTATCCCAATGAGTGCACAACTTCCATGTGTCCCAAGACTAAAGGGAAGTCTTATTAGCCGTTGAAACTTCATAGACCCATGGAGGGTGCCACGTGCCCCATCGTGGAACTCAAGCATAGAATCCAAAACGGAGACCCTAAACAAGTGCGGGCTCGCCACATGGTCCAAGTTAGAAAGTGGGATAGAGCAAGCTCAAATCGGCTAAGTATCTCAGGCTCATAGAAGGCACCACATATCAGATTGACACATATTAAAAGGTAAGTCCAAAGAGTGGGTCCCCAAACAAGCACCACACCTCCACATGTCCAAGAGTCAAAAGGGAGCAGATTCGACCGTTTAAGTGGATAAGTATGGAAGAGACATTAGAGGACTCCACATGTTTCATTGGCTCACCTTCAAGGGTCAAATCCAAAGGCCACTCCCATATAAGCACAGAGCCTCCACATGTCCAGAGCCCGAAAACGTATAATTGGTCGTTTTAAAGTCAAAATAGAGGCAGGCCAGCAGAAGGAGCCACGTGTCAGCATGGTGCAACTACAAAAGTGAAATTCAGGGGTAGTCTACCAATATGCACTGAGCCTCCACATGCTTAGAGTCGAAAAATGGCCCCGCCAAACAAAAGGGACAAATGGCCATGTTTCAGGTCAAAGCGGGAAGGTGGGCCTTGAAAGGTTTTTTCACCAAAAGTGGGTCGGCGACCTTGGGGAAGATTTTTCACCCAAGTGGAAAAAGTAGGCCGGTGGGCCCGGGGATGACAAATGTAAAGTGACTTTTTCACTTTTTCAACTTTTTTCAAAAGGCACAATTTCAATCTATGCAAAAGATGCAAAGTGAATTTTGGGCCCACGGATCCGTTTTGCTAAACTGGATTTTTCACCATTTTTGAATAGATCCGATTTAAGCATTCAAATGGGCATATCTTTCGATCTAGTGCTGGAAATTCATAAAATTTAGCACCATTGGAAAGATCTCGACCTCGTCTATGCCATGGAAACCTGAAACTTTAATTTTAACAAGGTTAGGTGGGTGAAAAATAGGCAAATGTCTTTCAATCCATTAACACGGGATCCGATTGCTACAACAACAAGATCATATTTGACCTTATCTACCATTCTTCCTTCTTCAACATGCCAAATAGACATGGGGAACCAAGATTGACATATTATAGGAAGATTTGTAGGAGACATTGATGGTTGGTGGTTGAGATTTCAGAGCATAATTCAATGCTCTTCTAGGGGTGGTTAGAGTAGGGTTCGATTCTTCCCTCCTTTATCTCTTATTATTTATATATATTGCGGGAGGGGTTTTTTTCTAAAGGTTGTTCATCTTTTCTCTCCTTTTCCCCTCTCTCTTTCCTCCTTAGGGTAGAATGTGGACTGTAAGGATCTTCTCATAGCTCGTAATGGCATTTTCTTTCCACTTGCCCATTGATGATGTACCGTGTGACTTATGGAGCAATAAAATATGTTTTGCGATGCATCTTGTCAATCCTTTGGTTATTTTAGTCTCTTCTTGCTCTCTCATTGTTGTAGGATACCTTTGTGCATAACTTGATGTTTATTGGAAGTTCTGGGAACTGTGCTTAATGGGTCTTGAAGTGGTGTTCCATGTGGCATTTACCTTTAGTTGGTGATGCATCTATCCATCCTCTCCATTCCTAACCTCCCTCCATTTCAGCAGTTGGATTCATGATCTACCACTTCCTTTTATGGTGTATCACCGCTTAGTGTAGGCTCTTTTTTATGCATTTCTCTCTCCCTATCCCCTTGGATGGTTAGATTATGATTAGATATTTTCCTCTAGTGGAGTAGCTTGTGGTAGGTAGTTTAGGAAGAAGGAACAAGCCTACTCTGGAGGGTCATATCAAGTTTTGCAAGTCCCGTATCTTGATAGATGTTCCAATATTGTGCAATCACACCAACCGCCCCATTTGAACTGACCATTTGGGGGTGTTTTGATTACGCCACAATAATTTTGGCATGCCGGTGGGACAGTCCGAAGCACCTTACAACTTCATCTTAGCATATTAGTATGTTCTGTTAGGATTTAGCCTTTTGAGGCATAGAAAAAACACATATGGCGACTCCATCCGGTCAACGATCCATTCTCCGAGTTGCAGACATTTTCCATCAATTTCTACCCATCTTCATTCATCTTTCTTTCCACATCCTTCATTTTTTCCCATTTCATAAAGTTGTGCAATCATGACTTCATTTCCATCTTGGAATTCACACTTGTAACATTAATGTCATCCACCTCCAAGGTATTTCCCAAATCCTCCAGATTAGCATTATGATCAGATCCATAACCATTATGCTTACCCATATGAGTAGTGTCAAAACCATTTTTGCCAAGGAGCTTATCAAGAGCAAGGGTGTGCATTCGATGGTGATGGTTATGTGGAGAATGTTGGTTTGTTGGAGAAGATCCAAAGAATGGAGGCTATCATGGTGTAGTCTAGGGCTACAAAGATAGATGAAGGCATTCGGGATTGTTTGTAGGGCACCTTGTCCATGGGGAGGCCCTTTTCCAAGACATTACAGCCCATAGGAGAAGCTTGACTTCATGGTCAAAATGCTTCCCAACTTGCACAATGGACTGAGGAGATTGAGGCTTATGAGTTGGACACAAGACAACCTTTTCAATGGGTAAGTCCACCACCTCCTAGATTTTCTTTTCCTCTTCCTCAATCAGTATCATTGCAGCAGTGTCATGAGTCTAGCTCCCCATCTTCTGCCCCAAGTGTTGATTCCCCTTCTCCATCCCCTAGTCTTCCATCCCATCCCAATTCTTCTTCCCTTTTCCCTTCCAAGCAGTCATCCCCTCCAAAAAAACAAGAAGTTACACTCCCCTCTCCACCACAAACAATTGCAAAACTAGTTGAAACACCATTCACTCCTCCTCTTGCTTTCCAAAGTCCATATTGGGAAGAGACTCAAGAGACCAGTCGAGGAAAACAGCAAGAAGAGGAACCCAACAGAGAAGAAATGATAGAAAATATGAAGAGTTAGGCTACCATATTTGGATTACAAATATCCCCTTGATGGTTAAGCCAATAGAGGAGGTCAAGGTTGAAGAGCCAGTGGTGGCTGAGGCTTATGTTTGTAGCAAAACAAGAACAAGAACAAGAAGGAGAAGATCAACAATTTGTTTTCTCTAAATGTAGTGTCCATAATGGCACTTTGTCTAAAGAGGATGTTGATCTAATCCAAGCTGCAAAACCAATTAAGGAGGAAGAACAACCAACTCCAAGTCCCATTGAAGAGGAGAAAATGGGAGAGATCAAATCAAAGTTGAGGCCACTTAATGAAGAAAGCATTATTGAATTTTTTTGCTTTCATTTGAAGGGCCTGATTTGATTGATGAACCCATGATGGAGGAGGACCATATAGTTTCAGAGGCTCCAAGTGCATAGCATGCTCTGAGGATAACCTTCAATTCTTCCTCCCACTTCATCCAATTGATGCTTTAATGTTGAAGAAGATTTTGAGCTTTCAAAATTCATTTTTGAAGATGAGGGGAACCATGGAGAGCAATTTATAGATCGAGAGGACACCATGGAGGAGGTTGAGCACATGCAACAGGACAACATGGAGGAAGACTATCTATGAAACTTGGAATATTGCTTTGACAGAGAGGATCCTAAGAAGATAACATCATTTATTCCTCCACATTCCACCTTCCAAGCACATGAGCTCGTTGCCATGAAGGAGATAATTCAAGTACAACACCTACAATTCATAGCAACCCTCTGGAACAAAGGTTGGAAGATCTTAATCTTCCATTTTCTTCTTAGGAGGAGGAAGGGAAAGAGAATGAGGATTCCATCTCTCTCACACCATCAACCCAACAAGGTCAAAAAGAAGACTCCATTCTTGGAGTTGAAGTTCGAACTATAGGCACATCCATCGGACCAGACCATGAGCAATCAGGTACTTGGCTTCATTTGGGCCAAGGGAGAATCCAAAACTAGTTAGGCCCACTTCAGAGCATGAGGTTGAGATACAAAGCACTAAAGGTCAGAAACAACACCTCCAAGATTCAAGCACAAAACAACCCCAAGAGCTGTATATTGTGTTTGTTGATACTTTGAGAAGAGTGAGACACCATCTACAAGGTGGTTTTTTACTCTCATTTCCGACCATGTCTAGCACCAAATCAACCACATGGTTCTAATTTTTGAGAAAGGGAATCTATTTCTCCTCGTCTATGGTGGGATTTGTTTAGATTTTATTTGTTAAGGGTTTTTATAGGAGTAGGTTTAGGTTTGGCACTTGGTTTCCGTAAAACAAGTTCTTGTGCACAATCTACGTGTCTCATTTAAGGCATGTATGATTTTTTCTTTGTACATAAGTTTTTTCGCAGATTGCTTCGAGGTATCATGTGCTAGGCCCTTCAGTATCCATGGCAGAGAGGCCCATAGCTACCTGTAACAGTTACTAGTTCCTAAACAAAACAAATATAGAGAAACTAAAATACGTTTTCAAGGTAGTCCATTTCTAAAGCAGGTTTAGAGTCGCAAAGCAAGCAATCAGTTCACATTTTTAGGACAAGATAAGATTTGTGTCTACCAAGAAGATTACATTCCCAATGGATGCTTCAAGGCCACTTATCTCTTCATCTAGCAGGTTCCCATGAGTTTCTAAATTTTTATGTCAATTTTGCCCACAGATAAAATTGGTCAAACACGAACCTACATAGAAGAAAATCTAAGGGTTAGCTCTACCCTGCAAAATCACATTCAAATCCAATAGTCGGGTTATAGGTGAGATTCTATAATGGAGTAACGGGTGGACGAAGGATCAAATGACACGTCAAAGGAGGCCGAGGCTCACGGGAGGAAAATAGAGCAAGGGCTCAAAGTTTTGGACTTAGCCACATATGAGTCAACTCAAGCTAAACAATGGACCCACGGAAGGTTCCACACATTAACTTGGTGTAATTTAAAAAGGGCACATCAAAATGGAGACCTTAAATGTGTGCAGATATTCCATGTGTTCCAGTCTAAAAAGGGATTGTGTTGAATCTTTAAAAGTCCAAATGAGTGGAAAGAACCATGGGTCAACTCGGCATAATTTTAAAAGTGAGAGCCCAAGCGAGAAACTCGACTAGTTCAAGCTCTCCACATAGTCGTGGTCCAATAGAAGTCAAATGGCAGCAGCCCAAATTGGCTAAGTATAAAGGAATAAATGGAAGCCTCCACATGCCTCATCAGCGTAAGACCAAGGCTAGGTCCCAAGAGACAGCTCTCCTAATGAGTGCGAATCTTCCACATGTCAAAGGACTAAAGGGGGTCTCATTAGTCGTTAAAAATTCATAGACCTGTGGAGGGTGTCACATGATTCATTGATGCAGCTCCAAGGATAGAATCCAAAATGGAGACCCCAAACAAATGCAGGCTCGCCACATTGTCCAAGTCAAAAGAGGGACAGAGCAGGCTCGAATTGGCTAAGTATCGAGGCTAATGGAAGGCATAACACGTTAGCTCGGCACATATTCAAAGGTAAGTCCAAAGAGAGGATACCCAAACAAGAACCAAACTACCACGTGTCCAAAAGTCAAAAGGGGGACATAGCCATCCATTCAATTGGCTAAGTATGGAAGAGAAAGTGAAGACTCCCACTGTTTCATCAAAGACACCTTCAATGGTAAGATCAAAAGGCCAATCCCATACAAGTGCATATCCTCAACATGTGTAGATCTCGAAAAGGCAAAATTGGTCATTGAAAAGTCTAAATAGAGGCAAGCCAGTAGAAGGAGCCACGTGTCAAAGACAATGCAACTTAAAAAGTAAAATTCATGTGTAGTATCCCAATACGCATTGCACCTCCATGTGTCAGAGTCGAAAAATGGCCCTTCCAAAGAAAAGGGAAACATGACCATTTTTCAAGTCAAAGTAGGAAGGTGGGCCTCAAAAAAAAATTCACTAAAAGCGGGCCTGGCCTAGGAAGACTTTTCACCCAAGTAGAAAATGTGGGCCGAGAGGGCCCAAGGATGACAAATGAAAAGTTAAGGTTGGAAGCTTATGGGGCTACAGGATACTTTCACACTTTTTGACTTTCATCTTAAGGGTACAAGTTCAATTTCGTGCACGCGGAGGATTTTGGGAAAAAGTGAATTTCAGGCTTGTGGGGATGTGGGGAGATTTTACGCTTTTGGAATTCTTCGTAAAGGCGCAAAGTGAATTTAGGGCCCAGATACATTTTTCTAAACTGGTTTTTTGCCATTTTTGTACAGATCCGATTCAAGAATTCAAATAGGCATATCTTTCGATCCAGTCCTCAAAATTCAACAAATTTTGCACCATTGGAAAGGTATCGACCTCATGTACACCATGGAATCCTAACACTTTAATTTTAACAAGGTTAGCTATATGAAAAATAGGAAAATGTATTTTGAGCCATTAATATGGGATCGATTGCTACAAAAACTAGATCATATTTGATTTGATCTATCATTCTTCCTTCTTCAACATGTCGGATAGACATGGCAAAGCAGGATTGACAAATTGAAGCGTGATTTGCAGTAGGAATTGATGTTTTGTTGTTGAGCTTTCATATCAAAATTCAATGCTCTTCTAGGGGTGGGTGAAGTAGGGTTTGATTATTCCTATATATTGTAGGAGGGGATTTTTTCTAAAGGTTGGTCATCTTTTCTCTCCTACCCTCCTCTCTCTTTCTTCCTTAGGGTAGAATGGTGCAGTTTAAGCCTCCTCACATGGATCTATAATGGCAATTTCTTACCTCTTTCCCACTAAGGATGTACCATGTGACTTATGGAACAATAAAATCTATTTTGTGATGCATCTTGTCCATCATTAGCTTATTTTATTGTCTCTTCTTGCTCTCTCATTGTTGCAGGTATACCGTGCACACTCTAATGTTTATTGCGCAGTTCTAAGAGTTGTGCTTAATGGATCTTGAAGTGGTATTCCGTGTGACATTTACCTTTGGTTTGTGATGCATCTATCTATCCTCTCCATTTCTCACCTCCCTCCACTTCAGGTAGATGGATTATTGATTTTCCACTTCCTTTCTCGGTGTATCACCGCTTAGTGTAGGCTCTTTTTATGCATTTCTCTCTCTCCTGTTTCCTTGGATGGTTAGATTAGGATTAGAAAGTTTTCCTACGTTAGAGTAGCTTATGGCGGAGTAGTTTAGGAAGAAGGACCAAGCCTTCTCTAGAGGGCCATCTCAAGTTTTGTAATTCCTACAACTTGAGAGATGGTCCAATGTTGTGAAATCACACTAAATCCCACATTTCACAACCAGGCCATTCGGGGTGTTGTGATTCTACCACAACAACTACTTCTAAGGAAGGAAATGCAACTATCTACTCCTAATCTAACAATTCCAATGAGATAGGGAGAGAGAGAGCATGACAATAAATAAATTCTACACTACATAGGTGATAGAACAAAGAAAAGGGGGGTTTTTGATCACAAATCCAACTTCCTAAACTAAAGAGAGGTTAGCAATGGAGAGGGTGGACAAGATGCATCACATACGAAAGATAAAGTTCACATAGAACAACACTTGAAACCCATTAAACAATTGTGAGAGGAAAGAAGAGACAATAAAATAAGGAAGGATGGACAAAATTCATCATAAAATATATTTTATTGCTCCATGAGTTCACACAGTACATCATCAGTGGGCAAGAGTCAATAAAATGCCATTAAAAATCAAAGATAGAAGGCTTAAACTCCACATTCAACCCTAGGGTAGAAAGAGGGGGGGAGGTAGGAGACAAGAGTGGCAAACCTTTTGAAAAATGACCCTCCTTTACAATATATAGGAAGAATGAGAGGGAAAGGAGAGAAGAATTTGAATCCTACTTCAACCACCCCAATATTGCATTGAATTCACCTACTCCAACCATGATGAGTTCCACTGTAAAACCCATGCCTCCATGTGTTGTTCCTTGTTGGGTAAGAAAGGAGTTTTGTACTTCATTATGGAAGGAGGTGAGAAACCTGACACCACAAAAATGGTGGATTATATTTTTCATTATGATGGTAGGTGAGTAGTAGATGTCGAGATATTTCCAAAAAGTCCTCCCTTGCTCAAATCGAGTTCCTAGTTGAAAGATACAGTTGTTTGAAGGTCAAAGTCAAGTATTTAACACAAAGCTCACAATATTTAAAAGATTATATCCATGCAAGATCCACGTGATAGCCCCATGTGTCTTAAGATTTCATCCCCCTCCTTTCACTCTTGAATTTATGCCAATTAGACACTTGGTATCATCCACGGGCCTGCTCTGTTTTCTTCATTTTTGGCTAAGTCCCTCCTATTTAGCAGAGTAATTACATCGACCCTAGACACGTGGAGAGCATGTACTCATTTTGGACCTACCTTTCAGTTCTTACCTTTTAAGTTGTGCTAAACTAACACATAACCATGCCTAACTACTAGATAATATCTCCTAATATCTAAATAAGATAAAAGAAATATCCACACACATAAGTGGGTGAAGATAAATACAATAAAGGTAAATAAAGTACCTAGGTGAACATGAGCTAAGGTAAATACCTACTCTAACACCCCCCCTCAAGTGAAGCTAGGGGCCAAAATAGAAGTGGCATGTCCACAATATGAGTCCTGGTAACTAGGCCTGATGAGGTACTCATGTACAATAATTGGGAAAAAGGGACACCACAAGGTACCCAAAACCAGTAATAACAAAGTAAAGAGAGTAAAGATCCGCTTCAAGGCATCCCAAGAAGCTCAAATCAAAAACTCATATAATGCTAAAGAATTTTGGTGTGCAATGTGGTCTGAATCCATTGTTCGATCACAAAACTCAAAAACAACTGACACTGGGTTTCACCAGAATAGCTCCTTACAAGGAGATTGTCAACGGAGTAATGTCAAAAGTAAAAAACACCAAACATAATTCGATCAACTACTGCAAATAGGTGTGCCACAATCCAAGAACAAAAACCAAAGCAACAAGGCAAGAACACAAAATCTAGAGTGTCACAATCCAAGAAAAGCTAAGGTAACAAGGCAAGGACAAGAAACCCAAAGAAGCAGGATCAGCACCAAACCCTCCCATGCTGCTGAATGGGTGGAGTGATGCTACAAATATTATTGAGTTGCCAAAAATCAACTACTCGAACACCGAAAAAATAACACTGGACTTTACCGAGAATATATCCCCCACAAGAGATACAAATCAACAAGACAAAAGTGTCGAAAATACAGATACAAAATTTCTCAACAAACAAGAGAGATACACTACACCTGCTAAAGAAAAATGCTCAAAACAAAAAGCATCACAATGTAGAAGGTATAGAAAGTGGAGCAAGAGGCCGAATGGTGGAGGATCCATGCCTATAGAGTCCTCTCAACGAATGCCTATGTCACCTCCACGAGTGATTAGATATCCACCCCAAATCAACATGGATGGATGAAGAAGATGCCTGCATATGACTTGGTACAAAATTCACAATGGGTGCATGTAAAAGAACATCAGAATGTGTGTCAAGTTGATCATGTTTGATAGCTGAAATCTCAGGTTTCTCAATCCTAAGTGAAGGTGCAGAACTCATGTGTTGCTCATGATCCTAAGAAAAATTTGAGTGAACAAAAAAGGAGGTCTCACAATGTGTGATCCCAACGAAGTATCTGCTCAAAAACCAATGTCATGACGAGAATTCCACTTAACATGTGGAATAGAGGAAACAATACCTTGTGAATTTCTGCCAACGACTCCTCTAGTGAGACCTATAGAACAGAGCAAGCAAGAACTAAATGTAGTGGTATGCTTCTTAGAAAATCCATGCAGCTAAGGTAGTAGGATACACAACATGTGGTATTGTAATAGGTAAAGATGTGGAAGAGCATACAAGAATAAGCCTCATAGGTTTAGAAGCATCAAAAGCAGTTTGTGCTCAAAGACCGGCAGATCAATGTTAGTGGGTACAATATCAAAAGCTACAAGTGGACTAGAAGCATGGATATGGTTGGCCACAATATGATGGTGATGTTGTAGGCTAGCAAGTTTGTTCTCAGTAGGGACGTATTATTGTATCCTTATCATGAATGAGTGATTGTAGAAGATAATTTCACTTCTTGAGTGATCTATTTTCTTCCACAAATTTTACAATATCCTCTTGAAGTCCACATACTTCAGAGAAAAGCATATCATTCTCAGAATCCATGATAGGTACAAACTGCAACTCCCAAAATTTAGGACATCGGGCTCAGCTGAAATTGCATCCACAATTGATTACAACACTCCTCCATGTTTGGCACTTTATAATTATAGTGCAAGTATCAAAATAAATAACTCCAATGGAAAGAGCACAAAAAAACAAGCACTTTTGCAAAAAACGGCACTCAAAACCGAGTTACCGATCAAAGGTTACAATCTTTTTAATATTTTTCTCTATCATTTATTTTAGTTGCCACTAGAACAAAATAAATAAGGAATAACAATCTAAGAACTAGTCAAGGTCATAGATCAAGCCATAAATCAAGGAAATAACTATTCATCAAAGAACTAGTCAAGACCATAGATTTAGGAGAGAACTAGACATCAAGGATCTAGTCAATACCATAGATCAAGGAAAGAACTATATCTAACAACTAGATAATATCTCCTAATATCTAAATAAGATAAAAGAAATATCCACACACATAAGTGGGTGATGATAAATACAATAAAGGTAAATAAAGTACCTAGGTGAACATGAGCTAAGGTAAATACCTACTCTAACAAAGCTGCCTTCCGCCTGGCTTTGTTGCTTTGCTTTAAATTTTCAAGGGCTGATGCAAATTTCTCGAGCCTTAGATACGTGGAGAGCATGCCCTTATTTGGTAACTACCTTTGGATTCTACCCCTAAAGTTGCACCAAGCTGATAGGTGGTATCATTCATCGGTTCTTATACTTTTCAATGACCAATGCAACTTTTCTGGGCCCTAGACACATGGAGAGCCCATGCTTGTTTAGGGTATCCACTTTTTTTCACCATATCAAAAGTGTGCTAAAGAAACACATGGAGGTTTCAACTGGAATTTTTCATACTTAACTAATACGGGCCTTGATTAAACACTTCCTAATAGATAGAAGATGGAAAATGGAAGGAAAGCGGAATGCGAAGCAAGAAATAAGAAGACGCACAAGGGCATAGAGAATGAAGGTGAAAAGGAAGCATGACTCATGGAAAGAAGGGAACAAGGATGCAGGGCGCACGGAAAGAGGTAAGCGCGAGAGAGAAATGTAGAGAGGATGCATGCGCATAAGGTACGAGGTTACATAAAAGAATGTGCGCGTAAGAGAGGAAGAGAAGAAAGTGCACGCTTTGGAGGAATATGTGAAACAGAGGAAATGGCAAGGGGATCATAATGTAAAAGGATAGTATGGAAGCGAGGCATGAATATCTAACTGAGGAAGGGCGCGTGATGGTAGAAAGGAAAGAGGGAGTGTGACAGATGACCGTAACTTAGCCAATTTAGAAGGCGTCGTGGAATAATTACATGGCACATGGAGTGCATGGAAGGAATACAACCTATGAAAATGGTGCCAAATGAGCAATCATGGAGGCACGCAACTTGAAATGTAAAGCATCGAGAAAGAGTGAAAGTAAAAGTCATCTAAATAGCTAGGATGGTTATTTGGATAATAGGCATATCAAAGTAATGAGATACAAATATGAGAAAGTAGTATCTTGCACTAGCACATATGATTCCTAAAATCATGATAAAAGGAAACAAAAAGAAAAGAAAATTACTATCGAACATAAGAGAGGCCAAAAGCCTTTTTTTCTAATTAGTTAGTTTAAATGTGCAGATACATATATGAAGGAAAATAATTTTTTTTAATGAAATAGTCTATATTAATTTATAAAATATTACAGCCTATCCATAAAAAATATGGGTGGTAAATGGCACACCCCATGAACAAACTAGCTGTGATGGCTAGGAGACTAAAGTATCAAGCCAAAGGGGCAACAACAAACTTAGAAAACCAAAGGAAAAAACTAGGTTGCTGCAACAAACATAGATGGAGGGGGTAGTGGAGGCCCCTTATCCTTAAAGTTACTTCCAGGAATATCATTGCCATCTGAAAGGGGCGGCCAGCCTAAAGCAACTTCTTCATCTTTGTCTTCATGCTGGTTAGTAGAAATAGGAAGAGCCAACCTAGGGCCTTTGCTAGAATCCCACCCATCCCTCTACACAGGAGGCAGAGAGTGGTGGTGGGAACCCCAACCACTGTGCTATACAGAATGGTGAATGAACCCCAAACCACCGTAATTGATAGGGCTACACCATTGCTCGGTCTGCCACCTGGAAAAGAGATAACAACGAGCTTGGTCTACCGACCGGCCATGGCCACAATGCCCTCATGAACGAACACTCCCAAAAGGGTTGGTAGGGGGTTCCTACGCCACAGTGTAAGGAGCATTGGCCTAATGATCTAGAAGGGTATGAAGGTGCCGCACCTCCAGCTCTACCTTGCAAGCCTAGTCCTGGATCTGTAAGAACACATTCAAGATAAGCATTTCCTTATCATAATGCGAATGAATACAATAAACTGCATAATTAGCAAAAACATCATAATTGCATTCTTTCCATATAAAAAAGGATCTCCACTCTAAAAGTATTCCACACTTGCAAAAAATCATGGGGAATGGAAATAGAATCCCCAAAAAAGCATGTTTCCAATGAAATTGAGATGGTCTAAACAGCTGAAAGAAATCATGGATCCAAGCCCAAATAGCTTGAGCTTTTATGTAGTACCAAAACAGATGTATGAGCATCTCAATGTTCCCATAAAAAGGGCATAGCCGGGAGTAATCCTATAATGAGCTAATCTGTGCCCAAGAGGGAGGCCTTGATAAAGCAAACACCAAGCAAAATAGGATAATTTGGTCCAAATGATGGCTTTCCAATTGGTATGAAATCTATCTTCCTAGGATGACCATCCGTAATTAATGGACCATCTAGAGTTAAGAAAGGCCACCATCAGAATCCTGGGGATGAGCAGAGCATAACCTTTTCCTAGGGAGTAATTTAAAAAAGGGGTATCTAGAAACCATTTCCAATCCTTCCACCAAGGCCCAGGAGAGATGACATCAGCTTTGTGAAGCATCTCAACAGGAATTAAATCAAGGACTTCTGATAAGACTCTCTATCGCCAGAAGAAATCCAAAACTTGGCTTTATTTTGATGCCAAGTGAGAAGTAACCTAGTCTTCCTATGAAATATGTCTTTAAGAGTGCGCAATCCTGGATGATACAACTTTAGAGCATGAACCCAGGGCACTTAGGTAAGTGACACATCATGAAAATTAATGAGTGGACACCACCAAATGTTGTGGTCATTAATGGATATCCCATTTGAAACCATCCCCTTCCCAGATTAAAAAGGGTTTCAGTAACTCCCAAGATTTCCATATACTTTTGACAACAAAGGTGCCCACAACCTTAACCAGGGCTTTGAGAATGAGAAAACTATGAAAATTCAGCCCTTGCCAATTTTTACCCCCCCGTGGGGAGACTCTACAAATATAGTTGCAAATCAACACTTTCCAAGCTTCGTTGTCGTGCAAGCCCAAACAATCCTCTTGACTATAAGAGCACGCCCTTGGTGGCCAATGTCAATTTGACTAGGACCTCTAGAATCCCTAGGGAGACAAAAATACTCCTAGGAAACTCTGTGAAAGCCTTTTCTAAGCTCCGAGCTAGCCCAAAGGAAATCTCTGAGGAGTTTCTCCAATTTCTTGTAAGAGGCTTTAGCTGGCACCCAACAAAAAGAATAATAAACATGTGTGGCTGCCAATATCTTGGAGCAAATCTGAAATTTTCTGCAAGTGAAAGGGGTTTAGTAATCCAGTACTCCAATTTGTAGGAAACCCTATCAATAACATATTGCCAAATTTGACTGGGAGAAGCATCGAAAGAAAAGGGAATGCCTAGAAATTTAAAAATTTCTCCATGTTAGATATACTTCCAGTCAAAACAATTCAGCCAACCAGGTTTAGGGAGAAAATATTGCCTGAAGCACTGGGTCTTTCTCCATTGGATACTGGAACCTGAAGCTAAACAATACATATCCAAACATTACATGGCATTGTTGACATTCACTTCCTCCTCCAATAGCATGAGGAATGATTCATCTGCAAAATTCTCATTGTCAAGCTGAAGGGGAGTTGTAGAAGGGAGTTGAATACCCCTCACAAGCCCTCGATCATGAACATGGGAAAGAAGGAACCCAAAACCTTCAGCGGCTAAAACATAAAGAGAAGGTGCTAAAGGAAAACCTTGTCTGATAGAATGAAAAATCCCAAACTGCTTGTAATTATGACCATTTATAGATAAAGAGGCCGTGACATCTGGAAAAAGAATTTTGACAGAGGTGATGAAAACTCGAACTAAAGCCCAAAGACTTTAAGCATCGTAAGAATGAAATGCCATTCAACTCGTCATAGGATTTTTTAAAGTCAATTTTGATCAAAAATGGCTAGTTGTTTAGAGGTTCTCACCCACTCCATACCTTCTCTAGACAACCAAAATATTATCTAGAATGTACGTGCTTTATATGAAATAAGTCTTCTCAGGAATGACGATAATGGAAAAATGGGCCGAAGCCGAAGAGCTAAAGCATTAGCTATGATCTTGTATGAAACATTGAGCAAGGTAATCGAACACCCATTGTAGATGAGCTCTGGGTCTCCTGCTTTAGGGATGACCGTTATGTGACCCCGATTAATAATGGCACTAAAGGATCCTCAATGAAAAGCCTCGAGGTAGACTTGTAGCAGATCATAGTAGAAAGAACCTAAAATAACTTTCTAGGAATTAAGTATTGATGACATCATAGTAAAAAGCAATCATTGCTTGTTACTTTATGAACATGTTGGTACCCAAATTTAATCTCCTTCAAAGGGTGAGAAACATCATGGATTTAACATGACACTCAGAGGTAGATAGATGATTATGTATGTCATTTTACATTCGGGAAGAAATCTATCTAAATTTTTAGCACTCAAGCTTTGAAAAGGAGTGGGTAGCACCTTAAGAGGATTTGATCTATCCTCACTATTTTAGGTTGTGCCTTTCAACCAAGGTAAGAGAACCATTTTGTATCCTGTTTTTTATGGAGGAGATGGATATGTCCTTCCTAATGAATTTTTTTAGGAGACCTTGGAGAAAATATGATCGATGCAACAAAATATAACTCTCACGAGTTGTCACTGTAGATAGCGGAGATATTTTCTGGGCAAAGTTCAGTCTACTAAAGACATTTGAAATCCTGATTATTTCTACATGATTTGGTAATGGAAATTATGCTTTTGTGCATGCATAGGAAAAACAATGGTAGTATGGGTAGGATTAGCTGTTTTAAATGAATATTTTTGGGAGGTGAGGAAGAATGAACTTGATTTGCTAGATCTCTGAGAAATATTACAAAATGGAAAGTCTAATCAACACAATGCTTCAGAATAGGTAAAATGTTCCTTTAACCAGAATATGTGCTTCAATGGAGTCCCAAATCAGCACCTTTTCACACAATCTATTAGATTTTAACATGAAGGCTTGAGCTAGAAAACCCAACAAAGTATTGAGAACCAAACGCAATCATACCCGAGGTACACCTAGAGGCTTATAGACAATATTTGTCAAAAATTAAAGAAAATTTATTTTAAATCATTTATTTCATCCCCAGATGAAAGCTCTTCCAGGAAATGAAATTGTAGATGCCACTAAACTATCACAAGGATTGAGACCTATGTGATTAAGACAAATTTTGATACAAGATTGCAATAGGAATAAGAAAATTTATTTGCAGACATTCAGAAATGAAACAAACACATTTTTCTCAAGATCAACACAGAATAACTTGAGTTTGATTAAATTTATCAACAGGGAAAGTTTCTAGAACAATCTCAGAGATTTTCAATGGTTGTATACTTGCAACCACCTTGACATGATCAAACTTAATACAAAAGAGTTATATGGGCTTCTCAAATGGCTTCTCAAAAGACAGGATTTGTCAAGTTTTCCTCTTGGGAATTTTCTTTGACCTCTAACACTCTAACCTTCCCCATTTGCACGAAAAATTTGTGCCATTTATAACATTTACAATAGATCCCCTTTTCCCCCAAAAATCATGACATTGAGTGCTACTAGTGCCTCTGTCATGATCATGATCACGATTTCTAGAATCATATCTGCAGAAAATCACCAGTTTCTCAGGGGAAAAATCTCTTCAAATATCTCCCGCATTCAACTCCTCCTTCTAGTAGATCACACTTTCTTTAACTCGTCAACCACTTACGGCCCTAATTTTTCAAATCTGGTTCCTTGCGTGATCGAGAGAAGAAAAATGGAAAATCATATCAAGCCCAAGAGTCAAACCATTTTAATGGAAAAAGACATCTCCAGATCTCCTCCACCAAACTTAGATATCAAAATTAACTCTCCTCTCTATTTGGTGTGTAGGAAATACCAAGAAATCATGAAGACTCGCACTTCCAGGTGTGTTTCAGTAAAATGGGGGAAAAATCAGATTTAGACTTTCAATTGTCGTTGATCTTTACTTTGAATTTGGGCCATCCACATGGGAAATTCATTTTAAGATGTGAATGGGGTTCTTCTTTGACTTTTTACAGCTTTTGGAAAAATGTAAAATTTTCACATTTTGCTCCACGCCTCCAGCCTTGAGAAATGAGCTTGACAAGTGTCTCACCCGCTTGCTTCCCAAGTACCTCATAAATACATCATACAACTAAAAATTTACCTAAAACTCACAATAAACCTCGGGTACACTGTCACAATGCTCAAACCATTCCCTAAGAATAATTATTGGATCAAAATATTACATCTATATCATATTCTACATGCTCTAGGGATAAAAACAAACTTGGAATAACTCCGCCTCAACCATGACAACTCATGACTTGACCTTAGTGAACTCATACATAATCATAGATATCTGAAATACATATCTATGACCATGTGTGACCTTATGACAACACCCAAACAACTAAAGAAATATCATACCATGACTCTTCCTATAAAACCAAACACTAGGAACTCCTAGAACATCACCAAACTTTACATTGTCAGTCAACCTTCATGCTTGACACCTTAATAACATCACATGGAGACTCATACTACACCATGACACCCTTTTCCATCAATGGAGTTGAAATAAATGACAACCCAAACATACATTGGCTAACAATCTCCCCCTTTGTCATTGATGGCAACCACCTTTAGAAACACTGATGGCAACCAACAAGACAAACACCTAAATGACATATTTTCCCTATTTCTAATGTTTTTCTCCCCCTTTTACATCTATGAAAAATGATACTATGAGCACACAACATGGAAATGACAACATATAATGAAAACAATACACATATTTGACTTACTTTCTCAAATAGCTCCCATGGGACTGAAATATCTCCTCTTTGATTCCTTCACCTACATATAAAGATCCTATGAACCTGATATTAGCACCAAAATCAATCCCCCTAAACATGATATTCCTCATTTTTGGCTTCATTCATGTCATTCATCTCATTCTAGGTATTAGAATTATAAGAACCATTGTTTTTCCTTCAAAGTTAGCAAATTCACCATAAGGAATAATGTCCATGAAGCATATTTTCAGAAAAAAATTGACCAATTTATCTAAGCTCTAGCGAGAAAAACATTCATCATGAAATGACACCTTATATATCCCCCTATGAAGATACACTCCATCTCTAAATTAAATCACTTGAGTTTAGCTCGTACCTTGTATATATTTCTTGAGAGATGAATCAATCACATAACCTCTTCATTGAACAGATATTTTAGTCATTACTACCTTTTTAACATACTTTTATACTTTTTTAGTCAACATTACACATGTCCTTAGGTATACATGCAATTCATTCATTTTCTTGCCTCACAAGATCTACTAGACCCCATAGAGCACCAAAACAAATACAAACTAACATTCTTTTACCTTGAATACCTTTGTCAGGACCTAGGTTACATTTCTTCTAGCTAACTACCAAGAAATTGCTGAAAAATCCATCACATGCCGTTATAGACTCCTTAGACATCTCACTTGATGGCTAGACAACCTTGTACACAAAATCATGAAGGCTTCACACACTTATAGCATGTTTGACACAATATAACTACACTTGAGGAATTCCATCTTTGAACTTCAATTGACTCAAACTCTTCCTCAAATCTATAGCTTCATCTTTTTCCCCTTATACACTTCCTTACAAAAATTCTAAGGTCTTAAGACTCGCCTTTGAGATCAAATAAAGACTTAGTACAATACTTATTTTCCATACTACTATAGTACTCTTAAAATATTATCCAAAGTGAAAAACATTGCATACATACCCTCTTATCATGTTGTCAATATTGGACAACCTTAGAAGGTCAACACACTTTTGACTCATCATTTTTTCTTAATATACCTCTACAATTAAAGTGAATTAACTAACAACCTTGTATAACCTCCTTATACTTATGAATAAGACAACATTGCACACTTCACAAGATACTTTCAAGAGTGAGACTTATTGCATCAATGCTCAAATTTTCATAACACCTTCATGATTTGAAAAACTTATAATAATGTATAAACTTGTACACCATTCTTTCTCTTTCAATGACACAAAAGAATATATTTCTCTCATGGTTGTATATACACCACAAATGTCATGTAGCATTCAAAATTTGACCTCTAATTATCGATCTATAGCATCATGAATCTATAGCCATGCCATTCACTAACCTTTTAAAAATTGATTAGTCCACTCATATCCCAATACATAGTTCACTTTTTAAACAAAATCCTAGATCAATACTTGAATTTCTGAGAATTTACAATCTTAGACACACTTGACACAAACTAGATCACCTTTAAAATCCTTCTTGTCCACTTTGAGATAGAGAATAACATCCTTCTCTTGAAGATTATCTTCCAAGATGGTTCTCGATCTAAATTATAGACTTTCATGGACTTAAAAACTTGTCTCATCTTCCATATACTCTGCTCAAGGTTTGTATACGAGACACTCGTTATTGATGCTATGACAAAAAAAATCATTTTGAGACTATAAAATGTCTCTTTCACTTTATGAGTTAGCATTTATTGGTCGGGATTCCTTCAACTTAGCACAAATAAGTTCCTTACACATTATTTGATATTAAATGAACACCATACCTCACTTTCCATATGCCAAATACCTGGGAATACTATTCTCATACTATATTTAGTTTTACATTATTTCTCTGAGAAAATACCTTGAGATTTGCAACATAAAAATCTAATCGCCATTAAGCATCAATGAACATTTCCACTACTATTTAGCATAAATATCATTTCATATTGTTTCTATTCCATAAGACCTTTTGAGATCAGTCACATCCTTATTCATCCTCAAATGAAAAAACTTTAACACCTACAGACCTATAAAGGTCTTGATCTCCAATGCACTTTAACACCATAAATATGCTTGCAAACCGATGTAGGAGCATCATCCTAGTAGCTTGGAGAGCACAATAAAGTTAGAATAAGCCTTTGAAAGGAATTAAGCATAAACAAGGAGTTTTTAGAGTTTTCTGTCTTTATTATATTATTGTTCAAATTCAAGTTTTTATGTGCATTGTAATAGTGAAGGTGGAAAACATTGTAACAAGAGGTAAATTTTCATGTTGACTAGGTATGGGAGGTTGAATAGGTGTGTATGAGTTTTCATGAGCTTGATAAGGTCATGAAGACCATAAAAGAGATATGTAATGAGTTGTGAGGTGTTCTTAGATGAATATTATCCACTCTTGCTATGTTCGGGAAGCACGGTTGATATTTCTTAGTTTTGACTTAGTCAATTTAAGAGAAAGTTGAGTTTCTTATTAAGGTGAAATAGGTAAACAACATACAATTAAGGGGATAATTCGAAGAAAAAGTTGATGGCAAGTCAAAGAATGAAAAATTATGTTGGTATGAAGGATGGAATAGAGAATATACTTTGGTTTTGAGTAAAATCACATGTTTTTAGTGGACTGTGTATGGAGAACCCTTTTAAGACAAAGTGAGGTGAAAACCCTCAATGCCATTTATTCTTTTAAATTTTCTTGAATTTCAATATAGATAGCTTCTATAGGTATTTAGAAACATCATCATATTTTTGCAAGACTTGAAAATGTGAAAATTGGTTTTTATTCTAAATCATAGGCTCGCATGCTTGAATTAGGGCCTTCCATATATCTTAAATGCATGGATGAAGTGAGCTAATTTCCTAAAAATACCTATTGACAATTTTTGCACTTGTACAAAAATGGGCAACTCGAAGCTTCATCATTACGATGAAAAGTCTTGGGTGAAGTGTCCCTAAGCTAAGGAAGTTTCGATGTTATTAGTTATTGCTTAATTAATTAATGATTAAGTGAAATTTGCAGTTATGTGTGTTGTCTCAAAATAGAACAGATCACATAGTCTACAATTTCATGTCATCTTCAAAGCAAAAAGAACACAAAGCCCTCGAAGGACAACTGTGTTGTCTTGATGAAGACAAAAATTACAAATTAGGTGAAGTGCTGAGTTTTGAAGTAGCAAACAAAGATGCAGATTACAAAAAATCAAAGTTCATTACTGAATGTTACAAGTTCTCATTAATGTTCTTTCCTTCATGATTAAGATATTCAATTATGTTACTGAGTTGTTTAGTTCATTATACAATCCATACAGAAAAGCTAGAATGCACAAGGAAATACACAACTCATTTTCAAAATTCAATGTTTTATTCACAAGGAGAGTCAAATGTTTCCCACACAAGCCATGGGATGTAACTAAAAAGTAAAGTACAACTACTAAAAAGAAAGGTACACATGCATGAAAGAGAAAGAAAAGGAGTATGAGTGAACCCATCATTGCCTTGGGGTTTCTGTTCTTCGATTGAAACATCTTCATCTCCACCTTTCGTTCTCCTTCATCTTCATTGTAGAAGCCATTGTTCCTAAAAAAGAAGAAAAGAATTAACTGTCAGTTACAAGCTCAGGGATCAATTCATATTCCTACACTATCCTACTTTGTGCATATGAATCTTCTCCTAACATGAGATGTATTCTACTTAAAGAGAAAACCGCATGCATGCTTTATTCACTCAGGAAGAAGAAGGAGAAAATAAAGAAGAAAAAAACATGGACATAAGAGAGGCCAAAAAGCCTAATTATTTTCTAAACTATTTTCTAAGTGTGCAGGTACAAGTTGCAGCCAAAGAGAAAAATAGACAAGTCATAAGTTCATGCAATAAAAGGAAGAATGTAACTCAAAGTTCCAACAATTGTTCTAAAATAGAAGAATTTACAGTGTAGAAGAGAGACTAGCAATAGAAGGAAAAAGTAGAATTTGAAAGTTGATGTTTGGCTAAAAGAGAAGGTCATAGTTGAAAGGAATGAAGATAGGTTTTTGAAAAAAATTGACTTTTCAGTTGCTACAGGAAGCTAAATTTTTAGTTGCTATGGGTAGATAAATTCTTAGTTGTTACGGGCAACACTAGTTGCTACAGGAAAAGATGGTTGCTACGGGAAAGAATCAATTTCAAATGCTAGTTGCTGCGGGAGAAGATAAAAATTAAAGCTAGTTGTTGCAAGTGAAGCTCAAGTAAAACATTGAAGCACAAAATAAAATGGAACTACATTTTTCACAAAACTTGATTTGTACAACATTCAGGAGTTGTAAATAGAGTTCCTTGAAATAATATGTTATGCATAGTTTCAGAAAATAGTATACATTATTTTCAGAAAGTCAAGAAATATTGTTACAGTCAAGCATTCAATAGATATGATTTTCATAAAATAATTACATCTCAAACACTCATCTCATGAGGAAATTCAATGTTCAAGTGATCTCAGTTTGAAAAGGATTAAAGCAAGTATTCTCAAAGGGTGCTACAAGATTTCAAAGAATCAAGTTGATCCTGAAACAATGAATTGTAACAAATGGATTCTCCAGAATACAAAATGAGCCAAAGATTTCAGAATGGACCTGAAGTAATGTACAGAACTATATTTGCAGAAAATCATAACCATCTTCTATAATATTCTCAACAAATGATGAGGTAACAATTTTTTGAAAGTTAAAGCACAAAGAAATCATACAGAGAAGAGGCTAAAGTATGAATATCCAAAAAGATGAAAATACTCTATGTCTATCATAGTAAAACAAAGGAAGATACAAAGTAAATCAGAGTTTCATAACAGCAAACACATAATCATAGACTCTTTTTGAAGTTCATTTTAGCAAAGGCCGAACATTACAAGTACAGGAAAACCAGAAAATAAAATTATAGTACATAATTAAACCAAGACTTTAGCTTTTTATAGGTATTTTCCATACAAATTTGAAAATTATCAAGTTCACATATCTACAAATACCCAAAACTCAGAAAATACAGATCTATAATTGATAATGTAGATTGGGCCGAAGAAAAAACTCACCATAGATAATCAAATGGTCATAACTTTCAAGCAACTGGATAATGAAGCAAGAGGTCCATAGGCCAACGTGAAGTTTTGAACTCGGGAGTCAATCAAGAGAAACAAATCACAGAACCCACAAATATTTCCAAAAAATTCAGTGATACATCTAAAGAAGAAAAGAAAAGAAGAGTACGTATGCAAGAGAAATTATCTCACCTATAAATGACTATGGTGGCCAATAGACTGAGGAGATCTCGAAGAATAGAGAAGAATCAAGCTTCAGAAACTCACCATGGAGGCCATTACAAGAAAACTGAATCACAGAGCTGAGCTTAAAGAAACAATAATGGTGGCCCACACTTTGACCACCTTGCTCAGAAAGCTCGAACAGATTGCAAGAAACCATTTCTCAGAGCTATCTCAGATTCTAGATCAAAAGAAAGAAATGGCAGAGATATCAAATTTTTAACTCACAAAGCAAACTTAGATCTCGTAGACTTCACCACAAAATACCAAACAGAATAGACCAAGCTCGAAGTAACAACCATGGTGGAAAGAAAAATGGATTTACAGGAAAAGCTCGAAAATGACCAAAGCACGACCACTGCATAGAAACCGTGAAACCCGATATGACAGAGTCTTTTATAGAGAAGGAGCTCCAAGGTATAGTGAAAGCCTGAGCTCAATAGAATAGAATAATGGCATCAAGAGAAATATTCAAAATGAATGTGCTTTAGGGTCAAGTTCTTTTTACCACCCAGACCCAAGAAGTGGGTTAACTCGAACTCAACCATAGTCAGATATCAACGGCATCAAAACACCAAGGACACAAGATCAATGTCCTCAAATCATCACAACAATCAATGCAGACCACCTGGGTAAGGTGCCACCGCCCGTATTAAATGCTAGCTAAAACCCTAATCACAGGTCATAAATCAATGGTCTGAGATCAAACAGGTACAAAGATCAACGACAAAGAACAAGGCATGAAATTTCAAAATAAACCACAAGGGTAATAGTTAACCTAACTAGAGTTGATGCCACCAACCAAGTCACTAAGGGGTGAGTCACCATGGAAGGGGACAACCCACGTGTCCTCCAAATTAATCATTGCAAATGACTTTCAGTTAACCCAAGTGCATGCTTCAAATAATTTTAAAAGGGTGACCAAATCATATATCATGATCACCAAAAAGGTGAATATTATAATGTGCCAAGGCCGACATAATCAAAGGTGGCAGACTATATAATATGCCATGTGTTATGCAAAGGGGCTTAATTATTAAAACTATGATTATTGCTTAGTTTATGCCCAAACAAATCAAAGGGGTGGTCGAATGTATTATGATGCCTATGCCATGGCCAAAGGAGATGTCAATATCAAAACATGTGCACATAGCAGGTGGTCCCCACAGGAGGAATTATTTTTGCAAATATTGCTAAGTATTGTAATTATTTTGCTCACATACAAGGAGTTGTATTTTTCATGCCTTCACAACAAGACAGAATAGAGAAGAAGACAAAGTTGCATGTTCATGGAAAGAGACTTGCCTAGCAAGCAACCTTATTTTTAGCAAATTATTTATCCTTCTTTTCTTAAAAATAGAACAGTCAACTCCAGTTTGACTATAATGTAAGTAAGGCTAATAATGCCTATTTGTAATTGCATGCTCTATTTTTATCCCTTTATCTATTATTAAATAAAGGATAAAAATAAGATGCATGGGTGAGTACAAGCCTTAGGCTATTTTTAGGAAGAGGGTGAACTTTATTTTCCTATATATTGTGTGCCTTTGCAAAGCATGAGGAGGAACTTCTAGAGAAATTTTTGGATATATGAGTACTGAAGAAAAATTTTCAATTTTTGCCCTCTGAGTGTGAAGTATTCCATGCATTTCCAAGTTATTTTGTAGTCTTGTGTATTTTCATATTAATCTTGTGAATGCAAATTCATTGATCAATCACTTTACCCTGCTACAAATTTAGTCTTTTTTGCTTAATTTTAATGTGCACATTCACTTATTAGTACTATTATGATTCTCCCTCAGTATAATCAAGTGTTTTTCCCTTAGACATTTTGTAGAAAAACTATTGGTTCATGCATCAAGAATCCTTCCCAAATCAATTGTGCATATACTTAGTCAAAGCCCTCATACAAATTTGGTGTATCACCTTAGTTTTAATTATTTTCCAGTCATATTTTACTCTCAAACTCCCAAAAATCAGTTTAGGATACACCAATAAGGAACCAGCCTTGATACCGAGAGACTCACCTCAAAATAGGTATACCCATAGACCTGAGGTGTTTCCATTGTATCTACGAAAGAGAGATCAATTGTGCAAGCTTAGAAAACCTGCAACCATCTCTCTACATGGTGCACTTTCCAAAGATAACAATACGTGCATCTCCCTCTAAATCATATGAGCTCCAAGTTTTGTTGTGATTGGTTTAGTACGGTGAAAGCTATCGATAACAAAATTTTGAGCTATAATGGTGGAAAACACAGTGGCCTATATAAGGGTAGTGTTAATCCTAATTTGACCAAATTGGGATCTATCAAGATCTAGGATGATCTGAGAAGATACCTAGGAGTCCATGAAGTAGTGGGAATGAAGTTTGAGAATATTTCATGAAGGAATCATTACTTTTTAGGAGTCAATCGATCGCACAAACTGGTAAGACTATATTGGACCACTCAAAGGGTTACTATAAAGATGAACTCGAGCCAAATAACTATAGAAAACAGTATGTGAAGCTTATGGACACCTAAAACATGATGAAGGAGGTTGAAATAACATGGATCCATACCATGGAAGAATTATACTTGCAATTTAGGCCTTGAATTGGGTAATAAGAAGGCTATATAAATTTATGGTAGAGTATAAACAAGCAAGTTGAAGATTATTGCTAGAGAAAACAAAGAGGAGTCCAAATTTTTTTGATGTCTTTCACATGTCCAATTAGGTATAAATGATTCCCTGACTTTATTTTCAATATACCTCATTGTAGGGTAAGTATGAACTAGGAGACTTAAGAGGCATGTATGTCAAGAACCTCAAGAGTGAATTTCATAAGTACGATATAGTCTTATATGTGAACATAGAGGTTTGAGGACCTATAAGGCATGAGTTAATGATTATAACTCCTCAATATGATAACTAGTGATCTATACACCCCAATGTCTAGCATGATAAGAGATTTTCAATCCAAAAGAAGGACTTAGCATAAAACAAAGTAGTATTGTCATAGTTGGTGAATGATTCTTTATTGCAACAAGATCCATGTAGGTGTGTTGATTGTCTTCTCTCCATTAAATGGGGTGATCTCATACACAATTCATGCAAGATATAACAAGGCCCTTGACCTTCATGATAGAGAGAGAGTGTGTGAGTATTGAATCTAATATGAAAGGATTGAATGAAACCTTGAACATGCATTTAGAATGATTGATGGTCTATGGATAGATGAAGTGAGTTAAAGGAGTTGATAAATTAGTTAAGACTAATGGTGTATCTGGTAGGGTTTGAAGGGTCTTCTAGGAAGGAGATATATAAGTCACCTTAGTGTGATTGGAAGGCACAAGATAAGCAAGAAAGGATTTTTGTATAAGGACAAACCAAAGTAAGACCATGGGGTAGAGGAGTAAAGTAGTTGTCATTGACTACTTGACTATAAATAAGTATTCAATCTTGCATAGGGAAAAGACGATTGTATCCATAAATTATAGGGTACAAGGTAAGACAACTAGTGGAGCCTATAACTTTCACTTTTTGGTTTAGGTGTCAAGAAGTAAACCATGATATATTCATCATGGTGGATCAACTAAGCTAAGAAGGATGCATCATAAACACTAAAATACTCCCTTTTCAATAAATGCTTTCATTTTCATGTAGATGACATTTATGATATAATTTCATCTCTCCAAGAAACCTTTGTGAATAACAACTACCTATATACTAGCTAGATGAGATACCATCACAATACATGTCTCCAGGAACAATTTCAAACACTCACCTATCATTTCACACATTGAGAAATGCAAAGACTTGTTTCACCTATCAAATACACTACTTAAAGCTCAAAACATCAAATACAGTCAAGTAGCTTCATAATTTTCTTCCTTTTCACAATCATTGAGACAAATAAGTCTTTCAAAGACATGGTTAACACAATTTAATTCACCTTGTCATTGTCTTCATTAACTTGATACACTTGATTACCTAATCTTGAAAAAACCTTTCAACTTCTTCATAATATTTATAGACACTTGAAATATGCTTACACTTGGCATTTCCTCCAATCCATTCAATTAATGACACTTCGTTAATCATCCTTTCTTCACTCCACTTTGGATGCCAATTTACGACACCTTTTGGCCTTATTCTTCCTATAATCAGCTTATTTGGCTAATATGTCTCTTATTAGCTAAACATTCCTCCTTTCGACCATTGATAACCTCCTGGTTCTCTCTTGACCTCTTCTATTGGCTTCATAGGCTATCTATCAATCACAATTGGTTATCCATATCCCTCCCAACTCTCAATGAGTCTCTAATCACTTGTTAATCAAGTTTAACTAACCTAAACTAAGCTTAACTAATCCTAAAGCATGTTTATCCTAATCTAATCCTAAAGTTCTTTTTGTGATTTAGTCCCACATGCACCCAAATTCCAAATTATTCCAAACCAAAAACTATAAATACAAGGCTAAGCCTACCCATTCAAACACACAACTTTACATAAGCTAAAGAAAAAATAAGCCTAAGAAAGCTTCAAAGCTCATTTTCATTAAGGGAATAAGGCATTTGATCTTGGGTCATCCACCATTAAAATAACTTCATCTTGCACCCATGTTAGGTTAGTAATGAAATAGCTAAACTTGGCCATGTAGCCATTTAGTGAGATTCATTCACCCTCATGGAGTAAACAACAAAACTGATTGCTTAAGTCTTTAGTAGGCATATTTTATTAAGCTTTCAAGAATAGAGGTTAATGTTATTTGTTATATTTCTTGCTTATTTCAAGTTTTAATACATGCAAATAGGATTCCTTGCTCATTTCTTATCATATGGTCCATTGAGGGTCTTTTGCACAAAGCTTTGGGGTCTTACCCCATATCCATAGCTCTTTGTAAAATCTTCATTGAACACATTTGGCACAGCCCGGTGGGACACTTATGTCCATCCTCCATTAATGGAGGTCTTTTAGGTTTTTCAAAGTTCATTTTCAAGTTTTTAGGTCAAATCACTTGTTATTTCCTCATTTTTGTTTCTAACCCTAGATAAATGACCTTCATTTACATGCATTTTATGGGTTTGATATAGAAATAGGACACTTTGACTAACAACTAACCTATTTTCTCTTGAAATTTTGAAAATCCGTGTTTTTGTAGGTTTTTCACAGGTGTGCATAGGTGTAAAACAAGGGGTGCGTACACGTTGAAACCCCAACGTACCCATCAGATCAGGCACATACCTATCAGGAGGACTTCATCATTTACACATTTTCTCTCTACAAAGATGTGCACGCATCTCTGTCATCTGTGGCACGTATCCGCCTCTATGGTCGCGCATGCGTAAATGGTCTGACTATGTAAAAAAATTGATAATTTTTTGTTTCAAGCTTGGGCACGTACACGTCAAAAACCTAAGCGTCCATGTCAATATAGGCATGTCTCTGTCATGTTGTGAGCATCTATGTTTTACTGCATTAAGTTTCATTAATTTTTGACTGCAGGCATACTCGTTAAGTAGGGCGTGTATCCATCGGTTGGGAAGCGAAGGTATCAGTATAGGTGCATAGGTGTCTATATTAAAAATTGGAAATTTTTATAGTCTGCAAATTCTTTTCTCGATCCATTACTGCAAGTTTCTAGGACTAATAATTTAAAAAAATAGTTTTTTTCCTTAAACATTTCAGTTTGCATAGTTAAAAGTGTTTTGTTCTTGGCTTAAAATTAGCTTTGTAGAAGTGTGTATGCTCTCTCCTTGTGTCTTCCAAGGTGATCTTGGAGATCAAAAACACTTATACAAAACTCATATAAATTGTTCAAAGAAACACTTGTTTTATAAAGGTTGAAGTAAAATTTCATGTGATTTTAGTAGGATTTTTCACATTGCGTATGCTCTTCCTTTGCGCCTTTTGGCAATCTTAGGAATCAAAAGCAAAGTGAAAAACTCTCTTTCTTGACATCAACCTATGAATTGGAAAATTACTAAAAACTTGTTGTCTACAGGACCTAACAATTGTCAGAGAAAGGTGTCAAAAAACAAAACACAAAACTTCTAGTACACGTATTGCTACTTAAAAACCACTTTAAGTTCAAAGCAAGATAAAAAACACACCATATTCAAAACATTGTATTTCAGGTTTTGAGAAAAGGGTACATCCCTATTTGTTGAACTAGAACATAACCCCTTTGGTATAATGCCTTAAGCTACAATAATGGGGGTTGTTCTAGGAACCCTAAAGTAATCCACTATTGTGTAACCTCGTGGATGAAACAGGAAGTGTTCCGCTTACCCACTTGACTAGTACGCCTTGTGAGTTAGAGTTGCAAGTTGTCTGTATCATGACCCTAGTAAGAGTACACAATGGATGCATTTATTGCCCACTGTACTTGAAGGGGGAAAAGATGAGATACTCCCAAATTAGTTAGTGTGAATTTTTGGGTAAATATTACACTGCTCTTAGATGACTTTGTAACACCTAGTTGAGAGAACTTACTAGGAAAACCATTTTTTCTTGGAGCCCACTTTACTAGTCCTTTGTCATGTCTTATCCATTACAAAGTGATAACTTTTTGGATTCAAAACCTTGTTTTTCGAACAAGGAAAAGAATCCACTTAAGTTGGATCTAAGTGCCTTTCATCATGGAAATTAGATGACATTTCACTTAGCTTAGCTTCTTTCTCTCCTTTGGATGAGGCGAAGCTCTACCCAAGTGGTACTTAGTTTATTTTTCATCTTTTGATCTACACCTTTGCATTATTGTTTCCCATTCGAGGCAAGAGAAGGAATCTTTCGGGAGTGTTTTCATAGATAGTGTTCACCAATTTTTGTCCGTTTACATGCATCCATGTTTGCAGCTGAGTTGTTAAACATATAAAGTGTGTGGATGCGTCCTCATATCTTTGATGGCCACTTGATCTTGATTTCAGGATCATCATCATAGTTTGGATTGATTCATCATTTGATCTCCCTTTGACGTGTTACTTTGTTCGCATTGTCTTGACATAATTAAGATACTTATGTCGTGTTTTTCATAAACATGATCTAAGTATCCACATTGTGGTGTTACGCTACACACATTTTAACACATCCTCAGTATACCTTGACTTGGTTTGATTTCAAACATTTTCCCAAATATTGAAAGGTGTCACTTATTGTGTTTGCGTCATTTTAATACCACTTTGGCACTAATATCTTGCTTCTCTATGAAGCTGGATAGACGTGTCCAATTGGTGTGGTTACGTGGCTTACATTTGTAAGCCTCACCCTTTAACATTTTGGCCTTGTTGGTTGTTGAACGTGTCATTGTATCCTTTGATTGGGATTCACATCTACTCTTTGTTAATATTTACGCCTTGTTCATTTTGAGCTTGACATAAATATTGACATTGTGTTGATCATCTTTGCATCGAACTATCACTTTGTACACGCATTTACATAGGGTGTATTTCCTTTTTGATTGGCTTTGTGTTTCACACTTGCATGATTGTTCCTTATGATTATTCATCAAGAAAAATTGTTTTTAGGACAATCATTTTCGATCTCATCGAGATTACATCATCACAATGTCTATTTTCCTTAGACCTTCTTCATAAAATCATGCACGCATCTCCATACTTACCAAAATGTCTAGTTGGATGTCATTATGCTAATCGACATGTCACTTCCTTCCCTTTGAAGGATTTCCATCACACTATCTAGGTCTAGACATTTGTACTTAAAAGATGCAAACAATGAATGACTATCACGTGGTTTCTCACATTTACAAAAATATGGAACCTAGGTTTAGGTATTCACATCAAAATATTCCCATTACAACTAAACCTTGTTTGGTTCTTTGTGCTAGAGAGCCCATTTGGGTACCCTGTTCCCCACCTTCAGCTCATAGTCAATGGTATGGTTTGGATGCTTTTGATCCAAATTATTATTTAGGTTCCCCCACTCTTCTTCTTCTAATTCAGATCCAAACTACCATTCGGATTCCCATGCTTCTTCGGAAAATTCGCATCCTAACTATTGTTCGGATACCCATAGATCAAATCTTGAATCATGGTCCTCCCTTCCTTCATAGGACCTTTATTCCAAATCGTCTCTACAATGTCTTCCTCATTTGAAGACTCGTGTGACTCCAAGTTCCATCAATTGAAAATCTAATTCGGGTCTTGAGTCATGGTCCTCCCTTTCTTCGCAAGACCTCCTTCATCAGTCATCTCAACAACCTATTCCTCCATCAAAGAGTTCCATGACTTGGGTTACCTCTAGTCAATCATCTAATTTGACTCCTACGTCACAACTTAACAAATGGCTATGTGATCCTACTTTCTAACCTACATTACGTCGTCTTCTAGAAAAATGACATAGGTCCAAATCCAAATCGTCCATTCATGAGATACTTGCCTCCAATCCTACTTCTTCTCTTGAGTCATCTTCTTCGTCAATCAATCTTCCCTCCTTATCAGGACCTATTTCTTCTATTCAACCTTCTATGACTAAAGAAAAACAACCTCTACTGATTGATTTCTCTCATAATGAAGAAACAATTAGAGTACATGAAGATATCCCTCTAGAGGATTGCAAACAAGGGTTATTTCTTGAACTCGATACGCTCACGTATTGGGGAAAAGAAGTTGATTCCTTTTATCAAAACATAAAGGAAGAGCGTAAGGTCATGGAACTTGATTCTTCTTCTATTATTCCATCTTCACCTTCCTTTGATCATGATGAGATAACAGGATCTAGCATTGATCCATGGCCTATCTTCTTGTTGCCAAATCATTCCTTATCTATCACCATTCCTCAATCAAAATCTCACCTTTGGTCACCGTTGAGTAGCCCATCGACTTCTTCTATCTTGGGGCCACATCCTAGTAGCCCTCCATTTTCTACTTGTGGGTCACCTCATGGTAGCCCATTCCCTTCTATTCTCGGGCCACACCCTAGCAACCTTTTGTCATATTCTTCTATTCTTGGGCCATGTCCTCGTAGCCCCATTTCTTCCATATTAGGGCCATATTCTAGTAGCCCTTCATCATCTTCTATCAGTGGCTCACATCCCTGAAGCCCATCCTCTTCAATTATTGGACCGCATCCTTTTCATCCATCATTTATTTCTTCTATTAATGGTTGTGGCAAGCCCATGGTCATTTATCACATCAGTTCTAAATGTCCATGTTCACTTTCTTCTCCCACTTCTTGGGGTTAGAAAAGTCACACGTCAGCCTATAAGAAACCCAAACATGTTCATTATCAAGCTAAAATAAAATTTCCCGAGCTCCAAAGCTCCTAACACTTCTAATCATCTTAAGGTTAAAAATTAAGCATGATTCAAGAACGCACATCAACACAACCATCAAGTATGGGGCAATGTGCAAAACCTTTGGATAGGGAACTCAAGCTCCCACATGAGCAATCCTTGTTTCAGGATAAATCACAATCATTTGTTGAGTATGAGCTCACCTCGATCATTGAGATCGGAGATAATATAACTCTTGATAAAAAAACACGCCTAATCTCCCTTATCAAGGAAGTCACAAACATCGTTGTTGGATCTTATCACATGGAGTGACATTGTTGGTCCCACTTTTCCAAAACTATCAAAACTAAAAAATCAAAAACAAATTAAAAAATACAAAAACATGAGAAAACATTTAAAAAATCAAAGGTACAAAGATCAAACATTGCAATCAGGTATTGCGTACACATGGATGTTCCTTTCTTCCCTTCCTTGTTATTATTCTGTAAGTATTCCTACCATTTTCATCACTTTGGTGATATTTTGGTTATCCTATTCACACGCATTTTGTGACATTTATCTCTATGGTATCCATTTGACCCTAGTCTTTTATCACCTTGGTAAATTAAAGAATGACTAAGCTCTTAGAGATCCTATCACATTCAACATCTAATAAACTTGTTGCAAAGAACTTTTGGACATATTTATTGACACTAGCCAATGTCATCATCACATTTAATCCCATTTCCTTCCATCAAGCCATCAGTGGTTCTTAACCCCTTGTCAAATAAGAGAGCTAAAATAAGTTTTGTAAAGCAAAAGAATCAAAATCATTCAAAATTCAAAAGCTAAAAGCTGAAAGCAAAAGCACATTGATAAATAAATCTCTCTTGGGGTATTTTCAATAATCTCTATTGGGGCTATGGATTCGACTAGCAATAGAGAATTTTTTTGATAAGAATAAAATGCATCTCCATTGGGGCTATGGATGCCTAGCTGGCAGTGGAGCAATGTACGGCTATCCTTCCACCCTTCATTCACAAATCACCTATCACCTATCAAAATAAATCATTCCTACACATTGGCTAGGGTGTCTTCACTTGTTTTCTATTAAATCTTCCCTTCAAGAGGTAATAAATTCCACATACACACATTGGATCTCTATGAGTAAACAGGATTAGTATGTTACCAAGTGTTTTTTTACCTTGTTCAAACTCTTACTCTAGTCGTATCTCATCTCACGATTTTTACCTTTGGCTAATCACTTCTTCATCATAAGGCTTCTAAGCTACATTCATATCATTTATGTTGTTGTTCTACTTCATTCAGAACATCCATGTGTATAAGATTACTTTTTTCCATGTTTTCGGACACCTTTGTCTCTTTTCACAAAAACAATCTTCTCATTCCTTTCTATCATGTGCTTTTAGGCCAACTTACGCTGGGGGCATCCTTTCTTCTTCCCAGCACTTCATTGGTTTATGTTCATCATCATGTTGAACCTATCCATAATGGCCTTGGGTCCCACTTCTACCTATGAAGAGTTTGCCTTTGAATACTCCCACCTAATCGTTGGGGAATTTTTACATCTTCACCTTTCTCATACGCACGTGGCCTTATGCCCTTATACATCCCATCTATCACTAGGGGCATCCATGCTTCCTCATCTTCCTGTACATAGTTTTAGAAAACTTTCAAAATTAACAAAAACATTCAAATATGTTAGAAAATCATCCAAAAACATTCTAATATGTTAGAAAAATCATCCAAAAACATTCAAATATGTTAGAAATTTTTAAAAACATTCAAATATGTTTCAAAAAAATTCTAAAAATTGAAAATCATCCTACAAAACGTCATTCTTTGGTTCTCACCTGTTCATGTGCATGACTCGTGGATCATCTTAATCTCCAACCATCAACAAAAGCTAAGCTATTTACTTCATCTCGTACTGGGGCACAACGAGTTTCACGACATCTTGTTTCATAGTGCACATTTCTTTTCGGACCTAAGTGTCATCCGTTATTCCCCTTACATGTATCATTTCTTGGGGCACCGTTGTCAACCCTTGTCGTTAATTCACACATGTCGAATCAAGCTCGATAACAAAAACATTACCTCTTGTTTCTCGTTAGGTTAGCTTGTTTACTTTCTCGTATTACATTACATTATGTATGTTGCATGGAGTTAGGAATATTTTACTTTCTCGTATTGCATTGCATTATGTATGTTGCATGGAGTTAGGCATCTTTTACTTTCTCGTATTGCATTGCATTTTGTATGTTGCATGGAGTTGGTGTTTTTAGCAATGGACATTTGTTTGTATATGGATTTTCATGTCATACTACACTTTTGTTCATTCTTTTTAATAAGGACCGATGATGAAGATCACTAGCAATATGATGAAAAATAAAGTTTTTAAAGGCCATTGGATGGATGTTAGCTCATTCCCTCTTCCTCATACTCCTTTTTCTTCTATATCCCCTTTCTTCTTCTTCACACTATTCTTTCTTCTGTTATCTTTCTATCATATTTTCGATCGTCGATCGACCTCTTTCATCACCCCATCGAAAATCGAGGGGGCATCCTCCATTCTACTCATTTTTCTTCTATCCCTTCAAAAATTGCTACTTGTTTATGCTTGTCTACTTTCTTTGAAGTGACGTCACTTACGCCACCTCAAAGAGGGGAAAATGTAGACACATGAAATATGCTTACACTTGGCATTTCCTCCAATCCATTCAATTAATGACATTTCGTTAATCAACCTCTCTTCACTCCACTCTTAGATATAAATTTACGACTCCTTCTCGTTGTATTCTTCCTATAATCAGCTTATTTGGCTAATATGTTGCTTATTAGCTAAACATTCCTCCTTTCAACCATTCATAAACTCCCCGGTTATCGCTAGACCAATTCTATTGGCTTCGTAGGCTATCTATCACCACAATTGATTATCCAGACCCCTCCCAACACTCAATGAATCTCTAATCACTTGCTAATTAAGTTTAACTGGCCTAAACCAAGCTTAACTAAGCCTAAAGCATGTTTATCCTAATATAATCCTAAAGTGCTTTTTGAGATTTAGTCCCACATGTGCCCGAATTCCAAATTCTTCCAAACCAAAAACTATATATACAAGGCTAATCCTACCCATTCAAACACACAAATTTACATAAGCTAAAGCCAAAACAATCCTAAGAAAGCTTAATAGCTCATTTGCATTACCCAAGCTAATAAGGCATTTGATCTTGCATCATCCACCATTAAAATAGCTTCATCTTGCACCCATGTTAGGTTAGTAATGAAATAGATAAACTTGGCCATGTAGCCATTTAGTGAGATTCATTCACCCTCATGGAGTAAACAACAAAACTGATTGCTTAAGTCTTTAGTAGGCATATTTTTACTAAGCTTTCAAGAATAGAGGTTAATATTATTTGTTATATTTCTTTCTTATTTCAAGTTTTAATACATGAAAATAGGATTCCTTGCTCATTTCTTATCATATGGTCCATTGAGGGTCTTTTGCACAAAGCTTTGGGGTCTTGCCCCATATCCATAGCTCTTTGCAAAATCTTTCATGAACATAGTATTTATGGATCCAAGACCTCATTGGAAGTATTTAGTGATCTCTAAAACCTTGATTTACATTGATAAACCACTTTTATACCTTGTACCATCTTATTCACAATGTTTCTTTCATGACAATCTATGTAGCAGTTTAGATACACTTATTTTTACCTATATGGTATTGATCATGTTAAAACTAACCTAAAATTCATGAAAAACTCTCTTTGAAACTGCTAGAATAGTTAGACCAACACTCAAGAACTATTGAGACTCGTCTTGTATCTTTTTATCTTTGAAGATAAACGTACTAATTTCATATTATTAGATATTGTAATGAAGATCTTGAAAACTCTTATTATAGACCTCAACTTATAGATTTGTTCACTTAAGGTACAAATATTAATTCATTCAACACTTGAGAACATGAATATAGCTGAAAATTCTCATACCTTTGACTCTTGACATAGAGATAAACAACTTACAATATATTGAAAGAACAATTCACAACTTAACAGTTTTAAGTATTTTTTGAAACACGACATCATTCCATTTCACCTATTCAACTATGATGGACTTTGAACAACATGACCATACATAAAGGGACATCAAGACATTTTTTCAACCCTTTAAGAAACCTATTTAGCTAGTAAGCCTTGACACACACTTGTAGACATTGGTATCACATTTTTGTAACTTATAATGACATTTTATACTCTCAAGATACCTCTTTTGCATTCAAACCAAAATGAATTATTAAATACCTTATATGAAATTAGTGAACAACATAACATACTCTTGGAAGCTCCATACATTTGTGAACGAGAAAAATGAAACACACTCCTAAAAAGACCTTTCACAAACATATATTTACAAACTTAGACAAGAATCAAAAGAAAGAGAAAATAACTTAACCCTCATCGATGGGTTATTTAATATACGTTATAACCCTTGAGGTATCCCAAAGGCCTAACTTCTTCAACTTCTCAAACACAGGTGATTACTTCACTTCAACCTTTGACTAAAACTTCTTAGCCTCATTTGTTTGACTAAGCCTCTTGTCATCCTTTTTTAGGCTTGAAATATATTTGGTAGCAATTTGATCATTAACATTGAATGATATTGATTCTCCATTAAATGATTTTGGCATCCACACTTCCTTCACTCTGGGATTCTCAAACTTATTTACTTTCTTAGATGAGTTGGTGAGAGAAAAATCTTACAGTATGACCCTTGTGATGACACTTATGAAAAACAACCTCTTTCCTCTCCCTTTACTGACCACTATTGTGGTCTTTTTCATTTCACTAAGGGTACACACAGCTGAAAAAATTCCTACAATCCCTTGCTCTATGATAAAAACTATTGCAAAAATAACATTAACCATGAAACTTTGTATACCTAGTTTAGGCCATGAATGAAACTTCTTTCCATGAACACCATGATCTTCACTTCCTTTAGACTTGGAACATCTTTTTGATTTGCTAGATTAGGATTTACATCTTATTTTACCTTTAAGGTTTGGATATATTATTTGAGCTTGTCACATTCTTCTTCCTTGACCTTAAGAGAAGTTGTCATACCTTTGATTTCAATCTTCAAAATTATTTTCTCTCTCATATATAGTGCCAAATATTCTTATAGATCCATCATCGTCTCCTTGAGATCATTTTGAATATGAAAACAATCATCGTAGCACTTGTTTGTCAACCTTTAACATTCCTCTTCCTTTGAACTCAAATCTAAAATAATCTTCCCTATTTGACTCTTGAGACCTTTGAGGGTTTCCTCATTCTTCTTGTCCATATATCTCAATTCCTAGTTATCTTTCATGTATTTTCTTAGACATCCTATGCTTAAATGATCTTCTCCAAGTTGTTAGACTTGCTTCACAAGGACCTACTCTAATACCAATTTTTGGAAGAAAATATATAGAGAAGGGGTGAATCATTCCTACAATGATTTTTATTTCATTAACCAAACCATACATTCATCAATTAGATTGTCCATACATAATTCATAACCATGTGTGTTTATTAAGATATGCAACATAAATCACAAGAGCATGAAACAAAGTACACAACATAATAACACCATATTTAAGTGGGAAACCCTCATGGGGAAGAAAACCCACTAAAAATTTGTTGATATTACACACAATAAATAAATTTATTGAATCACTAACTTCACAAGGATCACTAACCCATAGTTTAGTATAGCACTAGCCCTACAAAGAGTAACAACCCTTGATTTAGTGAATAACCCCTCCATAAAGAGGATAAAACCACCCAATATGACTAAGCACCAACTCAGCCACATAATGATGATGATCTCTGATTATTTTTTCTACCACAATTGATGGAGATCTCTAATTAACCTGATGTACACACCTTCAAACCCTCATTCACACAACTCACTTTTTCTTCTTCTTTAACTTGTCTTGGCCTTAGAATCTTGTACACATGATCTCAAATATTCCTCAAACTGAAACACATCCAATCAAAATTAAAAAAAAATCTTAAAACCTTGAAATTACTTTTCCTTTGGTCACACTTTTCCTCCAAGAGCACTAGTTCAAAAATGAACCCAAAACCTTGCTTTTATAAGCTTCTCTTCCTTCAAAATAACATAGGTAGGTCCTTAAAAATTTCAAAAATAATTAAACATAAATACATTCCATTTGAATCATTAAAATGGTCACATATGACCCATATATGTCAGTCATGCCCAAAACCATTCATCATGCACCAAAAAGCCTCAAAACCCCATCACTATGATGAGAAAAATCCACTCATACCAAAATCATTATTATTAAAGTTTCAAAATTCACAAGACATTAGTAATACCACAAAAAAACATCATACATGGTATCAAATTAACTTTAACCAATCAAATATTTCATTAAATGGGCCCATTGGCTCATATCCTTCTCAAAATAGTGGTTTCTAACACCCTATCTTTTCCTTTGGGTCTCAATACCCTTCAATATGAACTCAATAATGGAATATGACCACTTTATGGAATTATTTGGACCTGTACATAAAATCTAGGAAATTTATAGTTTAATAAACATTCACATGCTCAAACGATAGAAAATTTACTCTTCATTAAAACAAGCTGCCCAAAATCATGTTTTGCAAACTCAACTAGTTTTCACCCTTATTTTTCATTTCAATTCAATAAAATTCCTTAAATAGGAAGACAAGTAATACCTATTCACTTTCAATGAGATATAAATAATAAAATCATCAATCTCATGCATCATTCACTTCATTCTTTCATCCTGAGCAAACATGTCCTAAAAATGTAGTTATCTTCTTCAAAAACTGACCTAAAAGAGACGACAAATAAACTCTTAAAGAAACAAGTCATACCTCATTGTAAATATATTTGAATAAAATTTCCATAACATATTATAACTCCTTCCAAATATAAGTGGAAGGCCTTCAATCAAGGCAATATTTCAAAACTACTTTTTATGCCTTCTAGGACTCAAAAAGAAAGCATGAGCTCAGCTTGCTCCATCATACCGAAATTCACTTCCACACTTAACAAAACCATTTAACATACTTATACATGATTTATAAGCACTCATACACTTTCAAAAATAATTAACAACTCATAATCATCACTTTAAATCATCAAGCTACTTGGCACCCTACTAGAGCAAACATCATTCAAATTTGACCTTCAAATAATAGCTCAAATCTTTTGAATACCTTATCCAATCATCAAGTTTGATATACCAATGGAAATATCTCTAAACTATATTCACAAAAAAACTTTAATTGAGTCCTAACTCCTCATGTAGCTCCTGCAATCTCAATTTTTCCACCAACTACTCCAAACTATCCCAAAAACATTTCTTTAAATAAATAGGTAACACTATGCACCTTTTCAAAATCATCATGACCTTAGACCCTCATTAACATATATAACAAATCCTAGTCTAAAAACTATTTTAATTTATTCATCATCTTCTCTAGATAACTTTGCCTTTGATTAACTAAAATTTACTAATATGTAGTACATTGGGGATAGTTAATTTAAGCTATGAACATCTATAATAATGTAAATAAATGCAAAAAGAAGTATCAAAATGAGATAAACAACTATGAAATAGGAATTTATAACCCTAATTTGTAAGATAGAAGAGGAAAGAACTCATCTGAATAACATATGCTCATGGGATTGTGTCGAGAGCCGATGAATAATATGGAAGTAGGAACGACTATGTAGAAGCTCCAAAAAGGATGGATCTGGAGTATCTAGCTGGACTGGAGCACATGTAGAGGGACCGATGTGCCTACAGGTATTATTATCTACAAACTAGCTGCCTTGGTCTATGCAAAATATCTGAAACTAAATCTCATAGGGTTGGGAGGTGGTCCAAAACCCTTGTTGTCTGTCGCATCAGATTCGTTTTCCTACACTGAGTGTCGCCAATAATCCAAGATGATGTAAAGACATACAAAATACCAAAAGAAATATCAAAACCATAAAAAATAAAGATGCAAATGAATGGGTTCGGACTAACCTTAGCTGCCATAATATTGAACTTGTGTTTGACTCGACTATTGTACTCCATTTCAGACCCTGTAGTTCTAGTGAGTGTGTGCATAATTTTCCCTAGGTTCTCTTGTGTCGTCGTACTTTAAGTAGTGAGAAATTACTAAATGTAGAAAATGTTATATAGAGTGTGCATAGAATAGAATAAAATACCTCCCCTATGAAGTGTGTTGCACTTTTCATAGCTTTGTGCCTTTTGATGGAGATATGTGGATGTAAGTGATCTCCAATGCAATAGATGGGTGAAACTCTAGGTGACTGATAGTAGTGAATGATGCTACGTCCCTCATTATTGTTTCATAAATTTACATTTATAGGTTTCTCTTCATCTAATTTCATAATTAACCCCAAAATGACAAACCACCAAAAAGATAAAGATCTAAAATGGCAAGAAAGATCCCAAAAAAAGTGGCGGGAAAGTGCAAAATGGACCGGGGTACCCCTGGTGGGAAGGACCCACCCATGGGTGCCCTAGTTGAGGATAAAATAATGTGGAATGTCATAATCGACTAAACATATCGATGCAAAATATCAAGAATGACAAAATAAGAAAAGAAATTCCCAAAAGATGGGGGTTAATTAGTAATTGCTTCACTCAAAAAAATTCTAAATAGTAGCTGAAACCGAGATTAAATAATGTCTAAAGTGCATGATTTTATGTCTACATTTTCCCCCACTTTATGTTGGTAAGTGGAAATTTTGGTAACATAGTGTAGAAATAGATGCATCCATGATGTCCATGAAGAGTATAATAGAAACTTGCCAAAGTACTAGAAAAAGCATGGAATGACAAAAGGATGGAGGAGTGTGGAAACTTAATATGAAAATGTGAAAACAAAGTGAGGTGAGTGAACCTAGGGTAGAAAACATGTGATGATGTTGATGTGTGTATTATACCCGCATGGTAAGTATAGTGTGTTTTGTTGTGAAGTGTTGTTGTTGACGTTGTTATTTTTTTTTTTTGCCCCATTTGACTTCTTATTTCTCATATGACCAAACCTCGCAAGGATAAAACAATCAAGTATTACAATATGTATGTATGTATGTTTAAAAGTACAATGTAAAAGATGTATGTAAAACTATGTAAATGTAAAATATGGAAATGAAAGAGTGTAAATGGAACATGTGCACTGATCCATTTGAGAGAAAGAGTGTATAAATGATATCCTATACTACAAGGGTTTTTCGGGTGATCGACACCATAGGCCGAAGAATTATAGGGAGGAAATTCTTTGTGTCCTCCAACATTTAATTGTTTCCTTAAAGCGTGTGTGAATATATCTCTATAATATCCTAGTTTTTGGGGAATCGATGTTAGCGGTAAAATAAGTATTGGGAGGAATTTCGTTGTATCGTTTAATTGTTAACTATCCCCTCAAATGTTAAGGACACCATCTCCTATAAAATTTGTTGCATATGAATTTTGTATACTAGTCTAAACTCACTCAATGTAATTAAATCCACAATGTCAAGGGTAGAAAGTGGACCGAACCGAATTGGTGTAAATGTCGTGGTGTTCGTATGTAAAACCAAAAATGATGCCCCCTCTTTGGTGATGCATACAACATCATTGATAGGAGAATGTGGACCAAAAATAGGACTAACCACATGTACTCTAAAAATATGCCCTATAGGAGGAAGGGAATGCGGTTGGTAGAAACCAAGGTGTGCACAAACAAGGATGGATAGCCAAATAAAAGTGTTAGTACAAGTAATCATGCATGTAACAATTAGCTCTTAAGCTACCAAGAAAAGTAATTTAATCATGCAAGAAGAAAATAAAACCACAAAAATAGGGTTGCAAACATGGGTTGTCACTCATGATGTCGTAAAACACATAAGGCCATTATGGCTACAAACAAAAAAAAGTGTCTATACCAAACATAAGGAAAATCTCACATACAAGAAGAAAAAAAAGATGAGATAATGTAACAAACAAGTATGGAAACAAGTATTCCTACATAAAAATGTTGCACATGAAGCACCGATTAGCATGATAAAAGATACTAGTATGTCAAAAGTGTGTATAACCAAGTAATGTACGAAATGAAACAATAGCACATGTGAGAGACAAATGTGGATGCCTCCAATGACCAAAGTGTAGGAAGGGTAGAAGGTGAGCATCCATATTGTGTGCAAGAGACCTATATATGTGATCACAACTACAAAAATATGTGAACATGCATGTGTGGATGATATAGATAAATGACATATAATAAATATAACTAGCATGTGTAGTAACGTGAAAATTAACAAACAAGTAAGCAAGAGTAAAAGCAACCATAATATGCATTACACTATGGATGGATGGAATTGAATGGAAGATGGAGTGATATGATCCGTTTGCCTCCTGAGTGGATGGAAGTGTATGGAGTGAGGTTCATTTTATTTTCCCACTCAACAATCAATAATGAACCATAAACGAGAGTGCATCATTGGGAAATGGTCAAAGTGTGTTGTGTGTGATGAGATGTGACCTAGTGACAATGTGTATGTGAACCCTATAGCCAAATCATATATCATGACAAAATGAATGTATAAGTGATGATTTATCCTAATCCTTTATCACTAAGAGATTAAAAGATGGAGTGGTGATGTAACCTAGGGTGTATACCATTACAAAATGATGGCAAAAGTGATGATTTAGTCTAAAGCATATGTGAGATAGAAATTTTGCATGATGGAAGGTCAAATAGTAAAATTTTAATGAGCATAAGGTCCATTTGATTTGTTAACCCTAGGTAGTTAAGTATGGACCGAGGAACTAAAGTGTGTCCTAGGGTGGTGAGCGCAACATGTAGAAGAAAATATAGTATAGGTGATGACCATGTGATAAGTAAAATATTTAAAATGCAAGATGAATAGAACATATGAATACACGATATGTAGAATTTAAAGGAAAGAGATGTAGAATGTGTAATGTATGATGCATAAGGTGTAATGTACAATGTAGACTAAAAGTAGTATGTATGAGGAGTAGAATGGAATGCTAGATACAAGTATGTAAAATGAAGACTAGTATGATTTAAGATATGTAAATGCGTAATGTGTGATGAAAGGCAATGTGTAATGCCTATGGTGCAGTGTGTGGGGTTCATGTGTAGTAATCCCTCAACAATCAAGTGTGAACCAAAGCACAAGAGTGTGTCATCGGGTAATGATACTAGAATGTATGATGTGTATGCCTAATGCAAGGAGATGAATGTATGAGAATGTGAAAAGGATAAGTGTGACTATGCTAAGACGATATGGGGGAAGGTATTGTTCAATTCCCCCAAACTACGTATGAAAAATTAACTATCCAATGAAACTAAAGGAAAGATATTCTCCATCTAATGTAGGAGATGAAAACATATGACCATGTTCTAATGGTGGTGGTATGGCAGATAAGCGGTGTGCTAGTAAATGAAGTCTATGTGTATGTAAGGGGTGGATATATCAAGAATTTTGTGGCAAGACAAAATGTGTTAGTGATGGAGATCTAGATGATGCGGAGGCGAAGGTGAAAATTATCTGCATGGAATTAACTAAGGTGACGATCTATGCCAAAATGCAGTAAGTTTCCAAGGAATGGGCCTATGTTAACGACTAGTCAAATGATGCAAGCACACATATAATGCTTGAGTAGGTGAGTTGGAGTAGATTGTTCCTTTGCAACATAAAACGTGATATATGAGAATAAGTAGGTGATGTGCTAGTTCGGGCGAGAAGACAATGACCATGGGGTAGATGGAGGGATGTCATCAATAGAAATGACCTAATTGTTGTAAATAAATTTTAATCGCAAATGATTCAGATAAATAATAGATTGAGAAAAATGAATCCAATTGATACCAAGAATCGTGTTGCATCCCTCAACCGTGTTTCCAATGAGGAAATATGCAAGCATAGTAAGAGGGACAACCGTAACATGCAACTTAACAACACAAAATGGTTTTTTGAAAGGGTACTCAATTTGTTGAGGATAACCAATAGCCTTAAGAAATGAATTAGAGCATGCACTAATGAGCCATGATGGGTCAACCTTAATATTTTTGATGGATTTCAAGCCAACAAATGCCTTGATATGTAAATTATTAGATGTGAAATTTGCATGATAATCATGATCAAAGAATAAAAATATAGGTTTTAAAAGTGTCGGTGTTTACAATTAAGAAATCAAGAGCCCCGATACAAGATAAGGAAATGCATGATAAACATAATTAGCAGAGGAATCGGTCATTTTTGTATTATGTTTTGGTAAGGGGTTATTAAAAATCTTAAGTTTATGATTTTCATTAATAGGTGTATGATTAACAAAAATAGTACCTAAATGGGGGTATAGGGTATTAATGTTAATATAATTAGCAGAAATAAACGCTATAGTAAAATACTAAAATATTAAAGAACAAATGTAATTAATTATTCTAAGTGAAATGAAACCCTAAATGTGTAAGAGAAGGGAGAGAAGTGGCTTAGTTGATTCCAAGTGATCATCACGAGTTTTCGCATGAGATCTAGAAATAAAATCAAGAAATACAAACGATCACTCAAGGACCCTATCAAGACTAGATATGGAAGATCCGAGGTGACCGAGGATTCTAGGATAGTATCTTGGGGCGACTCAGGGCACCCTAGTTTGTAGTTTGGGTGCTCGATCTCTCGTAAATGATTAGAACTTGATTATAGTATTGTCACAAGTTGGTTTAGAACCTTTCCTATTTATCACACTAGATTTGCTAAATGAGCAATATAATGACTTGCAACACAAAAGGAACTATAAAACCCTAGAAAAATAAAAGATGCAAATGAATGGGCCGGACTGACCTCAACCACCAAATTAGTTGTATTATCACTAATCCCTGCACTACATTTTAGACATGGATGTATTTCTCGTGGTGAGTGTGTGCATGTTGTGCCCTAAGTGGTCTCATGTTAGTCACACTTTGTAAAGTAGTGATAAATAATAACTATCGAAAATGTAAATATAATGTGTGTGTGTGGAATAGAATAGAATAGAGTTCCTCCCCTATGTATTCGTGTGATACTGAGATCTCCTATCCTTGATACAAGGTATTATGTGGATGCAAGTGATGCAATGGATGAAAATTTAGATAGAGTGATAGTTGTATGTGAGGCTAGGACCCTTATTATGGTATTATAATTTTATATTTATAGGGCTCTCAAGATTAATTTCGTAATTAATCCGAAAATTATGACTAGGAAAAGGATAAATATGAAAATGCATGAAAGGCCCCAAAAATAAGTGGCAAAGGATGTGCATAGATCGACACACCAAGGGTTGGACCGAGTGCCTAGGGGTGCCTAAGATACAGGCTGGGGTGCCTTGATTTTAGGCTATAATGACAGGATAGTTACAAAATGGATGGATAAGTGTTAGAAAATATGTGGGAATGACAAAATAAAATATAAAATAAAGATGGCCAAAAGGTGGGATTAATTAGTACTTTATCCACTTGAGAACCTTCTAAATAGTAGTATAAGACTTGGGCTAAATAATTTCTAAAGTGCATGATTTTGTGTCTACATTTTTCCCCCACTTTATGTTGGTGAGAAAATGCTCGATAACATAAAGTAGATAGATATGCGTACCTGATATCCATGTAGAGTGTAGAAGAAGATGTGCTAATGGACTAGACTCAAGCGTGGAATGACAAAAAAAAAATGTGGAGGAGCGTGGATTCTAAAGATGAAAAATGTGCATAAAAAGTGATGAGAGTGAACTTAGGGTAGAATGTGTGTGTAGTTGTTGTTGTGTGTAGTGTACCTACATGGTTAGTAAAGGAAAGTTCTTGTAGCGGTGTATTTTCATTTTTGTTTTCGTCATTGTTGTTGTTGTTGTTTTTGTTTCCCACAATTTCACTTCTTATTTCTCATATAGTCGGACTTGCAAGGAAAAACTATCAAGTAGTCAAATATGTATGTATATAAAAATGCTTTGTAAAATACGCATGTGTAAAGCACGCAAATGTAAAATACACTAGAATAAAAGGGTAAATGGAACATGTGCACCCGATCCATGTCGACAAAGGGGTGTAGAATAATATCATGTGTTGTTATGAGATTTTTGGGTGATCTCATGCCACCTTGGATAAAGAATTATAGGGAGGAAATGCACGATGTCCTCTAACCTTTAACTACTTCTGCTGCAATGTGTGAAGAGATATCAAAAATGTTGTGGTTTTTGGGTGATCCAATGCCACTTGATGGAGAAGTGTTGAGAGGAACACCCACTATAACCCCCAAGCTTCAGAATCGCTTTGTAGAATTTCTAAAGGAAACCATGTCCTGTTGAGGATGTTGTGTATGGAGTTCATAGAGTTGTATGAACTCACTCAATGTATGTGAACCGGTGTGAATACGCCATGCTAGTAGAAAACCCTCAATGATGCCTCACTCTTTAGGGGTGTATGTAACATTGTTAAAAGGACAAAGTGACCCCAAATGAGGACCAACCACACTCTGACTTGTAGAACTCTTCCCTATAGGGGGAAAGGAAATATCTATGTAAATACCAAGGTGCAAACAAAAGGGGATGGCTAGCCAAAAGAAGTGTTAGTCCAAAAACACATGCATGCAATAAGACAAGTGTAGAATATGCAAATAATGTAAAAACTACAAAACAAAGTAGTGTAAACACACAAAAAAAAATAGACCGCACAAAGTGGGTTTCAAATATGGGATGTCCCTCACTATGTTGTAAGAAACACAATACCATCATGGCTGCAAATAGAAGACAAGTGTTCACACAAGTAAAGAGAAAATCCTACATATATTGGAAAACAATGCAAAGAAGTTAAAACAAACAAATAATCATGAACATGTAATCTTGAAAAATAAGTGTTTCACATGGAACACCCATTAACATGTTAGAGTGATAACCAATATGTTAAAGCATGTAAGAACAAGTAGTTTCAGATGCTAAGTACAAAATGAAACAATATAACCTAGATAAGATGAATGTGGATGTTACAAACAACCAATATAAGAAGGATAGAAGGCCACCATCCATGCCACATGTAAAGTCATGTATCTATAATCACAATAAACAAAGGCATTAACACGCATGTGTGTATGATAATAACATATAAGAAAGAAATATAACATGTGTAATAAAGTGATCATGAAAAAAACTAGTAAGAAAGAGTAAATGCCACCAAGAAAATGCACTATGTTGTGGATGGATGGAATGGAATGCATAATGGAATGATAAGCGCAATGTTCCCCATGAGTGCATGGAATGTGTATGTAGTGAGTTTCATTTTGTTTTCTCCTTCAACAATCAATAATAAACCATAAAGAAGAGTGCATCATGGAGTAGTGTTGGTTATATCTAGCACATTGTGATGAGTGTATATGTGTAATGGTGATGAAATGTGAAATGTGGAGAGAAACATGTGGAACCTATAGCCAAAGCGTATATCATAAATTATTGAATGGAAGAGTGATGATTTATCCCTTAGCGTATATCACTATAGAATGGGTGTATGGGGATGATACATATGGAAAGATGTGTGTGGACCCTATAGCCTAAGTGTATACCATGACTTGTTGAATGTATGAGTGATGATTTAGCCCTAAATGTATATCACTATAAGATGAAAGGATGAAGATGGGTGATGATTTATCCTAAAGTGTATGTCACTATGGGATGGATAAGAAGGGAGTGGTGATGTACCCTAAGGTGTATGCCACTATAAGATGATAAAAGGAGGGTGGTGATTTAGCCTAAAGCATATACCACTACAAGATTATAATAAGGGTGGTGATTTATCCTAGAGTGTATACCGCTGCAAGATGATAGAATGGGTGACAATTTTACCTAAGGTGAATGTCACTAATGAATGAAATTTTGGATGAGGAAAATATCTCATTGTTGAATGTAAAGGCCATTTGATTGGTAAACCCTTGTTATTCGTGTATGGACAGATGAACTAGAGTGTGTCATAAGGTGGTGAGTGCAACGCATAGTAAATAAGCAAAGTGATGTAGATGGTATGGACATGAGTAATACGGAAATGCAATATAAGATATGTGGTGTGTAATGTAGGAAATGCACTAATAGGTGTATATAGGAATAGAATATGTAAGGATGATAGATGAAACTAGACCCATATATAACAGAATATAGTTTAGTGTAAAATGAGGAGGATTGATAGATGTGCGATGTGAATAAAAAATGTAATGTAAGCTGCAGATATATATGTGTAGATAGAATATGTAGTGATGATAGGTAAATCTAAACCCATAGATAATGTGACCTAGCGTAAATGTAGAATGTAATAAAGACATGAAAAACTAGACACAAATCATATGACGGATAGTGTAGTATGTATAATATAGATGATGTATAAATGACTAATAGATGAGGGATGTATAAGATAATGTAGGATGTAGGCTATGTATAGAAATGATGATGTAGGATGTGTGGTGTATGTGATAGAATGTAAATGTGTAAAACCTATAGTGCAATGTGTGGGGTTCAATGTAATGGTAATCCCTCAATAGTCCAGTGTGAACCGAAACACAAAAGTGCCTAAACGGGTGATAAGGGTGCTAGAATGTGTAAGAATTATACATATATGAGAAGGAGAATTTAAACATTAGAGGTGTAACTATGCTAATATGAGGAAGGGGAATTTTTTAATTGATATTCCCCTAAGTGGTCGTGAAGGTGAAATCACTTGATGAGGTCGAAGGACGAAGGTCCATCGGCGGGTGTGTCGGGATGATCAAATGGTAGGGAAATTCTCAAGTAATGGTGGTATGGCGGAAAAATTTTTGTGTGGGGAATGAAGACAATATGCATTAGATAGTTGTTCATAACATGAATTTCGTGGTGTAGTAAAATGTGTGGGCACTTTGAATCGAGAAGGTGTCATGCATAATGAAGAAGATGAGCCACGTGGAATAAAGTGAGGTCATGATTAATGGAGAGATACGGTAGTGGTTTTAGGGAGAGCCTTATGTTGATAGATGAGACTAATGGAGCACCATGGTTGTGTAGAGGTTAATCGAGGTAGTGAAGTAGGGATAGGATGCATTGTGGGAAATGTCAAGGGAGTTGTGTAAGTAAAAGGGGAGACTCATGAGGATGAAAAATGACGATAGTCAAGGTGAAGGAGGGATCTTTGTCAATGGAAATAATGTGATTTTCGTAAATAAATTTAAGGTGGAAAAGCTTTATAGAAATCGTATCTTAGGATTTACAAATCTAATCGATGCGCAAAAATAGGTCACATCCTTTGATTGTTTGATTAAAAAGGCAAGGGATGAGAAGAGTGAGAGGACCAATTGTGATATGTAACTTAACAACACCATAAAGTCACTTAAATGGATAGTTGATTTTTGATAGAGGGTAACCTATAGATTGTAACAAGGATAGGGAATATTCACTCATAGGAGAAGAGTTATTAACCTTGGTGTTGTTCACAAAGCTTGAGCCTATAGATGCATGTATATGTACATGGTCAAACAAGAATGTAAGCGGGATAGTTGGCATGAGAAAAAGAGATAATGGGTGGGGTCATGTCAGTGTTAGTGACTAAGAATTTGAGTGCACCCACATCTAGAGGTGGTGCGGCATGGTATGTATGATTACGGAAGAATTCATGGTCTTTTTGTCACAATGGTGGGAATTAGTGTTGAAAAATTAATTTTACCCTTATCCTTAGAGGGAGGAGGGCTAGTAGGTTCCAGAAATTCGAGCTTGTCATTGTCGAGGAGGTCTTAGATAATTATGTGAAGCTTTAGACACCGGTTGGTAGAGTGTCCCACACAGTGATGATAATCACAATAGAAATTTTCATTGTAATTACGTCCTTTAGGTCGTGATGGGTCTAATTCAAGTGGTGGAGGGAGGGTAATGATATTGTTTTCAAGTATTTTTTAAAAATAATATGTGGCACCATAGGAAGGTTGGTGAATGTATGCCTAGGTGGTTGGGATTGAATTTCCTTGGAAGGGGTAATAGTTAACAGTGAGCTTATTGTTGGTTGGCTTAGATGTAGAGGGTTTAAATGGTGTCTTGTTTGGAAAACGAGTGGAGGAGGAAGGTTGTTCCTGATACTTAAGTTTGCCAATGGATAGGAGCTTAGATTCACAGAGTTTAAGAGTATGGAAAAGTTGATCAAAGGAAGAAAAGGTCTCAAAGAGAACACTTTCTTGGAGAGGTTGTAAGAGACTTTGTATAAAAAATCTTGCAGTTCGAAATCAGCCAGGACATTAGTCATTTTAGCAAGATTATTCTTATATCATAAAACATAATTAGTGAATTAATCATTGGGTCCTTGCTTGAGTTACGCTAGCAGGAATAGGTCATTTTAGAACCAATGTTGATGGAGAAGTGTGTGAGAAAGGCATTGGCTAAATGGGTGAAGGAAGATATGGAATGAACAAGAAAATCATATAACCGCTGATATGGCGTAGTCATGGAGACTACGAGGAAATACTATAGCCAAGAGAAGGTGATCATCGGGAAAATCAATACAAGCAAGATGGAAGGTACAAAGGATCTCCTGTGGGTCAAGCATGTCCATTGAAAGTGGGAAATTTAGGGGTGAAAAAGTTAGGAGGGAGGGGTAGGTGGAAATGATAGGTGCGAATGGAGTATGCAACAACACAGTAGAATCTAAAGAAGGAGATGTAGTGGCCTATTGTAATTTGTGAATTTGATCCTAGAGATCATGATATAAAGAGGTTAAATCTTGATTGCCTACAGAGGAGGGTTTTCATTGATGCGAGACCAAAGGAGGTGTGAAATTATTATTATGAGTGGGAATTATAACCGAATCAGTGGAGATAGGTGGAAATGTATAAGAATGGGGTTGAGTGGTGATGGAAGTGGGCAATATTGTAGAAGAATTGATTTCAACCAAGTTAGTAGCCTCTTCACGAGCCACATGAAAAAGTAAATCTAAATCCTATGGGTGTTCAACAAGGTGGTTATTGATGGATTTAAGGTGAGCTTTAGTAAATTCCACATGAGATCAAGCCATGGAAGAAAGGGGGAAACCCTAACAAAGTGATAAATAGGAAGCAAGAAACGTATATGGCCGAGTTCACCAAAATGATTAACAAAAATTGGACCTAAATGGGGTTGTAGTGTATTAATCTTAATCTAATTACGAGGAATAAAATGTTGTAATAAAAGACCTAAACAATAAAGAACAAATGTAATTAATTACTCTAAGTGGAATAAAAACTTTAATGTGCAAGAGAAGGGAGAGAAGTGGCTTAGATTATTCGAGGTAAGCTGTCATAGGTTTTCGCAGATCTAGAAATAAAATCTAGAAGTGTAGAAAATCACTCAGGGGACCCTAAAAAGAATGGATCTATAAGATCTGAAGTGTTTGATGTGTGTGGGATGGTACTAAGGCACCTCGGGAAGCCCTAGTCGGTATTCTGGGCTCTCTAATCTCTATAAATGCTCAAAAATTGTATACGGTATGATCCCAATTTGGTTTGGAACCTTTCTTATCTGTTACATTGGATTTTCGGATGACTTGTATAATGACCTGCAACACAAAAGGAATTATAAAACCCTAGAAAAATAAAAGATGCAAATGAATGGGTCATACTGACCTCATCTGCCAAACTAGTGGACTAATCTCTAAGTGCTACACTACTTTTCATACCTAGTTGTACTTGGTGAGTGTGCTCATGTCCTTCCCTAGGTGCTCTTATGTCGGTTGTACTTTATGAAGTAGCAAGCAATGATAACTATAGAAAATTTAAATATCATGTCTATATGGAATAGAATAGAATTCCTCCCTTATGTAGTGTGTGTTATGGAGATCTCCTAGCCTTTATGCATGGCACTATGTGGATGTAAGTAATGCAATGGATGTAACTCTAGATGGAGTGATAGTAGTATGTGATGTTAGGACCCTTATTATAGTTTTATAAATTTATATTTATAGGGATCTCAACCTTAATTTCGTAAATAATCCTAAAAAGGATGACTAGGAAAAGGATAAAGATGAAAATGGCTAGAAAGGCCCTAAAAATACGGGAAAGGATGTCCAGTAGATCGGGGTGCCAGTGTGGGACAGGGGCACCTAGGGTGCCCCCAAGTATAGGCCGGGCACCCTAATTTTGGGCTAGAATGACAAGGAAATTTTGAAATAGATGGATAAGTGTTAGAAAATATGTGGGAATGAAGAAATAAAATATAAATTAAAGATGGCAAAAAGGTTGGATTAATTAGTACTCTATCCACTTGAGAACCTTATAAATAATAGTATCAAATAGGGCTAAATAATGTCTAAAGTGCATAATTTTATGTCTACAATGTAGATGTTGTAGGTTCCAAAAGGTCAATTTAACCATTTTCAAGAAAATCTGAATGAGGTGTCGAATCGAAAAACCCGATTAGTGGAATTTGTTATGCATTAATGATAATCACAATAAGAACTATCATCGAAATAACTCCCTTTTTTCGAGATGGATCAAGTTCTAGAGGTGAGGGTATGGAAAAAAATAATATTATCAATGATTTGAGGTAGAAAAACACTCGGATGTATGCTGAATTTAGTAACAAGTGTACACTTGTATGGTTGTGGTTGGATCTCTCTAGGATTCGAGACTTCATTTACGGTGTTTTTCCCTCCATGGGTTTAGTTGTAGAAGACTTAAAGGTGGGCTTGTTCTAAAAATGTGTGGAGGATGATTCTTGCTCTTGATATTAAAGTTTTCCTATTGCCAAGAGTTTAGTCTCACAAATCTTGAGAGTTTGAAAAAGTTGATCGAACGAGGAAGAGGTCTCAAAGAGAACACTCTCCTAAAGTGGTGGTAATAGACTTTGGATAAATAAGTCTTGAAGCTCGAATCTGAAAATGTGTTGGTCATCTTAGCTAAAAAAATTTATATCACAAGATAATTGGATAAGTGCTCCTTGGGCCCTTTCTTGAGTTAAGCTAGTTGAGCGTAAGATATCTAAGAAGCAATGTTGATAGAGAAATCTGTGAGAAAGGCATCAGCCAAATGCGTGAAAGAGACTACTAGATGGACAACTATGTCATAGAACCATCGCATTGCATGGTCTTGTAAGCTACAAAGAAACATCTTAGCAATAAAGGTGTGATAATTTGCAAAGTCAAGACATGCTGCGTGGAAATATTGGAGATGTTCTTGTGGGTCACCATGGCCTTTAAAAATGGGAAACTTGGGAGAGATGAAGTTAGGTTGAAATGAATAAGTAGATATATCCAGCACAAAATGGATATGCATTAATGAAGTAGAATCTAAATATGGTGATCCTCGAGAAGTAGCGAACTAGATCTACCAAGTTTTATTTTGCAAATCTTGATATAAAGATGTGAAATTAGGAGTGTTTGAGGAAGATCCAAGCTGCATATTAGGAGTGTCAAGGTGGGTGATGGGAGTGGTAGTTGTAATAATAGGAGAAGAAACATAAATGGGTGGAGTAGAGACCATAGGAGCTGAAGAAGACATGATAGAAATGGAATCATCACAAGTGCACTTAGTGGAAATTAAAGCATGCAAGACATGAGTAATATGAGTAAGGTTGTCATGCAAATATTTTCATAATTCAGTAATAGCGTTGAGTTGATCTTGGTCAACATTGGTGTCTTCATCATAGGAATTCTCACTATTAGACGCCTCTATTTCATGAAGAGGGACATTATTTGAATTATCCAAAGGATTCTCAGTGTGAGTTGTAGAAGTAGGGATATTGGCCATTGGTTTGGAAATCCTACGGGTGAATGAGGGAAACTCACAATATTGAAAAGTCCCAAAATGACCACTACCAAAGGATGTGGGAATATGAAGGAGAAGCCCAAGGAACAAGGGTATTCAAGGTCAATTTCACAAAAGTTATTAATTAAAATTTACTAATATGTAGTATGTGCAAATAGTTAATCTAAGTTATGAACAACTACAATAATGTAAATAAATGAAACAAAGAAGTATGTAAATGAGGTAAACAACTATGCAAAAGTAAATTCTAACCCGAATGTGCAAGATAAAAGAGGAGATAACTTAGTTGAATAACAAATTATTGTAGGAATGTGTCATAGATCTAACTGGAGAATCGGGAAGAAGGAATGACCATGCAGAAGCTCCTAAAAGGGTGGATCTCAAATATCTAGATAGATTGGAGTGTCAGAAGGGACAAAGCAGCACCTATGGGTGCTCGGTCTACAAACTAGGTTCCCCGGTCTACGCAAAAGCTCAAACTTAATCTCACATGGTTGGGAAGTGGTCTAAAACCCTCTTTATCAGTCACATCAGATTTACTTTCCTACATTGAGTTTTTTCAATAATCTAAGATCATGTAAAGACCTATAAAAGACCAAAAGAAGTATCAAAACCCTAAAAACATAGATGAAAATGAATGTTTTGGACTAACCATATTTTCCATAATAGTGGGCTTACTAACCGAGTGTTGCACTACATTTACGACCTTATTGTAGTTCCGGTGAGTCTATCCATAATGTGCCCTAGGTGTTCTTGTGTCAGTCGTACTTTTTGAAGTAGGGAGCAATAACTAAATGTAGAAAATGAAATAGAATGTGTTCATGGAATAGAATAGAATCCCCCTATAAATTTTGATGTGGATCACCTAGCTTTGTGCCTTGTGATGGAGATATGTGTATGTAAGTGATCTCCAATGCAATAGATGGATGCAAATCTAGGTGAGTGATAGTAGTGAATGATGTTAGGTCCTTCATTATAGGCTCATAACATTATATTTATAGGGTTCTTTTGATCTAATTTCATAATTAACCCTGAAATTTAAGACCACGAATAAGATAAAGATATAAAATTACTAAAAGAGCCCAAAAAGTAACAAGAAAGGGAAAAAGGGACTGTGCCCCCCCTTGTGGGACTAGGGCGGCCATGGGCGCCCTAGTCAAGGCTAAAATAACGTAAGATGATAGAAGTTGATTGGGCATATGGATATAAAATATCAAGAATGATGAAATAAAATAAAACAATATGGCTAAAATACGGGGTTGATTAGTACTTTGTTCACTCAAAAATATTCTAAATAGTAGTACGAAACTAGGATTAAATAATGTCTAAAGTTAATGATTTTATGTCTACAACCACAAATCAAACTTCTTCATAAACAAGTAGATTCATATGGGACCTACATACTATCACAAGCACTATATTACACTTTTAGAAATATGGAGGAGAAATTTATAATGTACAATTATTACTTTTAAAAAACCATTAAAAAAATAGTATGCTCACTTTAATCTAAGATGCTCCTAGCTAAGGTTTAACTAGGGTTTCAAACTACATTACCTTCTTAAGGAGCGTTCATAAAAACATGACAATGAAACCACTTCATTATTTTTTTGAAATATTCATTCCTGACCTTAAAATCTATGAAAAATATCTCAAGTCCCCACGTAAAGCATACGCTTCACTAAGGGTGTCATAAGTTCCACATTTCCTTCAAAATCACAATGCAACTTACACGGTTTTGCCAAAACTTGTATATCATTCACTTCCTATGTCGAATAACCTTAAAATTGTCATGAAGCATCACGAGAACATCCTCTAACATCATAAGGATGAGCTCCTACTATGGATGGAAGGATGGAATATGTTTTTGTGTAGGGTCAACTAGTGGTGGACCTTGAGATGAATGGTGATTCAATGAAAGGGTGGTGGGCCTCATGGTTGATAGGGGGTGTAATTTGGTCCATTAAAAAAATGTGTCCTGCATTCAGCTCGTATAATGTTGAGTTTCTCTAGATGTAGTCAAAAATCACACACTTTAGATAGTATTCAGTCTTGGTCTCATACTACTCTTCATATGGTATTTGAGTGAAGAAATTACTAATGAACCCATGTCCTTTGGCTATTTTACTTTTCTTTCATTCATCACTTTCGACCTTCAAAGACATACTCTTGCATTCTCTTTTTTCATTTGGCATCATTTTACCTTTAATTGGGGCATCCAGCCCAATACTGGGAACCTCGGGTGTGTTGGTCCCATTTGGGGTGCTCTGATCCTTTCTACACTTTCCCACCACTTTTTGGGCACTTTATGACCCTTTAAGCTTCTTATCGTATTAGCGATTAGCCTTTTCAAGGATAATTATGAAATTAGAAAAATACAACCAAATAAATATAAAGTTATGAGACCATAATGAGGTTCCATGAACTAAGCACTACTATCATCATCTAAGGTTGCATCCATCAAAGGCTCCATTTGCATCCATCTATCTCCATCACAAGGCACAAGGCTAGTTCATCTCCATCACACAAGATAGGAGTAAATTTTATTCTATTCCATCCACCATTCGATTACATTTTCGACACATATATATTCCTCGTTACTTTCACAAAGTGTGACTAGCACAAGAGCACGTATGTTATAATTACACACACACATAGAACTACATCGGGTCTCAGATGTAGTGCAATGATTATTTAGTAAGTCCACCATTTTGGTAGCTCAGCTCAGTCTGACCCCTTTATATCCATATTTTTCTTAGGGGTTTGATATTTCTCTTGGGGTTTTGCAGATATTTTCTTCATAACCGATTACCCATGATATATAACATATTATAGGGAAGTTAGTGTGATAGGAATTGAAGGCAAGAAACCATCAAGTGACACCTTGGAGGAAGGTTACTAATATTTTTCAAAGACCAAGGCATGCATATTGCATATTAGGGAGCCCCTATACCTACCTAGGTATCCCAAGCCACTCATCTTACCTCGATCTACACTTTTCTAGACCTCAGTACAGTCTGATCGTTTCCTTCTTTTGTTTCTAAGGTCATCTCTACTAAAGCATCCAAAGCAAGATCGTCGAATCAGTTGGCTTCCATCTAACTCTCTTAGGTGCTTGTGTATTTTTCTTTATACATTCATTTTTTATTTTTATTTTCTATTGATGTGAAATTACAACACCCCGAATGGCCTTATATTTGAGTGGGGCATCTAGTGTAATCTGCATAACATGGGACCATCTCTCAAGCTATGGGACTTGCAAACTTGAGATGGTCCTCCGAGAGAAGGTCGGCTTCCTCTTCCTAATCCTAATGCTAAACTACTTCTAAGGAAGGAAATGTGACTATCTACTCCTAATCTAACAATGCCAAGGAGATAGGAGAGAGAGAGCATGAAAATAAAGAAATCCTACACTACAAAGGTGATAGCACCAAGAAAAGGGGGTTATTGATCACAAATCCAACTTCTTGAAATGGAGAGAGGTGAGAAATGGAGAGGATGGACAAGATGCATCATAGACCAAAGATAAATTTCACATATAACACCACTTCAAACCCATTAAACACAGCTCTCAAACCTGCAATAGACATCAGAAATATGCATAGTATACCCTGCAATGGTGAGAGGTGAGAAGAGACAATAAAATAAGAAAAGGATGGACAAAATGCATCACAAAACAGATTTTTACTCCATGAGTTCACACAGTACATCATTAGTGGGCAAGAGGCAAGAAAATGCCATTACAAAGCAATGAGAGGAGGCTTAAGCTCCACATTCGACCCTAGGGAGGAAAGAGAGAGGAGGAGGAGAGAAAATATGACCAAACTTTTGAAAAATGCCCCTCCTTTACAATATATAGGAAGAATGAGAGGGAAAGGAGAGAAGAATTTGAATCCTACTTCAACCACCCCAAGATTGCATTGAATTCACCTACTCCAACCATGATGAGTTCCACTATAAAACCCATGCCTCCATGTGTTGTTCCTTTTTGGGAAAGAAAGGAGGTCCATACTTCATTATGGTGGTAGGTGAGAAACCTAACAACCTCAAAAATGGCAGATTGTATTTTTTCATTATGGTAGTAGGTGAGTAGCAAACATCGAGAGATTTCAAAAAAGTCCTCCCTTGCTCAAATCCGAGTTCTCAGTTGAAAGATATGGTTGTCTGAAGGTCAGGGTTGGGTGTTTAACATGGGCTCACAATATTTAAAAGATTATATCCATGCAAGATCCACATGGTAGCCCCACATGTCTTAAGATTTCACCCCCTCCTTTCACTCTTGAAGTTGCACCGATTAGACACTTGGCATTGTCCATGGGCCTGCTCTATTTTCTTCATTTTTGGCTAAGTCCCTCCTGTTTGGCAAAGCAATTATGTCGGACCCTAGACACATGGATATTTTATGCTTGTTTGGGACCTACCTTTTGGGTATTACCTTTGAAGTTGCATTGAACTGACACATGGCGCCTTCCGCTGGCTCTGTTGCTTTGCTTCGACTTTTCAACGGCTGATGAAACTTTCTCGGGCCTTAGATACGTGGAGATCCTATGCTTTAATGGGGAGTGCCCTTGGATTCTACCCCTAAAGTTGCGTCAAGTTGACACCTTCCACCCTCCATTGGTTCTTAGACTTTTTCAACGGCCGGTGCAAGTTTTCTGGGCCTTAGACACGTGGAGAGCTCATGCTTGTTTGGGGTCTCTACTTTTGTGCACTATATAAAAAGTGCACCAAAGAGACACATGGAGGTTTCCGTTGGCCTTTTTCATACTTAACTGATTCGGGTCTCTATTGAACACTTCTGCTAGATGGAAAATGGAAAAGGGAAGGAGAGTAAAATGCGAAGGAAGAAACAAGAAGGCACGCAAGGGTGCGCAAAAAGAAGGCGACAAGGATGCAAGGCAAGTAGAAAGATGCAAGCGCGAGAGAGGAAAGCAGAGAGGATGTGCACACATATGGTACGAGGGAACATGATATAAGGTACACGTGGGAGGAAGATGCGAAAGGGGGAAATGAGAAGGGGAGAAGAATGTGAATGGAGAGTATGGAAGCGGGGCATGAATATCAAACTGAGGAAGGGCGCGCAACGGTGGAAAGGAAAGAGGGTGCATGACAGGAAGACCAAGTTAGCCAATTTGGAAGGCATCTGTGAAATAATTTCATGGCATGGGGAGTGTGTAGAAGGACTATAACCTATAAAAATGGTTCTTAATGAGCAAGCCTGTGGGCGCGCAACCGAAATGTAAAGCATCAAAACCAGAGTGAAAGTAAAAGTCATCCAAATAGCTAGGAGGGTTATTTGGATAACATTTTCCTTAATGTTAGATTAACTATAGAATTATATATGATTCCACATTTAAGTTATTCAATTTGGTGAACCTACTCACTTTCACAATTAGGATTGTTGTTTTCCTCTATCATGGCTCCCAAAGTTCCTCAAGTTTCTTTATCTTATTTACTTAAGAGGTATCCCAATTATCAATATGGTCTTAAAAACCCCTAGACACTACGTATCATCCACAAAACATACCCTCACATGTGATAATTCCTATATTTGATCGTTTATCTTACAATGCTAGTCATAGTAATCCTCCATCTAACTAACCCCTATTAGAATCAATTGAAGTTTTACATTCTTTGTTTCAAAACAAGTTTAAGGTGTGGAATCAATGATTACATCCTTCAAATCTAAAATCCAACATCTTAAGGATGCTTCTTAGGCTAATATTTATTCTACTTCTACATCTCACTCTCATTCTATCTCGCTACATGTGCTCATATTAGTGATCCTCAGGTTATACCATTACCAAAGCCTCTCATCATTTATCGCAATACTAAGGAACATGACCATCTTACTCAACTCCTTAATCAGTAATTGATCACTTTTCTTTCTACTTGTTGTTATCATCTTTATCAACTAACAAAGTATCAAGGTCATCCATATTACCACTATAATCGAATAAATGGGAATAATGACAATGATTTCTATGCTTTATAATGAAGAATCAAACACCATAAGCATCAAGGATTTATCTCCTTTGATTCACAAATTTTTTTGCACACTGTCTACAAATGCTACATTCACACAGCTCCTATATTTGTTTCATATTTGTCAAACAAGCATTATGCCACTATTTCTAATGTTCCTTCTTTTGAAATTAAAGCATTGCCTAAGCAACCACCTATCAAAATCAATATAGAAGCCCCTCCTCTCAAGACATCTACCACATTACCAAGACAAATTACACAACCACCTCTTAAAATCACTCAACCTTATTATTTAGTAGTGTCATCAATACTACCAAAGTTGCCACCATTCAAGATTTCTCGCCATCCCACTTCACTTCCATTTCCCATTCATTTTGTTAAAGAAACTACCCCTCTACTCAATTTATCTGTGACATTACCACCCCATCATCCCATCGCTTTTATTAAGGAAATTCCCTACGTTGATTGACTTAGTGTATTTTGACTAGACCTCCATCACTTACACACTTGGGGGCATAACATCCAACACATTCCCCCTCTTATAACCAATAAATTTCACATTCGCGCATTATCATACATACATCTCATAGCATAGGCATATTCATCCAAATTTTTCAAGTCATAATTACCCAATGACACACTTTTGTGCTTCATTTCACACTTGAATTTATAAGGCTTACTACACATGAACCCCACATACTTTGCACATTGATAGTAATTGTACATTGCATCTCTTCACACTTCTCATGCCATATGTCTTACATCTTACATCATACACACTATATTTAGTCTACATCATTTTCGCATCTACACATCACATACCATACTAGTCGTCATCATTACACACACACACACACACACACACACACACACACACACACACACACACACACACACACACACACATGTATGTATGTATGTATGTATACATACATATATATATATACATGTATAGATATATATATGTATAGATATATATATGTATAGATATATATATGTATAGATATATATATGTATATATATATATATATATATATATATAACACTTTTAGGGTCTACATTATATACTCCTCATCTTACATACCACATAGCACGCACCTTACACTTTTAGTCTACATACACAACTTGCATTGCACATTTATACATCATACATTGTCTACACACCATACTAGTATTCATCATACATGTGTCACACTTCTATTCTAGCATTACTGCTCATCCTACATACTACGCACTCTCACATTATCAGTCCACCTATACATCTTGCATTGCACACTATACATTACATTTTACACATCCTACACATCACATGGTCATCTCTTATCATCGCACATACTACATCATACTCTATGTGTTGTAATCATTCCTCGATGATGCACTCTAGCCTCACGGTCCATACTTTGGACTATTGAGGGTATACAAATAATGGACCGCATCACGCTCACACTTTCATCATTCATTGTTCTTTTTCTCATGCGACATTCCTCAGTTTAGTTACATACGTTATCGGCTAAATTGTCAACTAATCCTTCAATGTTTATTGGTAAACAATTTAGGCTACATCACCACCCCATTTATATTCATCTAGTCATGATATATGATTAGGTTATATAGTCACACACATGCCATCGCTATGTCATATTTGATCACTACATACTCACCACAATGGGCTACACACAACATGCAGTTCGACCATTTTCCAATGACTCACTCTAATTTATAGTTCATTCGTGAGTGCTAAAAGGGCATACTAAATGTACCTCACTACATACAACTCCATTAACATGGGGGAATGCAGATCCTACCATCCATATTGTATTCCATTCCATCCATCCACAACATGTTGCATATCTTGGTTGTTTATACTCTTTCTTAACTTTGCTTGTTCATGTTCTCTTATTAGACATGTTACTTAGATTTCGTTTATATCATTATCATTACCATACACACATTCTTGTTCTAGTATTTTTCTAGTTTTAATCGTAGATATAGGTCTTTTACATGTAGCATGGATGCTTGTTTCCGCCACTCCTACAATACTACTCACCGGGGCATCCATATTCATCTCTTACAAGTTTTATTGTTTCATTTTGTACTTAGTACTTTACATCACTTACTTATACATGCTTTTGACATATAGGTTATCTTTCTAACATGCTAAGAGGTGTTTCATGAGCAACATTTGATTATAGGATTATTTTCTTCCATGGTTATCTATTGTATGTGGGACTTGCCCATTTTTTGGTGTGCAAACTTGTTTTTATATGCACCCATAGTCGTATTGCATGTCTTGCAACATTGTGAGTGATGTGATATGTTTAAAACCCACTTTGGTGGTCTATGATTGTCTTTTAACGTGTTCTGTTGCATTATAGCTTATGCATTGTTTGCATAGCGTAAACTTATATTTTACATGCATGTTTTTTCATACTGACACTTGTTTCTAGCCACTTGTTTCTATATGCCTTGGTTTCTACCAAGCGCATTCCCTTCCCCCTAAATGGCATATTTTATATGGTTTGTCCTTTTTTGTGGCTGCATTATCCTTTCATCATCTTCGCATGTGCCCCAAAAGAAGGGGGCATCATTTGGTGTTTTACACATTACAGAGAACTCTCTACCAGTAAATTTCAGTTCAATTTTACATCCTCAACATTGTGGGTTATACAGTGTGTGGTTTTAGACCAATCTACAAACCCCATCCATAGCATCTTTTATAAGGAAGATTTTCCTTAGCGTTCTGGGGAGCAATTACATGTTAGAGGATACAACGGATTTCCTCTCTACACTACTTCAACCGACAGCGTCAAATCACCCAAAAAACTAGGTAGTACAGAGATATCTTCACACATCTTTAGGGAAACAATTATAGGTTGGAGAATAATGCATCTTTCTCTCTATACTTCTTCAGCCAAGATGTCATGAGATCGCCCAAAAAAATTGTAGTAAAGGATATCCTTATACACTTTTTCTCTCAACATGGATTAGGTGCACATGTTCCATTCTTCATTTATGTACTTTAAATAAATATACTTTCACATAAATATACATGCATCCTCTACGTGTTTATATATATATGCATATCTGAATCCTTGATCATTTTATCCCTATAGGTCCATTCATATGAGAAGCAAGCAAAGTCAACAACAACAACTACAATAATGCGAGAAACAATAATAGAATTATGCAGCAACACACATGATACTAACCATTTAGATAGACCACACACATCGAAAAATACACACACATTTCCACCCTAGGTTTACCCTCCCCACTTTTTGCACTTTTTACATCTTTAATTACCATGCTCCACTATTTTTTCATTTCATGCTTTGTTTTTTCCTTCAACACATTTCTACATCACTCTACCTAAACTATCGGGTAGACATATCTATCCACTTTATGTTACTAATATTTCTACTCACCAACATAAAGTGGGGAAAATGTAATCACAAAATCACGTATTTTAAATATTATTTATTCTGGTCTCAAACTACTATTCATATGGTTTTTTAGTCAAGAAAGTACAAATTAACCCATGTCGTTTGGCCATTTTATTTTTTTCTGTCATCATTGCTTGACCTTCAAAGACATAGTTTCCTAGTCTAATTTTTTTTTGGCATCATTTTACCTTGACCAAGTGCCCTTGTCCCATTTAGGCGCCTTGAGCCTATCTAAATATTCTCTCCACTTTTGGAAACTTTCTAGCCATTTGAACTTCTTATATTTTTGTTGTCGTCATTTTCATGGTTAATTATGAAATTAGAAGAAGAGAACAATATAAATATAAAGTTATCAAACAATAATGAAAGACTAATCACCAAGCACTACTATCATCACCTAAGTTTTCATCCATCAAACACTCCATTTTCATCAATCTAGCTCCATCACAAGGTGCAATGCCAATTCATCTACATCACACTCCATAGGAGGGAATTTTATTCTATCCCCTCCACCATTCTATTACATTTTCTACACATAGTTATTGCTCATTACTTTCACAAAGTATGACTAGAAAAAGAGCACATATGGAATGGTTACACACACACATAGAGCTACATCAAGTATGAGATGTAGTGCAATGCTTAGTTATTAAGCAAACCATTGTGACAGTTGAGGTCAGTCTGACCCCTTTACATGAATCTTTCTGTTTTTAGGATTTTGATGATTGTCTTAGCATTTTACATGTCTTTTCTTCATCACATATTACTAGCGACATGCATCCAAGTATATAAAATTTAGTGTGATAAGAATAAAATGTAGGAAACCATCAAGTGAAACCTCAGAGGAAGGTTACAAATGTATTTCAAAGATCATGGCACCCATGATGTAGACTAGGGTGCCCACAGGTGCCCCTATACCTATCCAGGCATCCCAATACACTCAGTTAACCAGATCTCGTACTTTGCTAGACCTTGGCACAGTTTTTTCCTCCTCTTATTTCTCTAGCCATCTCTATAACACAGTCCACCAAGCTCGTTTAATTAGTTGAGTTCTTTCTAACTCTCTTTGCACTTTAGGGTTTCACATATCTACTTTCTTAGTTGTTTGGGTCATTTTCTTTATACATTCATTTTTATTTATTGTTGTCCTTAATGTTAGATTAACTATAGAATTAGTTATAATTCCACATTTTAGTTAATCACTAGATGGGATTTGGATGTTAGTTCCTAATGAGCTGATTCAAGCTCCTTTTACTTGGGTTTTTGGTTTTGTTTTTCTCTTGGTTGTTTCTTTCCTCCGCCTGGTAGAGGATTATTCTTAGGTCCTCAATGTTTTATCTTTTCTCCTTTTATACTTGTGGGTTTTTTTGTCTCCTCACAACCAATTAATTACCTAATCTAAAAAAACACATCTTCTAGCTTCCTATACTCACCATATGATCCAAAACGCTTTGAATCTCTCCAATGAGTAAGACTTACATATGCTTAATTTCCTATTTCTCACTTGTTTTCTTCCAAAGGACCTAATAAATGCATCATACCATTAAATAATGACCATAAATTCATCATACACCTCAAGTACACTATCCCCATTCTGTAACCATGCTCCAACAAGAATGATTGGGTCCAAATATCACATATCTATCTCATTATGCATGCTCTGTGGCTAGAAACAAGCCTAGAATGACCTCACTCAACCCTAAAAACCATGACTTGACATTTCTAACCTCATATAGTATAAGAGACATATAAAACACATCTATATGACCATGTGTGACCTCATGACAACATCCAACAAACTCAAGAAATTTCATTCCATGACTGCCAAGCAAACCAAGCAATAGGACCTCTTAGAACATCGCCAAACTTGACACTACCAATCAGCTTCATGTTTGATACCTAAATAACATCACATGGAGACTCATACTACACCATGACACCATTTTCCATCCATCAATGGAGTTGACATCAATGACAACACAAACACACACCGGCCTACACTAAAAAGTGTGTTAAATAATTTTAAGACATATTCTTCTTAAAAATGTTAGAAATATGTTTCTTAGCAAGATCTACTATTGCACATGTAAGGGTTAAAATATAAGCGTGTTTGATGTTTTTGAAATGTTTGTACATATAAATTTTATTTAAGTGTACCTAAGGCCTTATTATGTAATTTCATAGTAAATATTTTTTTCTTGATATGTTCTCTATCATAAAACTTTGTATCAAATTTGAAATAATAAAAAATATGCATTAAGAAAGGTCAATCAAGATATTTGTCATTTGGGAGTTTTTATTAATAAAATTAAGTAAAAATTTGTTTATTTAATTAGGTAAATGGTTTAGGGTTTTAAAAGGATTTAAGAAGTATACTACGAGATACCCATAAAAGATAAAACATTATTTCCACTAAAAACATCATATAGCTTAAATACGCTAGGAAAAACTTACAAAATTCTATCAAAAGATCATTCATTGTGAAAAAAACACTTAGAATCCAAGTAGAAACATTCAATCCACAAATAAAATTAGATCTTTCATTGATATTAAACCTCATTCACCTAGTTTTTTTCAACTCAAGATTCATCTCAGATTGTTGAGGTATCATATTTGTATATCACTTTTTCTTGTTACCTATTACAATCCAATTCTTAAACTCATCTACCAAGGTCATCGAGATAAAAATTTCCATTTCTATTATGGGTAAGGATCTGTCATTTTAACGACCAAAACCGGACACACAAGACAACAAAGAAAAATATAGGATAAATTTTTTTACTTGTTCAAAGTATAGAACGACACTACAGGTGGTCACAATGGCTACAACTAACTCTTTGAACATCTTGATGCAATTATGACCACATAGACAACAAGGAAACATCCAACACATAATAAGTATAGTTTACTTTTCTCTTGACAAGGCACCATGAAAAATTCCAACCACAATACACAGTCACAATTAAGTACACCCCACGGTGTAAAATCCTTTAAGGTTATGTATTTACTAAAAATGTCTTTCAAGACCAGACTTTACAACCTAGAAGATTCATGTTTGATTCAATAAATTATTCTTACAAAGGTGAACTTATTTCTTTTATACTATTGACTAATTAGCTTGAGAACAAGTTTTCTAAATGAGGATCATCTAAAGACTCAAAAAACTAGCTAATTTTTTTCTCAAAAGGGACACCTTCCATCTCTCACAAGGTTGCTTATTCATACCCAAGCTACTAAATCTTGATTCAGACCTCCATTACACAAGGCAACGAGCGTAAGCTCTAACTGAAGTGGAGTGCCATTAAGTTTCGAACTACAACCTCCTTGTGCAAGGATCAACAATTAACCATGCTTAAGAGAAGATTACAATGTACTATGGCAAAGGTTAGAGTGAGAAGGTCAAATTTATTTCATCATCATGATCTCTTTAGTTATTAACCAGTCTTTTAATGAGACTTATGAGTTCAACTAGATTGGGTAAAAGCTTCATTTGGAATTCTCTTGATTAAATTCGACAAATGATTCACATGGGGTCCCAAAATGGAAGCATAAGACTTAATGTGTTCTTTTTAAAACTCCCCTACTAAATGAGATCTAACTATATCCCCAAAATCCAACAATGATTTTACTTTTTAAGAATACTTAACGTTTCACAACAAAGAGGATAAAGTTTAGTTCATAGCTTAAGGTTAGTGAGGGTAAATTCGTTTACATCGGTAGATAACTCCTTTCTTTCCAATTAAAGGCTCTAAAATTTTATCTATAAAATCACAACTTCAGTATTATCTTATTTATTTATACATCTATGTATTAATTTTATTTCATTTTTGATTAACTTTAGAAAAAATTAAGAAGTTTGCCTTCTCCAGAGGTTGATCTCACTTTGCAAGTCCCACACTTGTGAGATCATCCCATGTTTCCTCTGAATTCTTAATCCTTCATGATCATATCTAGGGTAGAATTTTGAGCTCCAATAGTATGCATACATCCCCTGTGTTTTCTATTAGTTGAATTTCCTCTTGAACTTCATAATGGTAAGATCATATACCCAAAATAGATGCATTTTTCTCTCTATAAGAAAGATATGTATTTCATTTCTCAATATCAATCACATAGAAAATTTCTTATATGTAAGGGCCAAAAATTTGAAGTGATTAATGAAGTTTAAATATGGTTTTTGTGCATAAAAATTTGAGCTCTACAACTGGTGTCCCTACCTAGGTACAAAAAGTCCTAAACACCCAGATAAAGGCCTAAAAATATTTCAAACCTTAATCATGGATTTTAAACCCTTTCAAACAAACATTAGGTTGTTTATGGGCACCCATTAAACCACTAAAATTGGAACTACTTTGAAGAGGTCTCAAAATTCACATTATTCTCCACCTATCATGTGATATATGAATGAATGCAACTATATTTGGAAAATAATTGACATTGGTTGAGTTAAGTGTTTCTCTTTCTAAAATATTTATCATGTTACCAATATAGATAAATGTATACTACGCCTTTTATAGGTAAAAGTCTCAATATTATCATTTCAAGAAAGGATAAACAAATATCTTATTCATACACAAAAAACAAGAAGTTACATATCCAAAAAGTAAGAGGTGAGTTCAAAAAAATAGAGAAAGTAAAAATATACAAATGATAAATTGTTAGCCTTATCGATAGGTTCAGGGGACTATATTATCTAGGAATCCACAAAACAAACTATAAAACTTCTTAGGTTGTGAAATTTACTTAACAACTCGATGAATCTTTAGTGCACTTCTACATAAAAACTAATAACTTGATCACACATTCTATCTGTCTAATCTAGTTCCTTCCTCTAACCGTAATTCTACTTTATCATAACGTTGATATAAACATTAAAATAATTTAAGGAAGTCACTTTTAATTTTTGATTTTATTCACATACGTTAATATGTTAGATAAGGCCTTCAAATTTAGTTTTACTTATTTTAAATTTTAGTCCTAATCAAACTTATTAGAAGTACATGAAATTCTCCTAAAATACTTTTATCAACATTTACTTATTAACACGTGTTTTACTATTATGGGGCTACTAAATTTTTAATTTATTCCACTAAAAAATTCAAAACCCTAGGCCAACTTCCCGCACCCATAATATGTGAGAGTATTGCATTACATATCTATAAAAACTACTGTGGTTGAAGAAATGCCTATTTAGTTCTCTAATGACCTTTATAAATACAACTACAAAATAAACATGAAAATTTAAATGGTTCCTTCTCTTAATGTAAAAATATTAACAACGTGCATCCTTGATGAGTACAAATCAAAATATTATTCATATTATTCTTTTATAATATTCATAACATATTAAAGAATCGTGTTATTATTTAAATAATGATATCCAAGGTAACAAACTAATATGAAAAGAATGTATAAAAATTGAATATATGATATTATTGATGAATCTCACACACAAAGTGACCCAAAATTCATAGAGGAGTTGAAATTTCAGTAGATGAAACTGTATTAAGGGGATATTTTGAGAAGTGGAGCTATCTAGTTGGCTACAAACTTTACTTTAAGGTCCAATACTCATTAACTAAGTGGATACATTTATTAATTTCTGATGTAATGTTCATGTATGCAATGCTGAGTACATATATATTTTGAATTCCAATTGCTTATGGAGTTGAGAATGGTTATTAATTTGGAAATGTATGTAAAAGGAATCAAATATGTGTTATTATTTGAAATGCATAAAAAGATGAAATAGTTAATATTTATAATTTCCTTAGATTAAATTTATGGTAGCATATAATCCCTCTTTTAAATTGATTTTTGAATTGCATTAAACAAATATAGTAATGTGATATAAAAATAAGATATTTATAAATGTAGCTCCATACCATCTCGATGGAAATACATGCAAACACACATGAATGCAAGCTCTGTCAATAATTTAAAAAGGAAAAAAATAAAAACATTAAACATTGAAAATTTTGAATTTAAAATTAATAAAAAAATGAATGAATACCTATAATTTTACATAACCAAATGGTATCACTTATTGTATTCGTTATGGAGTGTCGTATCTTTGATAATTCTCTAAATGGTTTAATGACCGCAAATCCTCCTTTCACCAAAACCATACAAATCTTGATAATTTCTTTTCACAAGACTAATCACATTTGAAATTTTAATTTTCTCAATCCACACTTTTTAAAGGATTTTACAAGATAAATAATTTCCAAGAGATACAACAACTTTACCACAACTTACAATTTTACAATGCATCCACTCAAAGTGGGAGGTATAAAATTTGAATGAATTACAACAAGGTTACCAAAAAAACCAATTTTCAAGTCTTCAAAATGTATGTCCTCTTCACAAAGGTATCTCCAACTTTGGCATGCTTCAACTTCACAATGAGATCACAAAACAAGGAAGCAGGGGATAGGCAATGCTCTCGCCCAAATTTAAATCAATTAAGGTAAGAATCCATTCCTTTAATGTCCCCCGAGCCCCAACTAAGGAACCATAAAATGCACTGAGCAACATTGACAACTATCACAAGGAGGCTTCTCAACAAAACACCCATACAAGACAAGCAACTCCACCGAGATCACATAACCAACAAGTTTACACATACACATCAAAACAAATGTTTGAGGATCAAACCAAGTAGAGAAAGGGTTATGGGAGAACACCTCCTTATGTCTCCCAAGTGAAGTGGGAGTCTTTCCTAAGCCTCCAAGTACACAAAAATAATCACACAATTCCTTATCTCTCCCTTGCAACAAGCAACAAATCCATGAATCTCTTTTCTCTCCCCATAGGAAAGACTCCCATTCACACTCCCACTAATTTTAATGCCTCACATAAAATATCCTTTTCCTCCCCAATGGTCCCAGAAGACCTCCTCACACACCCAACTAAGGCCAACTACTTAACCAACCCCACACAAAACACCATGAAAAGGAAAAATAATTTTAACAAGCACAAAATTGTTTACGTGAAAAACATAACAAAGATAATAGTATAATGGTGGAGAACCTACCTCTCCATCAAGATCCAAGAAAAACCTTCACAAGCCTCTTCAAATCCAATCCAAGCAATTTCCAAGTACTCCAAAACTCCAAAATCCAAAAGTGTACAAGAAAAAAAAAAGCAAGTAACCCCATTCCAACCAAAAATCACAAATAAATAGAAATGGGGAGTGAGGATGATGAGGTGGATCCATGTAGGATGCCACTTCATCATCCCCCATCCTCACACTCAATTCAAATACACCAAGACCAAGAAACATCAATGCACAAGCAAGGACTATGACAACCCACATGGCTCAAACTTGCACCCCATGCTTTCAAGGGAAATAAATAATTCGATTAGAAAGAAAGTGCAATGATTTTCATTCTCTTACACTTAAAAAGGAAAAATAAGTCAATATTAATCTTACCAACCCATAGGTAAGCTTTTTGGGTCAAATTAAGAGGCATGGAACAAGTCTTGCTTGTCCCACAACTCGCTTGTCCCACAACTCTCCAAAATTTCCCCGAAGTTGAAATACGAATTTTGAACTTGGGGTGGAGTAAAATACTCCCAAATCAACATAAATTCTTCTTACACAAGGACTACAAGATCACATCATCACTATTAGTCACATCTCTACTTTGGTTAAACTAAACAAGAAGGATTAAGTCTAATAAACACACAATTACACATGCTAATAAAGTGAGGAATTTTCCAAATTTAAATACACAAAACATAAATAAAAACATACAAAAATTAAATAAATTGACACACTTCACCCCATTGCCACATATGTGAAATTACCCCCATGGGAGACTTCCAAATAAGACATGCAAAACACACTAATATGTGAAATCCCCTTTTATTTTGTGATAAAAGTCCTCCACACTGATAAATACCTCTCGGCCTTTCAATCGTATTAACAACATCGAGAAATCATACACACACACAAACACACACACACACACACACACACACACACACACACACACACACACACACACACACACACACACACACACACACACACACACACACACACACACACACACACACACACACTCCATATTCATCATTCAACATTTAACAATTCTATTATCCATCAATATGCCAAAATCTAACCCTAACATCCATGAGATTACAATTATATTCCAACATCTCAAAAACATAACATGTCAGTGTAAAATCCACATCCTAAAAATCAACATGCATCTAACTGTCTAACATCACTATCTAGTGCATCATAATAAAACATAAACATCATAGTGTCAATAATCCAAATATCAGTAAAATCTATCATCTACTGATCAATGTATCAAAATCAAATGTCTAAACATCAATACAATAGTATCAATGCCAAGATAAACAATGTCGAAGAGGAGTGGGCACTACAACGTGGTTGGTCCCTTTCTCCAATTCTATTAGTTATCCATAGCTCATTTGTTAAATAAATTCATTTTAAATAACTATGAGTCTCCTAATCTTCAATTATTATGTTAAAGGTTTGTTTCTCAAAAATTGTTTAGCTGACTATAATTGTCTAAAGAACACATAACATGGGACCCTTCGTTTCTTTACAAATAGGCTGCATGTTTTTGTTTAACATTTCACCTATCAAGGTCCCTTTAGAATTTGCTCATTTCTCTTATGGAGATAACTTTATATAGCTTGATTTTGATTAGGAATGTAGATATACACATGCACCTTCTAATATTTGACTTAAGGATTTGTTTGAGAGATCCATGTTTACTTGTTTTGGAAAAATACTTTTAGTTCAAGGAATAAAATTCATTGGAAGAAAAACTTAGGTTACTAGATCAATAGAAACACTGTCCCAAGTTCATTTCATAGAATTTTTTAATACTAAAAATACATTATTTTAATCTTCAATTTATTACAACCATGTAGGTTAACTAATTAAGTTGTATCATTCTTGATTCAAAATTTGTTTCTCCAATTAGGAATTCATATTTTCACAATCATATTGCACATAGAATGGTACACTACACCTATGTTCCTATTATAGAGATTTTTCTTGAATTTTAAGTGACGAATTTCACATTTCAAACTACTTTTATTTCATCATCTTAAGGATTTACTCTCAATAGTAATGGGTTAATTACATGTTTCGACCATAAATTCTACTTCCTGAGTGATCCTAGGTTTGATATATTCCTATCTACACCAAGGGTTCTACTAGCTTTTACAAGTCCAACTTGAGTGTAATTTCCTTAACTCACAAGACCTTGGCTACAGTTGAAGGTATCCCATTCTCAAGGCTACACTTTATTATTTCATTAGCATTGTTTTTTAATCCACATTTATGTAAACAAGTATATGATCATGCATCATATTTGATTTTTGATTTATTATGTTGTTGTATTAGTCGTGGACCTCTACTTTATTACATTCATTTTATGATCACATATGACATTTTAGTTGGTTTTTACATTTCTCAAAGGTGTAACATTTACGTAGTGGCATTCCATAGATTAATCGTATTTACCCTTTTTTATGAACTATATTTACAGGGTTATTTTGGTCCTGTATTAACATTATTTTGGATCATATGTAATCCATTTAACACTTACGAAATGCCTAGGGATTTAATAATAAAAGGAGTATGACATCATACACGATAGCTCATTTCAATTATCTTGGACATGGAAATACAAGTGTATATTGAAAGAGAAATATACCAAACAACCTTATGCATTTCCAAAAGATTCTTAGGGACCTATTTCAATTGTTTGGTAAATACGCAAGTAATTTAATACATAGTCTCTAATTACTATATTCCAAGGATTAGGCCACCCACTAGGTTACCAAGGGAAATCATGCACAAGAGGGTTAAACTTATTCATGATATGGTCATACTTGCAACACCTAAGCATGATCACTTCACTCATGCCGATATGATAGGATTCACAACATATATGCACCACCTCATAAAATACCAAGGAAATAGTCCTTAATAAGACGTCTTAGGTGCGAAACAAGGAGATTATTAATGAGGTCATAGTATTTTATTAACATGATCAATGTTTTATACCCTAGAAAAATACTCAAATGGGGGAAGGAAGGACAATAGCCATTATAATTTATTCTTTTAATTTCATTAGTTTTGATGAGAGGATATTCTACCTAACATTTTGGGTGTTAAGGAAATAAACCAATAATTAACATAGCAAAATATTAGTTTGATATCTTTATAACATAGGTACAACATTGAGTACAACTTCATTTTTTATCAGCTAAAACACACACGAGAGGTGCAGAGTCAGACTTTCAGGACTTAGCTGATTTTGTAGATCAAGTCTATTTTCAGAGGCTGGCATGCGGAACACACAAAGCGATGCTAAGACTTGCGCACCATGCTTTGTCTATATTTCAAGGATCATATCAAAGCACTCTTGCATGGAAGTAATCCAAGAATAGATTCATCACTCTAGTTAACTGTAAGTGATCTATAGATAGCATACTTGCATGTATGGCTATAATTGTAAACGGCGCGTGGCTATTATTAGCGTGCGACCTATTTTTGGCATAGTTAGCGGTGAAGGGAAAGTTCCCCACCCTATATATATTAGATGAATCACCTAGTTGATATACCATGTTGAAGGGTTAGAGATTCATGAGTGCATGAGACTAGATAATTGTAACAGATCCATGCACGCATGACTATTATTGTATCAAGCCTCTGTATTGTTGTCATGTTTAATATATGAAGAATATTGGCCAAACCAAAGTGTCTTATATGTGTTATCATTGCATGTTATTGATTTCTTGATGATTTATACTTAAATGCATGCCTTTATAGATCTGGTTCGGTATAACTGTGTAATGATGGATTAGTTTCTAACTATATGTCCTTATCACTTCACCATGCTACCATCCTGCTACAACAACCCTAAAGAGGGACTTGGTACCTTGGCACGCTTCAGGTGAGTGCTTAGCCTATGCTGAGTGATGTGCCAACGCGACTAGGTGTTATCTGAGAATTCTAGGCTACATCATTGGTTCCATTGCTAGGACCTCTTTTTCAGTTATTTTCAGGATGGTTCGTGATGAAGACATACTAGCTAACTTTGGTGAGAGTTGAAGAGTGGATTCATGATCTAGAGAAATAATACGCATGAAGCTTTAGAACTGGATCTGGATTTAACACATGCACTTGGGTAGAGTATAATTTGTATGATAGTTTGTATGAAAGCTTCTTTGCTATCTTTCTCATAGAATTATACGAGTGGTTGACTGCATATGTGTCTAAGCATAATTAGAGGTATCACACATTTGTTTGGACACATAAGGAATTTAAAACACTATATGATGCTGACTTGATCTGGAATCGTGTGGTAGATACCTAGTTTTACGGTGTTCTAAACAACTATTCGTGCCCAGAGGTAGTTGAGTTCTAGTTCCTACGGTATCCTAGAGGGACGTATTTGCAAGGTATTCTACTAGCAATCAAGATATTGATGGTAACGTTGAACTTGGAAGATAAGCCCATGGCAAGTTAAAAATCTCCACGCACGGGGGGCAAGAATAGGATTGGTGAAAGATGGTAGACCTAGCGGTAGCACGGCTAGAGGGAAGAGAGGCGGCTGAAGTATGATGAGGCACATGAGAGGGAATTATGGAAGAAGCAAGAAGTTGTAGAATGGATGGCATTGTGGAGAGAGATGGCTCGTGAAGGATTTGAGGCTCATGAGGATGAAGAAGAGCTAGAGCATCAGGAACTCCCCCATCTAGGAAAGCATGATAGAGAACCCTCTTCGGCCTCACATGGAAGCGCACCAGCCAGATATGACCTGGGCCATGGGCATGCATCTAAGCCAACCTGCTGACCTAGCCCTTGCACTTGGTTTTCCAGTATCTAGTACAATAGGTAAACAAAGTTTTCATTTAGGAAGTGAAAGAGCATAAACAAGTCAGATAACAAGTACATCAATGGTAGCACATACAACTTCGTTATTCTTTGGGGTATGTTTTTAGGCTCATCATTTACACAGAATATGAGTGCACCGAATGTGGGATTCACATCTGGAACTAGGACTACTTTCACAGATCGTAATGGTCCAAGATAGTACCATTGTCGGGACACGGAGTGCAACTACGGGCCCTATTCAAACTTCAAGAGGAAGATTGGGAGGTATGCGTAGTTCTAGTTCCAGTGGTTCAGGTGGTTTTGGAGGTAGAGGAAACCAAGGAGGTTCTAGGTCGGGTGGTCAAGGCCCGCAGCAACCCCAGAACATTTATATGGAGATGTCTCTTCATCTCCCAGAGTACAAAGGTATCGAGGATTTTCTTTGAACATATTCATATGTGTGAAATATTATGGCGCGTGAAAGGTATCATGGCTTCTAAGCACAAGGCAAGTCAATTTGCTACTACGTTACGAGTGCGCACACGCTGGTATAGGAAGTTTGATCCCAATCAAACTTGTATTGATTATGCAAAGCATTGAAAGATGCTTTCTTAAAAGAGTTCCATATCCTAGAGTTTGAGCAGAAGAGTATAAGCGCACTTAAGGATATAAAGCAAGGCACTACTGAAAGTGTACATGAGTATGATGCCCATTTTAAAACACTTCTATCCAAACTCTCCTATGATATACATGCAAGTCAACATGCACAATGGTTTGTCGAGGATTGATTACTCCATTTTGAAGAGCACTATCACATAAGACTTATACCGACCCGCGCAAAGCATTAGAAGTAGCTCTACATGCTGAGGCAGTTGGGAGTACCTTGACACAGATTGTAGATTGATTTGCTAGATCCATGATGCCATTGATATTAGGGTGTGACAGGTGAGTGTGGCTGATAGTTCTAAAGGAAATAATGAGCATCAAGATAGGGATTATAATCAAGTGTGCTATGATAGGAATGACGGAATATTTGAAGGAGGTCATGGAAGAGGATGAGGATATCAAGGTGGATATGGAGGACAAGGCCGAGGCGGGGGAAGAGGTGAATTCCCTTGAGGAACTTGCTATACATGCGGCTCACCTGACCATTATAGGCACAAATGCCCGCAGAATATTTCCTGTTCATTTTGTGGAAAGGGGCATAGTTATGAAGAGTGTCCAGACTTGTATGAGCATCTCAGTAAGCAAAGCACAAGCAAGAAAAAAAAGGTGCAGGGATGGTTAGAATCCAAAGCACGTGGTAGAGAATCAGTGGATGCCCAAGTTAACACTAGAACCCGAGGTAGTAATAGTCAAGATAACCACACGAGCTGAGGCGGCACGCATGAAAGAGGTATTGCAATAGAAGCCGACAATCACTAGGGAGGAGGTTTTGCATGCTAGGTATCCTAGATCCAACTCATCAAAAAGAATTCTATCAGGAAACTATGGAGGTCCTTAGAAACCTTCAAGGTGAAATATAGTGTTTGAAAGAGCAGTCTCGGAAGTTGGAGCATAAGGATACATAAAAGGCCCCATCTGATATTGATGACATTAGAGAGGTATGTAGAATGTTGCGCCAGGAGAATATTATTCCTTTATTGGGAAATTGGTTGAAGGGGAATACTCCACATGCGGGAACTGAGACTGGAAGAAAAATACTCCATGCAAATCTCCCCAATAGCATTGACTACTTACAAGGAGATCAATTTGAATTTTTTTGTGGATAGTTAGTTGTTGAGCAATATTTTGATTGACACAAGTGCAGAAGTGAATGTACTTACATTGGATGCATGCGCACAAATGGGGATACCTCCATTGCAGCCATCATCTAATGTATTGTTCATGGCAAACAGAACAAAAGCTACTACCATAGGAGTTTTGAAGGATGCATTTATCACTATACAAGGGCCAAGTTCACGGGAGACTTCAAAGTGTTAGCACTTGTGGAAGAAGATAGCTTCCCAGCTTTGCTTAGCGCCCTTGGTGTTATGCAAACAATGCTGATTTGAGGTTTAACAAGGGGTATATCAGCTTTAAGACCATGGAGGAAAGGGTCATAATACCATTGTGAGATGGGAAATACATACCATATGTGGAACCTTTGATTGAAGAGGACTTGATTAAAATTTATATATACGCGTTATTCAGACCCAGAGGTCAATGACCCATCTAAGGAAGAAATCCTTCATTGGGAATATTCTCAGTCAATCAACGATACTACGAGTATTGCTTGTGATAATTGGGCTCATGGTACTTATGAACTGGTGGGGCACGAAGTTAAGTGCATGGTTGCTTATAAAAGGGTTTTTGCTCTGTCCAATGTATAGGTCGCTCAGTACCCCGATATACTAGATCCAAAGATCTGGATGGATTCTTACTGTGCCATGGAGGAAAACTGGGTTGACTAGATTAAAAGACGAGATATGCTATCATATACTTTACATGGGACAAGCGCACACTTGGTGGGTGGTTCACAGGGATAATCTCTTGGAATGGGGAGAGATTGGGACCGCCTTATCAACCAGGTTTTCAAGAAGTAATGCACCTACAAAGATTTTCCCTTATCATGGTGATCAACTTGTTCAGCATCATATCCAAGCGGTGTGAAAGATTCTGGACAACAGGACAGGAAGCATTACCACCCTCACTTTAGGTGCATCATTTTTATTCTACTCTACAAGGTTGCACGCGTGCTTGGTATGTATATGCTGAATTACATTGTGACACTAGCAATTGGTAGAATTTGACTACAGGATGATCCAAACTTTTGACTTCTTCTCATCTACACCACCAGTGAACAAGGCTTTAAGCTTTATCAAGCACTTAACCATGAGAGACAATGGGAAACTAAAAGAACTTATTCAAGAATTATTTGGTGAGACAGAGACAGGGGTGTTTTGAGGAAGAAGTAGATGATACCATACTACTTGAGCACACTTCTCTGGAAAAGACAAGGGGAAGTTGGTTTACATAATTGATGATGAGGAAGTTGAGCACTTGGAAGTTGATCATTCACATGGAGCACGTGAGGTGTTAGACAAAGTGTAGATGTAGATACATGTACATATCATGAACCTATGAAGACAACAAAGGTAAATATTGGCACAGAAGTTGAACCTAAGGAAGTGATAATTGGGGGGATTGGTCAGAGTCAGAAGTGGCAAAGATCATAGAGTTACTTTGAGACTATGAGGACTTATTCCCAAGAGGATACCATGAACTTAAAGGTGTGCATAAATCACTTGGAGAAATGAAGATAAAGCTTAAGGAAGGTGCGCACCTTGTTAGGAAGAGACCTTATCAAATGAATCCCAATTTGCATGAGAAAGTAAAGGAGGAAATTGACAAGATGTTGAAATATAGGATCATTCGACCATTGGATGAGTCAGAATGGGTCATTCCTATGGTGATAAGTATCAAAAAGGATGGTAGGATTCGAATTTGTGTTGATTATAGAGAGTTGAATGCAGCATGTGTTACAGATCCTTTCCTACGCCATTCATAGAGGAAATATTAGGAGTGGTTGGGTGCGAGATATATTCATTTACAGATGGGTTCTCAGGGTATCATTAGGTTAGGATTACCCGGAAGATCAAGAAAAGACCACCTTCACTACTGAATGGGGAAGCTTTGCCTATACTATGATGCCCTTTGGATTGAAGAATGCACCTACTATATTCTCAAGGATAGTGGTGCAAGCATTCAAGGATTTTATTCACAACTTCTTGTAGGTCTATCTTGATGATTGGACCATTTATGGGCTAATTAAGGATCATTGTGACAATTTGCGCTTAATGTTTGAAAGATGTAGATAGTTGAGTATCTCGTTGAATATCAAGAAGTGCATCTTTTCTACTCCCTTTGGCATACTTTTAGGACACATAATCTATAAGGAAGGGTTGTTGGTCGATCTAGCTAAAGTTGTGGTCATTTTAGGCTTGAAAGCGCCTCGGTGCTATGCCCTTAATCATATATCTTATATTGGATGTATATAGCCGACTTGTGGCTATCATAACTTTTTATCATTATGTATCTCTTTCATATATGTTATATTTTAATTAGTGGGTCAACCTTGGTGTTGGCCATAGCATAGGAATAGTATATATAGAGGTTAGTAGGTAGTAGTTTATCATCATTGGAGCATCTGAGTATTATTGTATGGTTTGGAGGTTTCCCCCTCAAAGTGGCAAAGCTATTCTAATTGCATATTGAGATCATTATTCTGGAATATTGTGTTATTTGGTGTTATATTTCTACTCATGATCTGAATTATACAAGTAATTTCATTACAAGTGGTATCGAGCTTGAACTCGGCCAACACTACGTCAAACCCTAATTTTGAAGGTTCATCCATATCTCAACATTGGTAGCGAATTTTTATGCAATTTTTTTGGTGTGGAAAAATCAGTCAAGTAAGCTTCCCTCAAAATTTTAATAATTTTTGACTTGTTTTACGAACGTTATAACGGTTTTATTTTTTTCATAATTCAGCTACATAGGGTGCAATTTGTGGAATTTTTCAAAGTTGTTCACATTTCTAGAAAGAAGATTAAAAATTAGTTTGATTTCGTTCTTTGAGTTTTATAAAATTTGGCCAAATTCCTATTGAAATTTGAAACCCTAAATTTTTACCTTGATCCTTAAATCTTACCATTTTGGGGCATCATGGCTGGGCCTTCGACAAGAGGCAAAAAGAATCCCATAACTCTGGGTAAAACCCTTGTTAAGGATGAGATAATAGTTGAGGATTAGAGTCGAAGGGGAAGGGTTATGGTTTACTTCAACTGACCATAAGGTCAACTATCTTGAGTTAGAGTTGTGAAACCTCGAAGGTAGAGTGGCCAACAAAGAAGATGTAGAAAAGATTGGACAATGATTGGAGGATTTCATTCAAAAATTTAGCTACAATATCATGGGTCATCATATCATTCCTAATGAGCCACAACTCAATCATACTCATATTAACCATGGTGGATCTTTAGGTCAAAGTAATAAACAAACTAGCTAGGGTGGATCTGCAAACATGACCAATCCAAATACAAACACTCTACAAGCCCGTAACATGCTTCCAAAAGTGGAAATGTGTAAGTTTTATGGAAAGGATCCACTCAATTGGATTAACCAGATGGATAATTTCTTTGATCTTCATCAGATTCCATCGGGACAAAAGGTTACCATGGCATCGTTGTATCTTGAACCTGACCAATTCATTTGGTATCGATGGTTATGTGCTCAAAGGAAAAAGAGTGGCCTCAATGTTACATGGACAAAGTATTCACCGAAGATTTCTAATTGCACTATATTTCTAGTGTGTCAAAGAATTATTTTAGCCAATTAGCAAAGTTCGACAAATAGGAATAGTCAAAGATTACATCCATCAATCCCAAAACCTTTCCTTACGGGTGGAAAATATTCCTGAAGATAATTTGAATTACTTATTTCTTGGGGGTATTAAAGAACAAATTGAGACTTGGGTGTGTATGTTTAATCCTCATAAGGTTTCAGACTCTATGATCATGGCACGTAGGGTAGAGGAAAATTTTCTTTGAAGTCGGAAACAAACCGCACAAGATTATCGAGATTATAGCAACCTTCCACCATCATTCCCTTGGACAGTGAGACTGACACCTCAACAAATTGAAGAAAAGAGAGCCAAAGGGTTATGTTTTAATTGTGACAACAAATTTGGACTAGGACATAAGTGTGCGGAAAAGAAGTTGTTCTACATTGAGGGACCTACTGAAGAAGAAGAAAATGAAGAAGACGAAGAGGTAGAGCTAGAGGAGGAATTAGGAGATCCCCAACCAACAATATCATGCCATGCAATTTCTAGTATTAGCACTCCCAAACTCTCAAAGTAGTTGGATTCTTAAAAAACATAGGGTAACAGTGTTGATTGATTCGGGAAGTACTCACAATTTCATCAATCATAAGTTAGCGGTATGCTTGAACTACTTTGTTTATCTAGCTCCAGAATGTCAAGTCATGATCACTAATGGGAAAATTGTTAGTTGTTCAGGAAAATGCCATAACATTAATCTCGCCATGGGAGATTACTTGCTAACTAGCAATATGTATGCCATTTCCATGGGAGGAGTAGACATTTTGTTAGGAGTTTAGTGGCTTACCACCTTGGGAACCATTGAAATGAATTTCCAAGAGTTGTTCATGCAATTTCAATTAGAATGGAGGAATTTTAAACTAAAAGGACTAAGAGAGCAAAGTCCCCATAGGTGGCAAGTTCTCATCGATGCAAAAATTTCTTAGAAAGGGTGCATAAGGGTTTGTACCACAACTATTTTCATTGGAAGCACATCATTCCAATACATTTATACCCGTAGATATGCAAGTAGTTATAGATGAGCACTCGTGGGTTTTGGAGAAATGCCCAAGGGTTTGCCTCCGATAAGAGACCATGATCATGCAAAAGAGTGAGATTGAGAATATATTTCAAGAGATGTTAGAAGAAGGACTTATTCATCATAGTTAGAATGCTTACTCTTCTCTTGTAGTGATGGTACGAAAAAGATGACAATTGGCGCATGTGTCCAGATTAGGGAACTCAATAAGTACATAGTTAAAGATAAGTTTCCTATTCCTGTAATTGATGATTTTCTAGATGAGTTACATGGTGTTGTTTACTTTACAAAACTTGATCTTCATTCGATATCATCATATTAGAATCAAGGATGAAGATAATCATAAAACAGCCTTTAGGACACATGAGGACGCTATGAGTTCTTGGTAATGCCTTTTGGACTAACAAATGCACCCTCTACATTTCAAATCTTGATGAATTCCATCTTTAAGCCATTTCTTCGAAAGTTTGTTTTAGTGTTCTTTGATGATATATTAATCTATAGTAAAACATGGAACACCTACATCATGTAAATAAGGTATTGGAAACTCTTGAACAACATCAACTTTATGCAAATCCTTCTAAGTGTTCTTTTGGTGTCAAGGAGGTTGAATATCTGGGTCATATTTTCTCTCATGAAGGTGTTAAAGTGGATCCTAACAAGATAAAATCCATGCTTGAATGGAAGGTTCTAAAACAATACCGTAAAAATATCTAAGGATTTTTGGGGCTTACGAGGTGTTATTATCATAGATTTGTATGGAATTATGGCAGCATTGCAGCACCACTCACGCTTTATTGAAGGACTCTTTCCATTAGAATGAGCAAGCTACTATGGCCTTTGAGAAGTTGAAGGAGGCCATGTGCACCACTCCAGTTCTAGCCACCCCATATTTTTCAAAAACATTCATTGTTGAATGTGATGCTTGTGGTATGGTATGGGGTAGTACTCATGTAAGAAGGGCGACCCATTGCCTTCAAGAGCTACTCAACTCAAAGGTAAGAATATCTCTAAACCAGTTTATGAGAAAGAAATGTTAGCAATACTTCATGCAAAGTGAAACAATGGAGACCATATCTAATGGGATGACATTTCAATCTAAAGACAAATCACGATAGTTTGAAATACTTCTTAGAGCAATGTTTATCATCGAAGAACAACATAAATGGGTCTCAAAAATTTTGGGGTATGATTTTGAGATAATATACAAGAAAGGGAAAGATAATGTAGTTGCTTATGCTTTATCTCGAAGGATGAATCTGCCCCAAGCGTCATTGTGTGTCATATACGTATTATAAAGCGAGGATTGGATAGAGGATGCAAGGTCCGAATGGAAAAATGACCCAAGTAAAAATCTCATTCGAATCTCCAACAAGATCCAAACATGTCAGAAAAGTTTTTATGGAAAGGAGATGTTTTATGGTATAAAGATAGATTATATCTATGTAAGAATTCAATCCTTTAAAATAGGGTTCAATCTGAGCTCCATACTTCTCCAGTAGGGGGTCATTCTGGCTTCTTAAAGACTTATCATCGAATCAAGCATGATTTTTTTTGGGAAGGGATAAAAGGAGATGTCCAAAATTTTGTGGTAGAATGCATGGTTTGTCAGCAAAATAAGGGTGAAACAATTAAGTCCCCAGGTCTTTTACAACCTCTATCTATTCCTAGCTAGAGGTGGGAAGAGGTGTCTATGGACTTCATCACAGGATTGCCTAAATCAGAAGGTAAAAATGTAATCATGGTGGTGGTGGATAGACTCACCAAATATGCCCATTTTTTTGCTTTATCACATCCATTTGTTACGAGTATAGTAGCAATGGCCTTCAGGGATACAATTCAGAAGCTACATGGGACACCAAAGATTATAGTAAGTGATCAAGACCCTATCTTTACTAGTAATTTTTGGACTGACTTGTTCTCATGCTTGGGCACACAACTAGCTCATAGTTCCTCTTATCATCCCCAGTCTGATGGGCAAACAGAGGTGGTAAACAAGTTCTTGGAGGGATATCTTCGTTGTTTTACATTAGATAAGCAAGCGAGATGGGTCCAATGGTTACCGCTAGTAGAATGGTGGTATAACACCTCCTTTCATACTTCATCTAAAATGTCTCCTTTCTTGGCATTATATGGGTACCATCCACCATCTATCACTTCATCTTTGAGAGTCTAGCCAAAGGTTCGAGTAGTTGAAGAACATATTCAACACCAACAAGAGGTGCTTTCTAGTCTCAGGGAGAATTTGGCCATGTCACAAAACCGCATGAAGCAAGCAAGCAGACCAACATCGTAGTGAAAGACATTTTGAAGTTGGTGATTGGGTTTTGTGCATTTACAACCATATAAGCAAATGTCCTTAAAATAACACAAAAAGGATAACAAGATTTCACCTAAGTATTATGGTCCTTATCAAGTGTTATAAAAGATTGGCAATGTAGCATACAAACTGGAACTTCCTCCGCTACTCAAATTCATCCAGTCTTCCATGTATCTTTCCTAAAGAAGGTAATTAGATAGACAATATCAACCCAGAAAGTGTTACCCGAGCTTGATGAAGAGGGAAAATCATCCTAGAACCAGAATGCATCCTTTATACATGCACTAAGCGGTTGAGGACATCATCACTGAGTATTTGATCAAGTGGAAAAATCTAGACAATGAAGATGCAACTTGGGAGGATGTAAATTTCCTGCAGCAGCATCCAGATCTTCTCAACATTGGGGACAATGTTGCTTTGAAGGGGAGGGGCATGTTACGCCCTTAACCATATATCTTATATTGGATGTATATAGTCGACTTGTGGCTATCATAACTTCTTATCATTATGTATCTCTTTCATATATGTTATGTTTTCATTAGTGGGTCGGCCTTGGTGTTGGAATAGTATAAATAGAGGTTACTAGGTAGTATTTTATCATCATTTGAGCATTTGAGTATTATTGTATGGTTTAGAGGTTGCCCCCTCGAAGTGGTGAAGATATTCTAATTGCATATTGAGATCATTATTCTAGAATATTGTGTTATTTGGTGTTATATTTATGCTCATGATATGAATTATACAAGTAATTTCATTAAAATTCAAAGCTTTAGAGTGAGGTGCGCTGATTTTTGGGTCATACAGGATATTACATGAAGTTTATAAAAGGGTATGCTAAAGTTTTTACACCCTTGGAAGAATTACTCAAGGGGAAAGGTACATTTATTCATTAATGTGGGGAGTTGCAGAGATCCGAGCACCTTAGTTAGCACGCATTTGAGATACTAAAGAAGAAACTTACTACCGTGCCTACTTGTGCTTTCCTTCATGGGATAAACCTTTTCGTGTTCACGTGGACACTCTCCTTGATAACATGCTGGCATGGCCATTGGTGCTGTCTTAGCTCAACCTAGAGAAGGTATAGTTGATCATCCCATTTTTTTGCTAGTAGGAAGTTGACCCCTACTGCTGCAAGTAATTATACCACTACAGAGTGCAAGGCTTTGTCCATGATATATGCCTTGCACAAATTTCGACAGTATCTGTTGGCCACACCTTTTGTGTTTTATATGATCATATGGCATTGAAGTATTTGGTGAACAAGCCCGTCTTATAGGGGCACATATGTAGATGGATACTCTTATTTCAAGAGTTTGACTTTACAGTTGTGGTAAAACCAGGGAAAAGTAATTCTAGACCGGATCACTTGTCTAGAGTTCAATCAGGTGAAGAAGCACAAACAATAGAAGAGACCATGCCTGATGCACAGTTGTATAGGTTACAATGCATACCAATGGAATTAGAGGACATTGTTGTCTTCCTAAGGATGGGGATGGCACCAGAAGGCATGAGGTCCTTGGAGAAAAAGCAACTTGCTATACGTGTGACACCATTCATGTTAATCAGTGGTGACTTATACAAGTTAGGTAGAGATGAGGTGTTACGTTGTTGTGTATTAGAGCATGAACAAAAGGATATAATGGAGGAAGCCCATGGTGGTATTGCAGGTGGCCACTATGTAGGTGATGCTACAGTGTGAAAGATCCTACTTGCTGGTTTGTGGTGGGAAACATTGTATAAGGATTGTAAGGAGTATTGTAAGGCATGTGACCATTGTCAGCATCTAGGTCGACCAGAAAGAGGGATGAGATTCCTTTATGACCAATTACAAGTGTAGAACCATTTGAGAAATGGGTGATAGACTTTGTAGGGCCTATTTCACTAGCTGCGCGTAGGACTGGATCGTGTTATATCATTACTTGTACAGATTATCTTACGAGATGGGTAAGTAACACCTATGAAGGACTGTACAATGGCTACAACAACAAGGTTCTTATGGGAAAATGTTCTTACTAGGTATGGTTGTCCTTTAATTTTAACCAGTGATAGGGGCACCCATTTTTTAAATGAGACAATCTGAATTTTGTTAGATGAGTTTATGGTTGCCCACCACAAGACTACACCCTATCACCCTTAGGAAAATGGAACTATTGAGGCTTTCAACAAGATTTTGAGCCACACATTGACCAAGATTTGTGATGTGGGATGAAAAGATTGGGATGACAAAGTATCTGTTGTTCTTTGGGCCTACCGAACAACATATAAGAGATTGAACAAAGCCACACCTTTTTAGTTGGTGTTTGGCGTGGAAGCTATTCTTCCTATAGAATTTATGTTACCTTCTTTGTGCATTATGCACGTTGGAGGTCTAGCTGATGAGAAAGCTTTGGAAGAATGGATTGAGAACATGGTTCAACTGGATGAGCACTAGGCCATAGCACGATGGAGTCAGAAATAGGAGAAAGCATGCCAGAAAGCATGGCATGATAGGCATATCAGGGATAAGAAACTTGCGGTCGGACAAATGGTACTTTTGTATGACTCTAAGTTTTTACACCGTCCAGGGAAGCTCAAGGTGCATTGGTTGGGGCCGTATGTTATAACTCACATACTTGAGTCAAGTGCTTTCCAGTTAGAATCCATTGACGGAACACAGCTACCGGTTTTAATGGGAGTAGGTTGAAGCCCTACCATAAATAAGTCTTCATGGTGTTTGTAATAAGGCAGTGTTTCTAGATAGATTAGGTTTCCCTTTCTACATTTCCTTAATGTGTTTCTTTCATTGTCGTTATGCTTTGTCAATTTAGTTCTTGTTTTTGTGTAATAAGCGTGCTTATGCGCATGAAGCTAACTACAATATGAAGCATGTTGATGCACAAAGGACTACACATACTTTTAGTATGGGGTGGATTATTGGTGACTCCTAGGTATAATGTTGTGAAGATTGGAAGGTATAATGTTGTGGATGTTGAGGAAGTAAGCTACTAAAGGTGATTTACAAAGGATTGCTTCTCAAAAGTAACCAAGGATGGAGATGAATGAAGGAAAAGTATAACACGAGGTAAGCGGTAGCCATGATAACTACCAGGAGAAGGTGCAGTGACGAGGTACTCGGCACTGCTAGAGTGCGCATTGAAGAGAAGTCTGTGACCAGAAGGTAGGAAGGCACGCTAGAAGGTTATAGCTATGGTGCAAAGATGTACCATGTGGAAATGACAAAATTGAGCAATAAATGAGAAATATTTGGTAGGTGGAGGAGTAATTAATGCATCAAAAATTGAAAATCTATATAAGGACGGGATGTGAATTCATTTCTACCCTTGCAACTATGAGAATTCGATGAAGAGCTAAGTGTGAAGAGTTGAGTAAGCGATTCAAGGTGCGAAGAGGGTGAAACCAAGCGTGAAAGGCATATTTGTGTATTGGAGAAGCTTGTATCCCCTGTAGGAGAAGGGTTTGAATGAAGTGATTGATAGAGCAGAGCTAGGGCACATGATTTCGTGATTACAATTTAGGGCATGATTGAATTGGGTTAGGGTTTGAAGTAAACCATTAAAGAGTTACGAAGAAGGTGTAGAAACACAACACAAAGGGAAGAATGGCTCCAAAGAAGGAAGCAAAGAGCAACAAAAGGAAAGAAGAAGGTAGTAGTGGAAGAGGAGGAAGAGATGACTCCTGAGAGAAATTTTTCAGAGATGCAGTACCCTGAAGAAGTAATTGTGGGCTAGGAATGGGATTCCCACATACGAAAGAGCAAAATAAGCGAGTACAACCACCAAACCAAGGACAATTAGAAGAAGTTGGATGATTTACTTAACTCCCAAATGGACAGGTGAACTGGTGATGGGATGTCGATATATGATGATGTAGGGAGAAGTTATTGAAAAGGATTGGTGTTTACCAATTATATGAGCTCCCATACTTCAGGAAATATGCACCATTATACAGGTGGCTGATGAGCCGAGTCCATGAGGACTTCTTCTATTTTGTAGGGTGAAGGGTAAGACTAACACCCATTTTAATTGCCATGGTAACAGGTTTAAAGGTGATAGGTGAGGACATCAAAATGACCTAATTGACAAGGTTTCCATATTAGAAACACACAAAGCACTTAGATACTAGAAACAGACCGCGTGGAATGGACATAGACAAATTACATGATTGTCTGGTAGTAAAAGCAAGCAGCGCACTTGGTTATGAAATTGAATGACCAAGATCGTTGGTCACAAGTAAACTCAATGTGGCTGCATGTGGCAAAGTGCATGTCAGAAGGGGTTATTTACAACATTGTCGGCTTTATTGCAGAACAAATAGTAGAGGAAGCGCACACAGGAAGTAAGATAAGTTTTGGTTTTGTCTTACTTTCTTTAGTATTCATGGAGATTGGAGTACCGGATGGCCCGAAAGAAAATATATGGGAATACCCCATGAATAACAAGTCTCCAGCTGAAAGATTCAGCAAGTATCTATGCAAGGGGTCTATGACAGATGGGGTAAAGGAGAGAGTAGAGATGTGGTATGACAGGCTCTACGTGGATTTTGAAGAGGAGTGGCACATACCAAAGGAGTTGCCCTGGTATTGGGGAAGCAGGCTTAGTTTTCTATTTACCAGACACTTTTGTATTACATGTTTTCCGATGGTGGATGGATCATGGAGCCCCTGGTGCAAACTACCGTATGCATTCACAACACGGTATTTTCAAGCTTCCATTCATCGGTTCATTGATACAAGGAGGTTAGTATTTAATGTAGACAAGGTGGATTGCGAATACCACACCTTGTAAAAGAAGTATGGATATCCAGGAAGAATGCTTACAATGAGAGTATTATCTTGGAGATTTTGAGTATCAAACCGAAACACTTGTTGTTGGGGATATCGGGGCCGCACTCATATATCTCCAACTTAAACCAAAGATGGAAAATAATAAGTATGTAGAGAACAAGTTGAGCTCCCAGGACCACCAAAGGGGAAGCATACTATGGAAAACATCCTGGCACCTAGGCCTTCTAAACCCATGCAGGATGACGAGGAAGAGGACGAAGAGCATGAGGATAGTAGTGGTTTGGTGCGCAGGAGGAAGCAACCATCTGGCGGACAGGAGGAGGAGCATGTGATGGCTTCACAAGGAGAAGAAAATACTAAGGTAGTGCAGGGAAACCAAAGGTTCAGAAAGGTGTTCAAGCGCACAAGGTCGTAAGGAGAAGCCCAGTAGACAACAAGGAAGTCACCGCGACTCTCACTGGTAAAGGAACCTGAGGAGAAGAAGAGAAGAAGAAAGCTCAAGCTAGATGAAGAAGCGGAAGAGTCTGAGGAGAAAGCACTTCCATCTCCAATCCATCATAGGGTAGAAGAGGAGCCTCAGAATGAGGAGAGAAAATGAATGGAGAGGAAGAAAGGGAGAAATCAGAAGCTACACAAGGAAAGGATGAGGATACAACCAATATTCCTAACCTTGATGCTACCATTCCAAAAGGGCCAAGGTCCCGTCGGACAAGTGAGGACGTAAGGGTACAAACAATGGGGTATGCAGAGGACTAGGAGATGATTGTTCGCGCTCAGTTCAGAGCACCGTCATGTAAAAATATTTATTCGGATGGGCACTTATGGATGAGAACAAGGTGACATTACGAACACGAAAGAAACTTTCATGGTCGATGCATACACATATGGATGAACCAGATTTTGATGTCTGTGAAGAATCATGTGCATCTAGATAGTTGAAGAAGGCACCAGAAGTCCGGCACATGACAATTAAACCAACTATTATGATGGATGAGCAGGTAAGCAATGCCTTGGTGAAAGTATCTACTGAGGTAGCTAGAAGAAACATTGACAAATCTGCTACAATTAAAGTGCTGACAGAGGAGCTAAAAGCAAAGGATGTGGAAATAGTGCATTTAGTGCAGGAGAGGGATCTGAGCAAAATGAAATATGAGACTTTTGTTAGTATGGCAGAGGAAATTGGAGATGATATACTAAAGGTACACCCGCATTTGGAATCACAGGTACCAAAAGAATTTCCTTCTGTGATGCACTACATAAGAACAATGATAAAATTAGTATTGGAGGATGAAAAGGTGCGTATACCAGAGCAGCCCAAGGACCCAAAGTAGAAGAGGCGAAAAATCACAGGCTGTAGTAGCAAGGAAGATTGCTACATATGAGGGCCTACTACAAGCACTCCGAGAGGAGCTGAAGAAAGCTGATCATGCCTTAATGATATGCACAGCTCCAGATGTGCTAATAAGGGTAAAAACACTGGCAGAAGACAATGAGGTGCAAAAGGCCATGAAGGATGACACACTAGGCCATCGTTGAATGACTAACTATGGTAAAGTAGAAGTGCGAGGCATTGGCCACGGCACAGGCACCACATAAAGAGAGGTTAGATGAACTTGGAAAACTCATTGCTCAGAAGATGGATGTGTTGGAAGGGATGCATACATCTATGTCAAGCATAATGCTTGTAATACAGAATGAGCAAGGAAAACTAACTCAGGATGAGCTAGAATCTATCATTGTGGATGTTCCAGAAAGTAGAAAAGGCATTAATGGAGTGGGAGAACTTAGAAGCAGACATAAAGGAGGAGTATCCAGAGATGATACTTCAGAAAGAAACAGAGGAGCTTGAAGCCTGAATAATTCTTTGATTCTTTAATTTTTTTCTATTCTTTATGTAAGATTCATTCAAGCATTCTGTATTTCAACTATTCTTTACTCAGTTGTGGACATCACCATTGTTGGGGCAATAATGAGATTAGTGTGGGGTAATGTTGATCTAGATAAAACACTTAGCAGAACTCACACACAGAGTCCGCATGGAAAAATAGGATGGGATCGAAGGTGCGAAGGAATAGGAAGGCATCGCGTGTGGAGGTGCAGAGTCAGACTTTCAGGACTTAGCCGATTTTGTAGATCAAGTCTATTTTCAGAGGCTGGCATGTAGAACACACAAAGCGATGCCGAGACTTGTACGCCACACTTTGTCTATATTTCGAGGATCATATCGAAGCACTCTTGCATGGAAGTAATCCAAGAATAGATTCATCACTCTAGTTAACTGTAAGTGATCTATAGATAGCATACTTGCATGTATGGCTATAATTGTAAATGGCGCATGGCTATTATTAGCGTGTGACCTATTTTTGGCATAGTTAGTGGTGAAGGGAAAGTTCCCCACCCTATATATATTAGATGAATCACCTAGTTGATATACGGTGTTGAAGGGTTAGAGATTCATGAGTGCATGAGACTGGATAATTGTAACAGATCCATGCGCATGACTATTATTGTATCAAGCCTTTGTATTGTTGTCATGTTTAATATATGAAGAATATTGGCTAAACCAAAGTGTCTTATATGTGTTATCATTGCATGTTATTGATTTCTTGATGATTTATACTTAAATGCATGCCTTTATAGATTTGGTTTGGTATAACTATGTAATGATGGATTAGTTTCTAACTATATGTCCTTATCACTTCACCATGCTACCATCCTGCTACAACAACCCTAAAGAGGAACCTAGTACCTTGGTGCACTTCAGGTGAGCACTCAGCCTATGTTGAGTGATGTGCCAATGCAACTAGGTGTTATCTGAGAATTCTAGGCTGCATCATTCATATCCAATTCAACACTATAAAATATAGCCACATTGGTATTCTCTTTTCAAAATATACAAAGAACAATTCTTCAAACAATAATACATATCATTATTCTATGGTAATACATGAATTGCAAGATGAATATAACTTTACAATGATAACTCATTAATTACAACATATCACATTCAAAAAAATTCCTCTTATTCAAAGTACATGCAACCAACATTGCGTCAATCCTAGGATTGAGTATGGAAATCCCCTACACTCAAGCATAAATTCCATGTATCCATCATTTCAAAAAAATAGAACAAATACTAGAGAGAGAGAGGAGGAAGAAAATATATGGTTCATTTTCTTTTCAAATCACCATAACATCCTATATCCAATTTTCATTTCATTTCAATACATATACATTTTGAACCATTTGTATTTTCAAAACCCGGTCAATATTTTTATAATTATCTCTAGAGAGAGAAAGTGGAAGAGAGAGAAAGTATGGATTTCATGTTCCTTTCTATTCATCATATCATAACCACATACATTACAAAATTTTCATTTCATTTGTAACCCATGAACATTTATAACTCGTTTACATTTCTAGAACCAATCAAAGTATCATAGTTACTTCTAGAAAGAGAATAGGGAAGAAAGAGGAACATCATAATTTCCCAAAAAGTATTCATACAATAATTTGATGAATTCATACTTTGTAACCTATGGAGATAATATGTACAAGGTTATGTTATCCAAAATTCACCCCTCAAGGAATCCCAACAAAGTTGATAAAATGGAAGAAATGCAAAAACCAAGCTTGGGGCCGAAAACATGAAGAAAATTGGCTAAGTCCTAGTCCAAGCGCACAACATTAGGGACGAGTTGGGACGTCGGGGCACGAATCGGCCAAAAAGCCGCCGATCTGCACACAACATTTGGGGACAGATTGGGGCGTCAAGCGCGCGCGTGGTTTGGGACATCCGGGCCAAAAGTACGCGTGGGACGCGGATCGGCTAGTTTGGCGCAAGTCAGTCCATTTCGGGCGGTTCGGAGATATTTGTCCCAGACGGTCTGGGACATCCGGGCCAAAAGTACGTGGAGGACGCGAACCGGCCGATTCGGCCAAAACAAGAGACTTTCGGGACATTTGGGCCAAAAGTACGCGGAGGACGCGAAAAGCCGAAAGAGCCGAGAGCCAATGGAATCTCGCCACGTGTCTTCACCGCAAAGAGGGAAAAGGAAGCCCGAATCGGCCGAAGCAGGATATTTTCGTTCGGGACATCCGGGCCAAAGGTGTGCGAGGGCGTGTGGGATGCAAAAATGAAAGAGCCGCCAACGAATCAAATCTCGCCACGTGTCTTCACCTCATTGGCCCGGCGGGAAAATTTTAAAAAAAATTCCAAAGGCAAAAAATAAAAGGGAAATGGTCAGGAAGGGCCCACGTCCAATGAAATCATGCCATGTGGCAATTGAATGGCAGAGCGAGGAGAAATGGGAATTTTTCCCAAAGTAATAAATACCAAATTTTCGAAGGACAAAGTGCGCCCCTCAGGCCCGAGCCAATAAAATAGTGCCACGTGTCCAAGTGGCAAGAAATTAAGGAAGGGCCCAAAATAAATTTTCAAAGGATGAACCTGCGGATGAATCGAGCGACACACGCGTCACGAGTGGTAGAGCGCGGGAAAAATTCAAATATTTTCCCGTCGATCCGTTTTGGCCTGTTTTTGCCCTAAATCTTCATATCGCCATAACTTTCAATCCAGAGCTCAGATTTTCGCATTCTTTATATCAATGGAAAGCTGGTGAAATTATCTACATGACTCGGGGTCAATCTTGCATTTTGGTTTATCTTGGAGAGAGAAAATCAAAAAACGCCTCCGCACGTGATAATGGCCAGAAATGACGTTTCAACAACCAACTTAAATGTGAAAAATACAGCTCGCCGCTTTTGCTAGGGTTCTCACCTACCGCTATAATGAGATGAATTAAATGCAACCTAGAAGTGGTTGGGATAGATCTGGATTTCCTCTCTCTCCCTCTCTCGTTCTTCCTATAAATTGTAAGGAGGGGCTTCTTTCTAAAGGTGGAACATTCTTGTTTTGCCCCTCCCTTCTTCTCTTTGGCAGGCGAATTTGTGGAGTTCAAACCTCCCATTTAAAATTGTAATGCAACTTTGCCTCTTGGCATTTTGTAGTGTATTGTATCGATCTTTGGAGCAAGTAATGCATGTCGTGGATGATTCTCAACCCTCTCTGTGTTCACTTGCATCCTCCGATCTTTCATTGCAAATTTTGTTATCGTGCATGATCTTGCATCACATTTGAATGGTTTGTGTTTATTGGCAAGATAGGTGTTCTTCATTCCTTGGTGCATCACCTCTGTTAGCTTAGGTTTATTTTTATGCATCTTCTTACCCTGTCTCCTTGGCAAGATTAGATTAGGTTTTGAGTAAACCCTCTGCATTTTTGTGTGCATCTGAATAGAGGAATAGGAACCAACCTTCTCTGGAGATTCCTTTCTCATTTTACAAGTCCCACACTTGGAGAAAGGATTCCATGTTGTGCAATCACACTGGATGCTAGTATGATCAACCTAGAAATCTAATCAACATCCAAGGGTGTTGTGATTTCGCACTAACAGTTTTGGCACACCCGGTGGGACATTAGAGGTCTTCACCTTTATTACAACAAGATCGATGTGCACTTGTTCCATGTTCCAGGTTTGAAAGAGATTTGAAATTACACATCTGGATACTCCAAAAGAGACATAATCCACTTGGTTTGATGTAGTCCAATCGACAAACTTATGAGAAGAATACAGACCAGGTCAAGAACTAGGGAGGAAGGATTGTTTGTTTATATGCACCTATCTCTAGGAAGAGAAAGAAGGGGAAGAAGAGCTCAAAGATCACCATCTCCACCTAACAGAACTCTCTCTACACCTCCACCTGGTAGACCTTTTCTCGCATCAACAAGGGTTCTCAGGCCAATCAGAATGGCTCAACCACCGAATCCCTTTGTCAATTTCACTGGCAGTAGCCCACTTTCCCTCAATGCACAGAATCCAGTTCCAATCGCAGCGTTGAAGAACATTTCATTTTCACTTTGGAGAAAATCATACCACTCCTGGTGATCATGTCAAAGACATTGCTAACGTCTGTGCAATCCATGAGATAAATGAAATGGATGTGGCTGTCAAATTACTGGCATCTTTGTTCAAAGGGAAGGCATTGCAATGGTTTAGGAGCCTTGGAGCTGGTTCTATCACAAATTGGAATCAGTTATGCATAGTTCTCCATGAGCGAGTTTAGGGAAAAGGGAATCAATTTGTCTCTACTAGAACAATTGACAACTATCAAAAGAGCTCCCAACGAGCAAGCGGTTGACTTCAACTTCAGATTTCAAAGGTCTTGGGAGAGGATTCCAGTGGTAGTAAGGCCAGCAGCAGAAGGTGCTTTTCTATACTATCTTAAGGCTTTGAATTCTGATATTTCTATGTTAATTCAATCTATGGGAGGCACAACCTTACCTGCTGCTTATAGCATTGCCATTAGAGCCAAAAACTGTCTTATTCAAGTTGGTAAACTGGCTCCTAGGCCTCCCATGCCCTTGTATCCAAACTTAGAAAATCCAAGCACTAGTCAAGCACCCACTTTGGCTCCTATTCCCACTCCTAGAAATCAAAGTTCAAATGAGACTTCTACTTCATCCTCTAGTACTTCAAATGAACTCCAAGAGGTCATGAAACAATTGCAAAATTTGGGAAATGAGCTGGTTACTATCAAAAGACAGCAAGCTCAAAGTGCTAGACCATATCAGCCTCAAGCATAGTACCAGGCTAGGCCCCCATACCAACAAAATAGGTCATCACAAGGCTGCAAATCAAAATCAAAGCCAAGTAAGGCCTCCCGCTAATAGACCATTTCAGCCCTATAACCCCAATGTTGTATGTGCTTCTAAAGCATTAGTGCCAATCCAAAATAACATGGGCCAAGAATATGATTGGTGTTTCCTGTGCAGTTAGCGACATAACCAATCAATGTGCTTTAACGGTGCATTAAATCAAGCTCTTATGATGCAAACCATTGGTGGGTCGCAAGAGTCCAGCCATGAAGAGGGTCAGCAACAAGAAGCACCTCAACAAGGAACATCTCCGAACAAAACTACTCTTGTCAATTGGTAGGCTGAAGATTTATGTGGTATGAATCAAATACCCTCTCAAAGTGTTGCAGCCAACACAAGGTCAAAGAGGAGAAATTTGGGTGAAGAATAGCCATTAGCCCCAAGTAATCCACAACCTTCTACCACTCCACAAGCCACTGGCAAACAAAATGTAGTTCCAAACACGCAAGGGGCACCCAAACCAGCTCCTAAACCAACTCAAATACCAGTTGCTGCTGCCCATGTGCAAAGAATGAATGTGTAGGCCAAGGGATAGTAGAGGGATACTTCATCTCCATTCAGTATCATTGATTAGATGAGGAAGACAAATGTAAACATATCAATGTGGGAATCACTATCTATCCCAGGACAAAGAGATTTGCTACAAGCTGCCATGAAGGATTTGGTCAACTTCAAATCAACATAGGTCCAAATGCAAGAGAAGGTACTCACAAATGCTGCTCGGCTGAAGGAAATCATGAAGGACAACAAGGTAAAATGTTGAAGCCCCCTCCTTTTTATGTCTCATTAATCATTGGAAACCAATTGGTGCACAATTACATGATTGATTCCGGGGCAAGTAGTTTAGTGATGCCTAAGCAAATAGGCGATCAGCTAGGACTCCACTATGAAGTCATCTCCAAGGGTGTAGTGCAATTAGATGGGATAGTAGTGACAACGGTTGGAGTAATCAAAGGTTTGAACCTCACACTACACACATGTCCCAATGTAATAGTATTACAAGATGTGTCAGTCATAGACCTGCCACCACTCTTTGCATTGTGCTTGTCAAGAGACTTCACTGCTAAAATTGGAGGCTATCTTTCGGTGGATTGGTCACACATGTTGTTCAGAACAAGATATGGAACCAAAGCCACAATCAGGTCTGAACCTATCGCAAACTTTCACATTGAGCCTTACACTCCAAGCCAAATCAATACCAACTGTTCAGCGTTTGATCAAGAAGATTATCCAAGCACTGATGAAGCTGACACTAAGGTTGGAAGCATCCCAGATTTGACTCTTGATGAATGGGCAAGCAAGGTGCATGCTTTTGATCCTTATCAAGAAATAGAAGAATCTGAGCTAGGAGTTTATTGTTTACATGAAGAGAATCAACCTCTCCCCAGCATCACCAAGCCAGATCATAAAGACAAGAATGAAGTATGGCAATTGTTCTTTGATGGGTCAAGGAGTAGACAAGGTGTAGGAGGAGGAGCTATGCTCATTTATCGCAAGGTACAAAGTATTACTCAGCCTTCCGTTTTTAGTTTTCTTGCTCAAACAATACAGCTGAGTATGAAGCCTTAATTCATGGATTGCACTGGGCAAAGAAGAAAGGCATCAAGAATTTGCAAGTATTTGGTGATAGTGAGCTGATCGTAAACCAAGTTAAGGGGCAGCATGCTGTCAAGAATAATCGATCAAGTGCTACAAAAATCAGGTATGGGATCTTATGGAATATTTTGAAGCTTTTAGCATCAATTCCATCCCAAGAAAAAGGAATGAAGCAGCGGACAGACTGGCAGCAATTGGGGCTGCATTTGACGTTGTAGAAAATATCAAAAGTGAAAAATCTCAGCCTCATATCAAAGTGGTTGTGAGACCAGCTGTTCCAGATAACAACACAAGCTGGCAAGTCTTCGAGAATGATTAGCAGATTGTTAATTTCCTGCAAGAAGAGGCTGAGTTCTCCATGAGAAATCAAGACAAGCTGGAGCAGCAGTATGGTGACCAAGTGGTACAGCTGAGAACTAACAAATTACCAAAAGGCCTCATAACCTTGGAGTCAATCTTCAACCTGAATGATCAATTCCAAAAGGAGAAAGTGAACATTCAAGTAAAGGGTGAAGATTCAGAGCCTATTTTAGTAGATGAAGGCAAGACATTGCAAATTGGCAAAGTAAGTACTCCACAAGAGAAATCTGATTTTGTTCAGCTTTGTCAAGAGTTCCCAGATGTCTTCGCTTGGACTTACAAAGATTTAAGAGGTTTCAACCCAAAGTTGGCACAACATACTATTGAGTTGGATCTGAAATCCAAGCTTGTCAGGAAAAAGCAAAGGCCAGTAAATCCTCATATCGAACCTCTCATGAGAAAAGAGTTAAGAAAGCTCATTGAGGCAAGTATCATCTTCCCCATCAAAAACTCAAGTTGGGTTGCAAACTTGGTGCCAGTAAGAAAGAGAAATGGAGAAATAAGATTGTGTGTGGACTTTCACAATCTAAATAGAGCATCACTCAAAGATCATTATCCGCTTCCATCAATGGAACAAATATTGCAGGTTGTAGCTGGTTCAGAAAGGTTTTCATTACTAGATGGATATTCAGGCTATAATCAGATAATGGTGAAGGAAGAAGATCAATTCAAGACAGCCTTCATTACAAAATGGGGCACGCATGCTTACAAGAAGATGCCATTTGGACTACATCAAATGCCGGAGCAACATTTCGATGAGCTATGGATATGGCATTCATAGGCTTAATCAACAATATAGTGCTTTGGTATACCTAGATTATATCACTGTCTTCTCAAAGAATGTGCAGGTAGACCATCTCTTTCACCTCGTGCAAGTGTTTCGAGGTGTAGAAGGTTTGGAGTGTCATTGAATCCAAATAAGTGTATATTCTTGGCACACGAGGGAAAATTGTTGGGTCACATTGTCTCTAGGGAAGGGCTAACAATTGATCCTGAAAGGGTTGAAGCCATCCAAACACTTCCATTGCCACACCACAAGAAATCTCTTCAAAGCTTCTTAGGAAGGATAAACTTTGTCTGCAGATTTGTGCCTAATTTTGCCACTCTTGTGAAACCTTTAATAATGATGTTAAAGAAGAGTCTAGCATTCAAATGGATAGCAGGAAGAAAAGAGAGTTTTGAAAACATCAAGCATGCAATATCACAAGCTCCAACTCTTATCAACCCAAACTTTTCAAAAGACTTCATGTTGTATGCGTTTGGAGGATCAGATACAATCTCAACTATCTTGACACAGCTGAATAGGGAAGGTTCAGAACAGCCCATAGCATTCTTCAATCAAACCTTGGAAGATTACTAGATAAAGTATTCTTTCATCGAAAAGCATGTCCTTGCCGTCATCAGGAGCTTGAAGAAGTTCAGACACTTGGTCTCGAACAATAAGATTCAACTGTTGGTGTCTCATGCTGGTGTCAAGGACTTCCTCCTAAACAAGGATTTAAACGAGAAGAGAGCAGGTTGGATCACTCGGGTGATGGAATATGATATTGAAATCAAAGTGACCAAGCTAGTTCGTGGCAAAGGCTTGTGTGAGCAGCTCGCTTCCAAACAACCAGACGGGTCAAAAAGTGAAGAGGATGTTGTCCTACTACTACAAAATGATCAAGAACAACCAGCTGATGATGCACTCATCCCATGTTGGACTCAAGACTTGGTGCATTACCTCCAAACAGGCTTGTGCCCTCCAGAAGTGAGCAAGGCAAAGAGGAGATACTTTAGATTACAAGCTATCCCGTATGTACTCATTAATGGTATCTTGTTCAAGAAAGACATCCATGGTGTTCTATTAAGATGCATTGGAATAGGTCAAGTTGAGAAGATCTTACATGAGTTCCATGATGGGGAAGCAGGAGGCCACTTTGCTCCACAAGTGACAGCTCTCAAAATCATGAGAGTTGGTTACTATTGGCCTATTGTGTTCAATGATTGCTACTCATGGGTTAAAAAATGCAAGAGATGTGCATTCTTCATAGGGAAAGAGAGGTTAGTAGTGCTGCCCCTTCGTCCAATTTCAGTAAATCAACCATTCATGCAATGGGGATTGGACTTCATTGGGGTTATCAATCCCAATTCAAGTCAATGCTACAAGTGGAAACTTACAGCAATGGATTATTTCACCAAGTGGACCGAAGCAGTGGCACTCAAGGAGGCAAATGAATCTAATATCTTAGATTTCTATGAAGGGATAGTCACGAGGTTTGGTGCCCCTGCCACTATCATATTAGACAACGCATTGGCATTCCTTGGCACAAAGATCACTGAATGGGTGGTCAAGAATTGTGTGTATCTCAGCACTTCATCGAATTATTACCCTCAGGGTAATGGCCAAGCCGAGTCTACGAACAAGAATCTACTAAGAATCATCAGAAGGACTCTTGATGAGAATCAAAGGACTTGGCATGCAAAGCTCAAATCAGCCCTATGCACTGATAGGATCAAACCCAAGAGGTCTACAGGAAGCTCTCCATACAAGCTTGTGTACGAGAAAGAAGAAGTTCTACCTATATCACTCGAGTTGCCAGCATTGGAACTCATGAAACGATTGGAATTGGATGAGTTTGAACCCATGGAGGTTAGATATGCAGAATTGATGGAGCTCCAAGAAATTAGAGAGCATGCAGCCCAGGCGATAGAGAAGGATCAAGGCTTGATCAAGAAGACTTTTGATAGGAAAGCCAAGGCTAGAACCTTCCAAATTGGAGATCTAGTGTTGAAATGGGATGCAGATCATGTGAAGCCGAGAAAGCATTCCAAATTTGATGCCATCTGGAGTGGCCCTTACATGATCATTGGATGCAAAGGTAGCAATGCCTTCCGACTGGCTAAGTTGGATGGTGAAGAATTGCAGATTCCGGTCAATGGGATCTATCTCAAACTCTGCTACTAGAAAGAAAGCTTCTCACCCTTGTAAATATTAATTTAGAATTTCCATTCCTCTAAGTGCCTATGCACATTGTACTGCTGTTAGAGTAGTTTTATTTCCCTAAGTGCTTGTGCACATGTCCTATTGCATCTGGTATGTACATGTTTGCAGTTCATCAAGCTCCTAGAAAAGAATTTGCAGCCGCAAGAGAACCAGATCAACAAATGTTTTCATAGCTCAAGGACACAGGTTTTCAAATTTCAGATCAACTAAGAGGTTATCAAATAGACTCCACGCCCAATGGATTGCTACAAGCAGCTGGCCATTCTTCATCTGGTAGGCAAATGACCCCGCTAAGTCGCCAAAATTGTTATCCAAAATTCACCCCTCAAGGAATCCCAACAAGTTGACAAAATGGAAGAAATGCAAAAAACCAAGCTTGGGGCCGAAAAGATGAAGAAAATTGGCTAAGTCCTAGTCCAGGTGCATAGCATTTGGGATAGTTGGGAAATCGGGGCACGAATCGGCCGAAAATCCTCCAAGAAAAAATCAGAAAATAGCATTTGGGGCACGGTTGGGGACGCTTCGGGATGCGTCGGGGCACGAAAGCCCGAATCGGCCGAAAGCAAGGAAAAAATGTCTAAGTCTTGTTTTGCGTGGTCTGGGACATCTGGGCCAAAAGTACACGCGGGATGCGGATCGGCCGGTTTGGTGCAAGTCAATCCATTTTGGGCGGTTCAGAAATATTTTTCCCAAATGGTCTAGGACATCCGGGCCAAAAGTACACGGAGGACGTGAACCGGCCGATTTGGCCGAAATAAGAGACTTTCGTCTGGGAAATTTGGGCCAAAAGTACGCGGAGGACGCGAAAAGCCGAAAGAGACGAGAGACAATGGAATCTCGCCACGCGTCTTCACCGCAAAGAGGGACAAGGAAGCCCGAATCAGCCGAAGTAGGAGATTTTCATTCGGGACATCCGGGCCAAAGGTGCGCGAGGGACATGTGGGACGTGAAAAGCTGAAAGAGCCGACAACGAATCAAATCTCGCCACGTGTCTTCACCTCATCAGCCCGGCGGGAAAATTTTAAAAAAATTTCCAAAGGCAAAAAGCAAAAGGAAAATGGTCAGGAAGGGCCCGCGTCCAATGAAATCGTGCCATGTGGCACTTGAGTGGCGGAGCACGGGGGAGAAATGGGAATTTTTTCCCAAAGTAATAAATACCAAATTTTCGAAGGACAAAGTGAGCCCCTCAAAGGCCCGAGCTAATAAAATAGTGCCACGTGTCCAAGTGGCAAGAAATTAAGGAAGGGCCCAAAAGAAATTTTCAAAGGATGAACTATCATCACCAATCCGGCACTATGATAATTCTTCACCGGGAACTCCTCGTGCTATGATTATTTACTAATGCACAGCCTTTAGTTTGGTGGATGTAATCTGGAAACAAAACAACAACATAACACAAGAATACCATCGACTATGATAAGATAGAATGATGACAAATCTGAAATATCAAAATAAATTATAATATTAACATGAAACTATTACAATCTCACCCATGAGGTACTTCAAGTGTTATTGACTTCACTTGCCTTTCACCAAGACTATGGGAGAAACTTTACAATTACACCTCTTAATGGCTTCTTCAACACACCTTTAAACTGATGGCTTCCTTCGCACACTTCCTACAATATTTCTCACTACTTCCTTCTATGCTAAATGAGGGGGTGCCCTCTCTATTTATAGAACTTCTAGGCTTATCCATCTTATCTCTAAGATAGGATAAGAAATCCACTGACGAATCATATTCCATACCTTAACTCTTATCTCGTACATGTAAGCTTATCTCGTTAAGATAAGATAAACCTTATCATTTTACATGGGTTCCACATTTTTAGACTTTTTACAAATAAAATACACAAAATATTTATGACCTCACTCCTTGTCTTTATTACCAATATAATATTTCTAATTCCTAATCATGTAGACCCTACTTCTCTAATTACCCAAACTTTGACATTTTAACATTATCGGACCACTACGACAAATATTTACTTTTACAACATTCCTATTGTACTTTGATGTTACCATACTCCACATTATTGGCGGACCTTTGTATCGACGGCGCCGTTATCTTCTATCAGATGCTACTACTAATTATACTTAACAACATCCTATTCCTAATAGATACATTAATGAAATAGAAATTACGGAGGAAAATTTTAGTGTCGACATCTTCCCCTTCCTAGCTTCTACTCGTCGTCCTGGAGTAGACTATTCTCGTGCTTGGAAAATCTTCAACTTGTCGTGGTTGACCCATTTCGTAATGGGTGTGCCATCCAATTCCTCCAGTCGGTACGTACCATTTTCATGCACAGCTGCTATTTTGTAGGGCCCCATCCATTTTGGAAGAAATTTTTTGTCTTCTTTTTTTGTATCTGGAATCATATACTAGAACCAAGTCATTCACATGAAATGGAGACCACCGGATCTTTTGATCAAAGTATTCCTTCTACTTCATTTTCTTCTTATGGCTTGTATCCTTTGCTATTTCTCTCATTTCCTCCAGCAAATGAAGATGTACCAACCTTTCTTTTACTGAATCACTTTCATCCATCCTTTCATTTTTCATAACTCTCACAGTGGGAATATCAAACTCAATAGGAAGAACTGGATCAATGCCATAGGCCAACTGAAATGGGGAGTATCTTGTTGCTGACTTTGATGTTGCCCTATATGCCCACAATGCTGCATGAATCCTTTTATCCCATTTATGTACCTGCAAGGCTGCATCTTTTGCTAGAATTTGACACAACACAAAATTTGTTCGTTCCACCTGTCTATTTGTGCTTGGCTTGTATGTTGTTGCCTTCCTGTGCTTAATAGAAAACTTATTGACTAGGGCTTCTACCACCTCATTAATGAAGTGGCTTCCTTGATCTATTATAATTTCTAATGGGCAACCAAATATGGTGATAATGCGCTCATACATGAACCTTGCCACTTCATCCATGGAAGCTATTTTCAATGGCCTAGCTTCAACCCACTTGGTTAAATAATCTGTGGCAACTACAATATACTTATTTTGGCGTGATGTAGTTGGAAGTGGACCTACAATGTCTATTCCCCACTTTTCAAAGGGACCAAGGGGAAGAATAGGACATAATGGAGCTGATGAAGTCTTACGGTTACCATGTGTTTGACAAATATCACATGTCTTACAATAATTATAACAATCTTTAAAAAGAGTGGGCCAGTGATAACCTGCATCCAAGATCCTTCTTGCTGTAAGTTGTCCAGAGAAGTGCCCTCCACATGTACCATTGTGGAATTCTTCTAGTAGTTCCTTCCCTTGATCACATCCAACTGCCCTCTTGTACTGTCCATCAGGTCCTATTCAAAATAATACTCCATGCAGAATAGAATATGGACGACTGGCTTGAGTAATCTTTCTCTTAGTCTTTGCATTGGCACCATCAGGAAACTTGAATTCATTCAGATAATTCCAAATATCTATGTATTCACTAGGGATTGTGTCAAGGGATAACAATGCTGCATCGGGGAAATCATCATCATCACAAGATGATCCTAAACCATCATAGGCTCGAGAGAGTGCATCTGCATTGACATGCTTCTTTCCTGGCCTATCTATAATATCAAATTCAAACTCTTGTAGAAAAATTATCCATCTTGCTATCCTCCCTGATGGGTTAGGCTTATTTACAATATATTTTAGAGCCTGATGATCTATTACAACTAGAAATTTTTACCCTAGCAAGTAATTTCTAAACTTCTTTACAGCAAAAATGATAGCCAGAGCCTCTTTTTCAGTTACAGTATAATTTACCTCAGCACTGCTCATTTGTCTGCTCCCAAAGTAAATTGGATGTTCATTCCCATTTTCATCCTTTTGGCTCAAAGTACTTCCTAGTGTTGCATCTGAGGCATCAGTGTACACAATGAATGGCTTGCTCCAATCTGGATTCTTCAAAACAGGTGAAGACACCAGGGCTTCCTTCAATTGTCCAAAAGCTTCATGCGCCTTATTTCCTGGTTCATAAGTAACATCCTTCTTCAAGAATTGGGTTAGTGGCTGTGCAATCTTTGAGAAATTCTTGATGAACCTTCTATAGTAACCCACATGGCCTAAAAATGATCTCAACTTACTTCTATTAAGAGGAAATGGTAAATCTTTTATTTTTGAAACTTTATCAGGATCAGTACCAATACCATCTCTGGATACAACATGCCCTAACAAAACGCCTTTAGAACATCCAAAGACACACTTTGTAGGGTTTAGTGAGGCTTGTGCTTCATCTAACCTTTGAAATGTTGTCTCCATTTGGTGCAGGTGGTCCAACTTGCTCCCATAGATGCAAAAATCATCCAGAAATACTCTGATGAAGGTCCCAATGTAGGGTTCGAACACCCTATTCATCAAACGCTGGAATGTTATCAAGCATTAAACAACCCAAAAGGCATAACTCTATAAGCAAATGTTCCCCAAGGAGTGGTGAACGTGGTCTTCAGCTGATCTTTCTCTGCTATACGAACTTGGTTGTAGCCGCTATATCCATCAGCAAAACTATAGCACTCCTGGCCAGCTACTTCGTCCAAGATCTGATCTAAAAATGGAAGAGGGTAATGATCCTTCTTTGTTGCCTTATTGAGCTTTTTGTAATCAACACAAATGCATAGCTTCCCATTCTTTTTTATTGAGATCACAATGGGAGAAACCCATTTTGAATTCTCCATAGCAAATATGAATCCTGCATCAAGTAACTTATCTATTTCTTCTTTTATAGTCTTGGAAAAATTAGGATTCATTCTATATGGCATTTGCTTTATGGGCTTAACACCATCTACCAGCTCAATACAATGTTCTACCCAACTTACTTGACGGAGTTCCTTGTAATCAAAAGTGAATAGGTGTATGTACCTTCGAAAGAGCTGGAGGTAGGATTCCTTCTCACTCTCCATCACAGCATCACCAATCTTTATTTGTTGGAGATGATCATCAACTTCTTCTTCAGATAATTTTATGGGGTCATGAGTTGGTGTGACTGGAAGGATATCCATGACTGAAACATCCACCTCGCTTTCTTCATCTTCAGTGTCCACTTCACTGGTACTAGAGTAATCAGAGGATGTCCAATCATCAGTTTCATCACTTGAATCCATAGGTTCTGCCTTATGATGTCGAGGGATCACATTTATCTTCACCCTCTCTCTACCACGTCCAAGTGTCATGAAACCTTCATTCCAGTAGTTTCTTGCATGAACTCTCCTTAGCCATGGTCTTCCCAGCAGCATTGGTACGCCTTGTGGCATACCATTTTTCATCACGAAAGTCTACCACACATACCACACCCATAATAGATATTTCCACATTTGAAACTACAACTTTCGGTTTAGTTTTTCCTTTATTTAATGACCTTAACATTAGTGTTGAAGGGTGATCAATTTTTAAACCCAACATATTCATTACAGACTCGGTCATTACATTAACTGCAGCACCTCCATCAACTAAGACATCATGAATTGAAATACCATTACATAATACCTCAGCTTGTGGAGCATAGGGATCCGCCTCTGCCTCCAAAACAGGGACCTCAACCTCCTTTCTTCGTCGAGCATTGAGTCCACTTCGTAGCTCCCGCCTCTTCTCAAAAGACATAGCCAAGAGTTGACCATATGTAATATTTGCAGGCCTTTTGGACAGATCTTCCAAGATGGAGTATGGTCCTTGCCCCTGTGAAATCAGAAAATCCTGCACACCCAACTTTCTTCTCCTATGTTTCTTACTAGTTTCTTCTTTCATCTTCTTAGGATCATTTCCATCTTGATTATCTTTTTCTTTCTTTCTTTTTGTTACAAACACATCTACTTCATTATTTCTGCTCTTATCTACTACATCAAAAGAATTCACAGGTGCTTTTCCTTTATCATTATCTCCTTTACCAGATGTAGAAGCTCTATCTGGACAATTATACTTATAATGACCCTTTTTATAACAACCATAACAAACAACTTCAGAAATATTTCTTTTTGGACCTCTATCTCCTCTCTGAGAACTAAATTCCTTTCCTTGAAGAAGATTAATAGTTAGCGACCCATCTTTTTAGCAGATCTTCATACTTAGTAGATGTACTAGGAGAAATATTTGTGCTCTTTGGGAGGTGTGGATTCGGACCAAATGTCTTTGGTGTAGGCTCTACTTTAGCAACAATTTCTTTGGGCTCCTCTTCCATGCTTTCTTCTTGCCTTCTTACAATCTCCTTTGCTTGTTCAATGGTAGTTGGGTGGTCATACTTCACTCGTTGTCTGATCTCTGGCTTCATCCCAAGAATGAAGTGCTTATAGAGGAGATTATCCATGCCATTCATCAACCCATCCGCTAGTCCTTCCTTCCGGATCTGGGCATCGAGCTTCCTCCTTAGCTCTAGAACACGAGCATGATAATCCCTTATCTTCTCCTTCTCTCCTTGGGATAGCTTTGTGATCTCGATCATGAGATCTGCATATTTTTGTTGTTCACCAAATTCTTCAAGAAAACTTTCAGTTAATAAATCCCATGAATTTTTCACATTATCACCTAGTGTTTCAAACCACCTAAGTGTTGAACCATCCAAAAAGGTAGGAAAAAATTCAGTCCATTGTTCCCTTCTTATAAGGCCATTACAAATACAAGATCGTTTAAACTCTTGAATGAAAGAAGAAGCATCTTCATTAGATTGAGCTGAAAAACAGGAATCTTTTCCATTTTCAAAAGTAACCACCGTGAAATACCAACTCACAAGTACAATCAACAAGACTTATGTGTACAAATAATTGGAATCACTATACTAGAAAGTGACTTTACACCTTTCTACAGTAAAATAGAGATGACCACGGTAAACTATGGTAAAACTTGACTTCTGCGGTAAAACTCGACTTTCTTGTGGTAAACACTATTCATAGTAAAAGTGAAGTTAATGCGGTAAATACTATTCACGGTAAAAAGTGACTTTACTGTGGTAAATACTATTCACAGCAAAAATGACTTTACCATGATAACTACTATTCATGGCAAAAATGACTTTACCATGGTAACTACTATGCACAGTAAAAACAAGGTTACCCTCTAATTGATTTTTGACTAAGTGGGAATATCTCTCCAGAAAATCCACCAACGAGGAATGGTCCCAGCAATGGAACCAAAATTTCATCACCAATCCGGCACTATGATAATTCTTCACCGGGAACTCCTCGTGCTATGATTATTTACTAATGCATAACCTTTAGTTTGGTGGATGTAATCTGGAAACAAAACAACAACATAACACAAGAATACCATCGACTATGATAAGACAGAATGATGACAAATCTGAAATATCAAAATAAATTATAATATTAACATGAAACTATTACAATCTCACCCATGAGGTACTTCAAGTGTTATTGACTTCACTTGCCTTTCACCAAGACTATGGGAGAAACTTTACAATTACACCCCTTAATGGCTTCTTCAACACACCTTTAAACTGATGGCTTCCTTCGCACACTTCCTACAATATTTCTCACTACTTCCTTCTATGCTAAATGAGGGGGGTGGCCTCTCTATTTATAGAACTTCTAGGCTTATCCATCTTATCTCTAAGATAGGATAAGAAATCCACTCTGACGAATCATATTCTATACCTTAACTCTTATCGTACATGTAAGTTTATCGTACATGTAAGCTTATCTGTTAAGATAAGATAAACCTTATCATTTTACATGGGTTCCACATTTTTAGACTTTTTACAAATAAAATACACAAAATATTTATGACCTCACTCCTTGTCTTTATTACCAATATAATATTTCTAATTCCTAATCATGTAGACCCTACTTCTCTAATTATCCAAACTTTGACATTTTAACATTACCGAACCACTTACGACAAATATTTACTTTTTACAACATTCCTATTGTACTTTGACTGTTACCATACTCCACATTATTGGCGGCACCATACTGACGGCGCCGTTATCTTCTATCAGACGCTACTACTAATTATACTTAACAACATCCTATTCCTAATACATACATTAATGAAATAGAAATTACGGAGGAAAATTTTAGTGTCGAGAGAACCCATGGATGAATTAGAGCCGACACGCATCACCCAAGTCATAGAGTGCGGAAAAATTCAAATATTTTCCCGCCGATCCGTTTTGGCCTCTTTTTGCCCTAAATCTTGAGATCACCATAACTTTCGATCCACAGCTCGGATTTTCACGTTCCTTATATCAATGGAAAGTTGGTGAAATTCTCTACATGATTCCAGGGTCAATCTTAAATTTTGTTTCAGCTTGGAGAGAGAAAATTGAAAAACACCTCTGGCACGTGATAATGGCCAGAAATGACGTTTCAACAACCAGCTTAAATGCAAAATACAACTCACCGCTTTTGCTAGGGTTCTCACCTACCACTATAATGAGATGAATTAAATGCAACCTAGAAGTGGTTGGGATAGATCTGGATTTCCTCTCTCTTCCCTCTCTCGTTCTTCCTATAAATTATAAGGAGGGGCTTCTTTCTAAAGGTGGAACATTCTTGTTTTGCCCCTCTCTTCTTCTCTTTGGTAGGTGAATTTGTGGAGTTCAAACCTCCCATTTAAAACTGTAATGCAACCTTGCCTCTTGGAATTTTGTAGTGTATTGTATCGATCTTTGGAGCAAGTAATGCATGTCTGTGGATGATTCTCAACCCTTTCTATGTTCATTTGCATCCTCCTAATCTTTCACTACAAATTTTGTTATCTGTGCATGATCTTGCATCACATTTGAATGGTTTGTGTTTATTGGCAAGATAGGTGTTCTTCATTCCTCGGTGCATCACCTCTGTTAGCTTAGGTTTATTTTTATGCATCTTCTTACCCTGTCTCCTTGGCAAGATTAGATTAGGTTTTGAGTAAACCCTCTGCATTTTTCGTGTGCATCTGAACAGAGGAATAGGAACCAGCCTTCTCTGGAGATTCCTTTCTCATTTTTGCAAGTCCCACACTTGGAGAAAGGATTCCATGTTGTGCAATCACATTGGATGCTAGTATGATCAACCTAGAAATCTGATCAACATCCAGAGTGCTTGTGATTCGCACTAACAGTTCCATGGTTAATTAAGAGTCATCATAACTCTTAGAAGGTGTGTTTATCTAAAGTTACAATTTTTGTGCAAGTGGGTCAAAAAATTTAAAGTGCTCAAAAATTGGGCCCTGAAAATGATCATTTTAAGTTTAAACACAAAGTTTGATGATTCTTGTGTACTCTCCCATACAAATAGAATTCAACATTTTTGACATAAGTTTATTATGAAAATCGAGCTCAAGTTACAAGGGAAACTCTGGGGATAGTTATCATAATTGTGACAATAAATATTATCACTCAGTGACCAGTGGGGCCCAAAACCCACTCACAAAATTAATCTCTAAAGGAATTTTGATTGAAATGCAAATGGATTATGATTCTCTTTTTGGCGGTCTAAGGATAGATAGAAATGTTTTTCATTTTCACTTGAAATAAGCAAGAACCATAGGCTAAAAGTAATCACATTTTACTTAAAAGAGAATGTCACTACAAGTGACTAATAAGCTAAGTGGGATTATAAATTAGACATGCAAGGGCATTAATTAAGTTCAAACAACTTGGTTAAGTTTCCACATAGTGTCTCATGTTACTAGGGGTCATGCAAGGAGTTTCAGGTTTGCAATATATTTTGGTGTGGCACTCCATGCACATAACTTTCGGGGTCATAATTTTTTTGATGTTTGACAGTTCCAAATGAAGTAATTTTTTTATCATTGGTTTGAATTACATTTCCTAATAATTAACATTTAATTTCCAAATGCAAGAATTTATGAAAACAGTAATTTAGTGCAAGCGAAAAGGGGAAAACCATACCTTTTCGTGAAACTCATTATTCCCACATCTGACAAGACCACAACAGCTTTAGGCATCTTGGAAATAGCTTCCAAGAAAAACAATTCCTCCATTTTTATCCATATCTCATTGCAAAGCTCTTTATTTTGCACGGGTTAGAAGTATAATAGTAAGGATGAAATATCTTCTCCTCATCACGCTCTAAGAGACCATATTCCTTTAAGGCATTTTATCAAGTAGTTCACATGGCTGAAATGACACCCCTTGCTAGAGTGTTCTCCTTACTCATAGCCCGCTTCACTTAGCAGCACCAATATTCGCCTTAAGGCCCCCTCTTGATAAGGGTATTTGACATAACCCACAATACTGATTGCAACCTATGAGACTATGTTTTGTTGAGGTACCCCATTAAATATCTACACGACTTCAAATTTTGTACCCAAATTTTTACATTTCCTTCAAGTTTCCAAATACATTCAATAAAACAATTAGAAAAGGAAGGCAATAAACACAAACCTCCATGCAACCTTTTTTGGTAATGTAACAAAAATTTCATGAGGCATTTTCTAATGTGCTTTGATGGTTGTATGCTTCCTCTCCTTAGGCACTATACCCAACCATTGGTATAAATACTACAACCATGGTACTCCATGAGGGACATGTGGCTGCCCGACAATGCTAAAAACAACAAATAAAAGCTTTCACAAATATGAAGAGTGCAAGAGATAAATTTGGTAGAGTCATGCGCATTATAGCAAGAAAAAGAGAACTTTCAATGTCTTAATAAATACAAATACTACTCAAAAAAAAAAAAAAAAACTTGAGTAGGAAAAACAAACCTGGTATCCTTCATTTTCCATGAGAATGGTGCTATAAAGGTTACATTGCATGTTTCATGTTCTAATCTCCCATTTTAGCACAAGATGGGAGAACTGGTAGAAAATTTCACCATCCGCTATGCTTTGATGGGTGTGAATTGCGTTCCCCACTACCTATTAATCCCCAATGTTCTTTTTCTTCTCCATATAACAAACAAAACTACAGTAGGAAATAATTACTTTTCAAAATAATAAACAACCTACTTTAGACACAATATAGATGCATGCAGATCAATGAATTCATATAAAAAAAAAAGGTGATTATGAATTAAAAATTTCTATCAACCACGTTACATATAGTAAAATGAGAAGATATTGGGTTCTACGTGTTTGATTTGTTTAAGATAGAATGTGACATATTTAAGGTGGTTATTGTCAGATCTCTAGTTAGCATGGTTCCTCGTAGTTTGTTTATTTAATTGTGAGTACAAGTTGCAATTGTTGCCACCATCCAATCACTACTAAGTTTCTAAAGGTAGCTTTGGGTTTCAAAAGATTAATGCCTCAGATCTCAAATAGTTTTCTTGTTTTATTATGTAGGGAATGTGATAAGTCTAAAAGTGCATTTAGGATGTGTCGTTGTCCTTACCTACTTAACACACTCGACCAAGATAGTCCCTATAATATTTTGATGCAGGTAGGGTCACTACAATAACAAGCAAAAAATGTAGGCCCTTAACATGTCATTTGCATTGAGTAAACATGAACAAAATTGAAAAAGAGTATATATAAACACTAATATGTAACTTGGAAGTAAGACTCATTTGTGATGGTAAAGAAGCTGTGGTTACTAAAAATTTATGGGTTCAAGCCATCATGGTCAATGATGTTCATGGCCATGTAATTACTATAATGTATGCCTCAAGTTACACACCTCCATATTTGGCATCATATGTAGTTGTCAATTTCTAGAAATACACAGGACCAACATAGGATACCACACACCCAACACATATTTTGTTTCCTCCAAAAACAAGAGGAGTGTGTCATCAGGTTATTTTAACATTGGCATGACCTCTAACAATTCACAAATAGTAGATGTTAACCCTCGACAAGGAAACTGAATTTTACAGCCCTTTTTCATGTGTATACTCTTGTAGACATATGGATTTTGTCAACACTTTCCTTCAACAACTACAAACGTCTACAATAAGTTGCACATAACCAGGATTAGAAATAGGTAGAAGAAATGCTCCACCATTTTTTTCCCCGCACACATCATGTATGCACATCCATTACATGCTACACTATTACGTACACCTTCCATGTACATTGAATACATTAAGGGAAAAATATTTAAATTTATTTCTCAAAGCAAAACAATAGACTATTTGAATATCTAAGATCAAACAACAACCCTATCTAACAATAAAACTCTTGTTTATCTAAATATAGGTATAATAAAAATGACTACACCACCCATATATCATAGCAAGAGTGAAAACTTCTATGATATAGCTACTCATACTTACAATGCCATAAGATATAAAGAATCAACTAATCTCTTATTGTGTAGAGCACAATAAAATTGAATTCATTATCAAGGAATGTGTGATTTTCAAAATGCAACAAACTCAAAAAGGATAGGAAAACCAGAAAAATTCTAAAACAAGAAATTCTAGAAATTAAGGACAACAAATAAATCCTTAGAGAGAAATTTTATGCTCATTTGTATAAAATATAGAATCACGACTTACCTACAATGTACAAACATACAGAACTTACCCAATGTTAAAAATATGTAATATGTAATTGTCGTCTCCCGAAATCCGCTTCTCGTTTTCCAAGTTAAATTCAAAATTTCAAGCTCTCGCCCTCCTAAAGTATTTAAGCCAAGTTGAAAGTTTGATGAAGTTAGAAAAATCCATTCCCTAGTGTTATTTAAATCTTTTTTTGCTCGTTTTGAGAAATTCTCCATCTCCCAGTCTATGCACGTAATATCCTCTTTACAATCTCCTTTTTTGATCAAAATTGTTTGCTTTTTCTATGGCCTGGGTCATCAAATCATTTTTTTGCCTCCATGCCTCGGCTTGTGAAGGAAATTCAAAAATTGGACTCAAAATGATGAAGTTCTCTTCCTCTATGTATTTTTCCCATAGTCGGGAACAATGGGCATTTTCTTCCCTGTCAAATTTTGGCCCCATCATCCATGGGTATGTGGACATACCTAATTGGAAGTAGGTTGGCAGAGAAATTTTTGTTTTTGAGCCTCTTTGTAAAAAGGCAAAAAGTTAAAAAGTGACACGTATCCCGATCAGGCTATAAAGGTAAAATTCAAATTTTGAGCCCATAGGGAAAAATTCAAAGCTAAAGCCCATAGGAAATTCAAAGGTGAAGCCCACCTTTGAAAATTCAAAGTGGATGACAAATTCATTGGGGCACTTTTTGAAATTTAACCAAATTCCCAAAAGTGAAGTAAAAGTTCTAGAATGTTCCGTAGCTCCACAAAGGTCTCGAGCTCGCCATTGAAAAGTAAAAGTGAGAGAGCAGAACAACGGAGAACTTTGAATTTTTGAGCCTTTTTCCAAAAAGGTTAAAATGTTGAGAAAAGGGTCATGACCCCATTTCCAATCAAAGGGTGCCACATGTCAAGAGTTCAATCAAGTAGCGGGTCGGCGGAGGAATTTGATTTTTGATCCTTTTTCCAAAAAAGGTTAAAATGTTGAGAAAAGGGCCGCGACCCCATTTCCAATGAAAACATGCCACGTGCCTAAGTTAAAAAGTAGAAGCGAGGGTGTGGGCCAATTTGTTCCAAATTTCCAAATCTCTAAAAAAATCACAAAACGCAAAGGGCTTTCCCCGTACTCACTCCAATCTCTTCTTACGATGTGGACAACCCGATTTCAAAGTTATAAGAGAAAATCAAACGGTCTGTATTCAAACTAGAAAATCAAATGTAACGTTCGCATTGTAAGATCTACTTTTTAACCCGCCATGAGTGTTTTCTTCACAATGGAGGAATTTGAAGAGGTGTAAATGATTTGTAAAGTTGTAACCATTCTGACATGAGATATAATGGCTCCTCAAAGCCATTCTAGGGGCTAGCGATTGATTTCAAAAAGACCAGAGTGCTCTATACCTGGAAAAGATAAAAATGCCATACTTCTTCTATTTTCCCTTCTCCTTAGAATTTCCTCTATTCTCAAAGCTCTGTACAAACTCTTCTTTAGCTTCAATAATAAAAGAAGTAATTTTTTCCTTTTTGATTGAGGGATTGATTGGTACCTTGTGACTAATGAATTTTATTCGGTCTTATAGCTTCTCCTGTGGATTTTTTTTTCTTCTAACTATAAATGCATGTAAATGAAATTTCTAATTAATGTTTGTGGGCATCTGATATTCTACTCACAACATTAGTTTTCTCCTACCTCCATTTACACTCCCCTTCCCCTTTCTAAGACAAAGTTTCTTCTTTAGTGATACTTTGCTAGCTTTTCCACAGGGTCAGTGGAGTGCCCCTATTGGATCTCTACAAGAAATGCCACCATTGAAATCCACCTTTTATGCATGCACCTACAGAAGCTGCACCGTTCAAGTAGAGTGACTTAGATTCCCATAGCGTTGGCATTGAAACCCACCAATTTTTCCACAAGACAAATTTTCTCCCCAACAGAATATATCTAACATTTTTTTATTATGTGATGGCTCTTAACTATGATGGTGCTCACAACCCTAACCCTAGTGAAGGATCTAACCCAAAAAAATTTTGTGGCATGATTAGGAGCATCCTTTAAATAGTGATGGTTGATCCTTCGAGGTGCTAGAACATAGGTATGGAGATCTGAAGAATCTAGCTACAAAGGCAGTCATTCCTTTGGCACAAGTGATGGAGGAAGGGTAGTAGAGAGCTTCACTATACATGGGATTGGTGGTGGGCTGAAAGGAAATAGGGCCAAATCATTTGTTGCAGTTGTTGTTGGGCCTTCAAAAGGTGATAGAGAAGAAAGGAAATTCATCAAACCCTCAGCTAAAATCCCAAATCTTAAGATTGAAGAGGATCTTCTTTAACAAGTTATGGGACAAGAGGAGTATTTTTGCAAACGGGGACTCATATTTCATTTCCATCATCTTTTGTCGAAGCGTTCTTAGTTGCATGATTGTATTTCAGAAACTTGGAGTCCAAAAATTATGGGTAAAGTGTAACTTTACCCCTGTTCAAAAGTTTTTTTATTGTTATCTTTGAATTTGGTAAAGATATGGATGCTATCAATAAAACCTACTAGGCATGGGATGATTATGGTCTGATGAAAAAACCATGGTTCCCGCATTTAATACTTTACAAGATTCATTCGACTAGATGCTTTTTTATGTTAGGTTGTCAGTCTGCCTCTATAACTCTAGATGGAATCATGTCTTGAAGCCATCGGTGATGCTTTAGCAGCCATTTTTCTAATGATGAAGCATCTACTCAAGCTGGTGCATCCTTCATATTCCCATATTTTTGTAGATATGGATGTTCCTCTTGATCTACCTGAAAATATTGAGATGCAAATTGGAGAAAGGATTTGGACTCAAAGATTGGATTATGAAATATTGTCCTTTTGCTGCCATAGATGTTTCCAAATAGAACATTTTATTGATGATTGTGGGCAACCCAAATAGAAAAATTGAGAAAACTCATTACGGTGGAAAGGATTCTCATCCTTCTCACCATATCACTAAAGTACCTCTAGATTGTGACGAATATTTGTCTTTTAAGAAGATAATTTCGAGGGTTGAGTCTACTCTTATAGTAGAGAAATATTCTAAGGATCCTCAATTTGGATCTTTAAAGGAAATATTACAGGTTTCAAAATGAGTGGTTAAAGAGATGGAACCTTCTTCCCCTCCCCATTTGATATATCAACCCATTTCTTCGATCGATGTTATTCTCCTATGTGATACAGTTGGAAAATATTCAAACAAGGGAGAATGGAATTTGGTCCATAATAAGAAAATATTTTCTTCAAATCAAGATTTCAACTACATCACATATGAGTTTAAGATCTCAATCTGTGTGTTGGGATGAGGTTTTTCATGTTGTGAGGCTTTTATCCTTCATCTTTTCTATTTTTGTTGGAGCCAAACATGTTTGGCTCTTTGGTTCAGTGTTTTTATTTTTGTGAGCTTGATTGACTTATCTTTCTGTAATATCACTTGAATTCTTTCCAAAGTATTAACAATAAAAAAATATTGACCTTCTCAATATGTAAAAATGCAAATGTTTCTTATAGTTAAATTGGAATTTTATGTGGGAGAATCTATTGTCCTACATTTACTCTTGTATTACCAATACATTAAAAGATCATTTTGTTACTATTATTTTTTAAATCTCATTATGCCTGGTAAATTATTTATATAAAAAAATCATTGTTACATATTTGTTAGCTTTTGACAATTATTTGTATTTCCGTTCATTTCAATCAATCTTTACATGGACCAATACAACTACACTATACCTAAATCAATTTAGAAACAGAGAATATGAAACATTTATTCACATCCTAAACCATGACATACCAGTCATCCTCTGGAGGAATTCATCCATTTATTACCTCACAAACATGCTACCTACGGGTAGTCACCCAAACCAAATGAAAAGAAAAAGTAAATTCTGCCAAAAATTAACAAAAGAGTGGTTGCAACAATGTATGCTATGAACATAAGATTTTTCATTTTAAGGCTTCTGGGAGTGAATTAAAAATCTCTAAAACAAGACTCTAATTTATGAATGTAAATTGAAATCTTTTGTCCTAGAATCTAGATGTTACCCTTCGGATATTACCTCATTAAAATCCACTCAACATGCGAATGGGTTCAAAGCATGTATTCCTATTTGAACAAAACATTACTATGAATTTATTTAGATGTTTAAGTTATCATTATGCAATGCAAACTAGTTCTTATCATTGTTTTAATTAAATCCTTTAAACTATGTTAGTAGAAAAAAATATTCCATGTGCCAGTGTTAATGTATTTTTCCCCAACTAAAGAAAGAGAACACATAAATATATGGAATTATCATTGACCAAAACCTATATTTATCCCATGAATACTTCAAGCTTATATTTTGAACATCCATGATTGTTTCTATAAGAGAAGTGAAAGCATTTCAATAAGATCCACAAAAGGTCAAAAATAGTATATAAACAATCAATATTGCTTACCACTAGGCGTAGACTATATCGCCCAAACATTTTCACACACAAACCCAAAACCAAACAAAGGTTATACTAGAAAAATTACGAAATAATTTTTTTGTTAAAGGGAATGAAAGCGACGGTAAGGTTAACCTTAGGTTTCAAATGGTCATCACAAAATAACTTAAATAATATTATTAAATAAAAGAATAATTTAATCTATGATTAGGTTTAAAATATTTCATTCAATTAATCCTAAATTAATTTAATACATAGGTTTCTAAGGTCATGCAATAATTTAATAATTAAAGACCAAGTCAAAATAACCCTTTCATTTACACTAAGCTAATTATTTAATTTTCTAATATAAAAGTAGTCTAAACTAATAAGGAAAGAATTTATTTAAATTAAAACAAAATAAAAAGAAATAACTTAATTAAATTTCAAACCACACAAGTGGCCCCATTCAAAAGAAGACCCATGTGATCAAATGATCACCTCACCTACCCCACCTAACTTTTATAGGAGACAATTTGGGCCATTGGATGAATCCAATCTAGGCCATTGGAAAAAGTGATTTCGAATCAACCCTAAAATATCTAAGGGAGGATTTTATTCCTTTACTTTTCTCAATTCATTCATTTTTGGTTTTGCAGGTTAAGGGAAGAGGAAGAAGCCAAGGATGGGAAGGGTCAAGCTTGGGATGGATAAACACAACCCAACTCTATTTCATTTTACTTTTCTTGTCTTTCTATTCTACCCCATTCTAGGGTTTGGGTTGAAAACTTTATTTTTGTTGTAAATATGTTTCCATGAAAATGTCCACTCGGGACTGTGGCTTTTGCCCAATAGATCAAGAATTTTTCTATTTATTGTATCCTCTTTTAAATGTAATTTCCCTTCTTGGTCATTCGGGTATTTTCCTTTTTGTTATTGAATTTGGTTTAAAAGAATAGCATGAACTCTCATTCATATATATATATATATATATATATGCAAACTATATTTATATATAAGTTGTGTGTGTGTGTGTGTGTGTACCAAAACCCCGGCCATGATTTAAAATTATACACAGTATGTGTTTAATAGCCTCGGCCACTGCTTAAACAATGAATACGGGTTTCAATGAAAGTGGTGGGGGCTCGGCCCCACCGATATTACTTTAAATAAACAATAGTGATGGGTGGGGAGGGTTCACACCCCACCACCCACCCCATTAATTAAATGGGGTGGGTGTAACACCTACAAAATTCAGCCCACACGAAACCCAAGAACAACCTAGGTCAAACTAGAAAAATTATGGAATATTTTTTAGAAAAGTGTGCCCACAAAAATGTTTCAAAAACAAACAGTTGTCACATTCTTGTTTCTAAGTTACTTAAATTAATAAAAATATTTTTTCCTTTTTCAATCCCCATTATAATAAAAATAATAATGTCCTCAATACCTATGAATAAACCAGGTTAGTCTGAGGCTTGGTTTAGGTTCCCCCTAAATGTTATTTTGATAAACATTTAATTTCCACTATAGTCAACTAGAACAAATTAATCCCATGGGTAAAGGGGTCTATTTAATTAAATACTAAAGTTATTTTAATCCCACAAGGTGACTAGGTTTTAAAAAAATAACAAGGTCCTTAATTTAGCACAAGGGTTAGAAAAATAATCCCACCCCTTACACAATTAAAGTGCCCCCTAAAATGTCAACCCATGCATTTAAAATTTAAAATTTAATTTTTCTCAACCACTCCCCACCTACTTTTTGTAGGGATGAATCCCATCCATTGGATGGATTCATTTGGGGCCACAAGATCAAGGGATTTCACTAACCCTAAGTTTTCTTATGAAAGACTTCTTTCTCTTTTCTTTTGACTTATTATTTCTCTTTTGTTTTGTAGATTGGTGGAGAAGGAGGAAGCCATTAGAGGCCATCTCAAGATTTTGGAGAGACATACATGCCTCATTTATTTTCTTGTTATATTTTCCTCCTCTAGGGTTGCAATGTGTTTGTATATTTTATTTACCTCATTATTTCAATATTTTTCCCAAATGGCATATGGGTTTTTCCCCATTCGATTAAAAGGTTAAATGGTATGTGTTCTCATTTGTGTAAGAGAATACATACATGCATACATACATACATACATACATACATACATATATATATATTGAAAATTTTGTTTTCTTAAAATCCAAAATCACAAGTATTATAATGATTATAAATTCATGTGTGTGTGTGTGTATATATATATAGAATAAATACAAGCTCGCTCACTGATTAGGGTAATACACACTCCACAAGAAGTATGAAAAAAATGCATAGAGAAAATATTATGGCTACGGCGGGGTTTATTGGTTTATTGTTTGGAATGTTTGGGCGTTGGGGGTTAGGGTGGGAGTGGGGTTTATGTTGACGACCCTCCCTAACCCTTTCCCACTTATGCTCAAGCCACATCCTATGGCTTTCCCCAAATTTAGTTCCAATTTCATTTTTTTATCAAAACACTTTGTTAATCGGTTAAGATTTATTTACTATCAATTTATACATATACGATATATATATATATATATATATATATATATATATATATATATATATATATAATTATTATTATTTTCAATAATAATAATATCTTAATACTAAGATTATTAAGAGGAAATAAGATATCTATATTATTAGTTAAACTAAAACACACACTTACAAATTCCTTTTAAAATGGGATGGCAATATTATCAAGTGATAGTTTAAAATTTTGTTTTCCCTACACTACCATTTTGATATTTGATTTAAAATGAACTTGATTTAGCTTAATAACTTGTTTATATACTCAATAGATCTAAGGTCTATTTGTAACTATGAAATTTCTTTACACAACTAGAATTAGAAATTAACCTACTTCATTGGCCAAGTAAAAGACAATTATAATTTAAGTTCTTTCCATCTATACATCCAAGTTTTGGCTTTCTATCAAATAATACAAGAAATACACCAAATAGTCTAACTTTTCCATTATATGCCTTTCAAGTAATACAATAAAATTTAATATTTCCTTCATACAAATTTCCAACATTCCCACAAGAGAATTTCAACAATATTTCCAATAATTTTAAAACAAGAATGACACACCCATGTGAGGTAATAAATCAACTCAATATGGACAAGTTTCCTTCTTTTCAATTATTAGCATAGTCTACCTACGCTATCTTATTATTAGAATAATTGTTATCTATTCCATTATTCTCTCCTTCTTGTTTGTATATTCTTCATCTATTCATGGGAATATTGTTTATTCAATATACCTATAAATATGTATCATGCTTCTGATAATAATATAGAATAATAAGAGATATCAATCTCTATTCTCTCTCCATTGTTTCAACCTCTCAATTTGGTATTAGAGCATCAAAGACTCTAACCTTTGTGTATGTGCATTTGAAGAATTAGACCACTCAACGTGGAAGGAGGTTGCATGAAGGAAGACTTGCATGCAACATGCGTGAATACATTTGGTGCTAGAAGGAGGGAAACCTGGACATACAAATTTGCATGAAGTAGAAAATAGCATGGAGTTTGATAAGACTGTTGCGTAAAACAAAACAAAGCACATCAATTTCTACATGGAATTCCCCAAAATATACGTGTGGAAACATTTTTATGCTAGGTGAAAGTTTTAAGCTCCTCTCTGCATGGAATTTGACCATGTCACCTGTCTACGTGGAGACAAGAAGTCTTCTACACCTGCGTTAAAAGTATAAGAAGATATTTTTGCTACCTGGTAGATGCAAGGATTCCTACGTGAAAATTACAGATGAATAAAAAAATTGGACATCAAAATCATTGTTGTTTTTAATTCTTTCACCTATGCATGGATAAAAGAATGTGGGAGACAAATCATTCCAGTGACCTACGTGGAGGCTTGAAGCTGTTGGTGCATGGAAGTTGCGTAGTCTTCAAAAAAATAGTGGGGCGGCCAGCAATAAAATTCATTTCTCTTTCAATGGCATAGAGTTCTTGTATTTCTATGTGAGGAGGGAGAAAATATGTGTGAAGTGGCACAGGATCGACACATGTGTAGAGTAGAAAATTATATATGTTCTTCTTGGTTGGCTATGATTGTTAATCAATGCATGGAGATTGGCTGAAGGAGCTGTTGTGTGAGGACCATTCTTTCCTGCGAGAATGCCATTCATCCCTACGTGAAAGATAGAGGAGAGGAGAACTTTTCAATCCCGAAAGTCACAAATGATTAAAAATGGCCATATCTTACCGGAAAAGAAGCCTCTACCACAGCATCAAAGCGTCTCTCTAATAGCCAACGCTGAATGACGAGCATGACTGACACAATTGAGACTGCTTGAATGCCGTAACATCAACTCGCAAGCTGCAAAACACCATCTAGTAGCACTTGAGAGCTCGAGTTCTAATTTTCCTTTCTCAACAAGCTTTGAAACACTGGCAACCTTGTCTTTGATGAACTGGTTCGAAAAGGACTCTTGGACTATTTCCTTTTCGACGTTAGCTACCAAGCAAACTGATTTTGACAGGAATTAGAAGTCGGTATGACATCAACTATGAAGACAATGAAGAATGCCCCACCAAGCGTCGTCATCTCTCGGCACGCTAGTATCGAGAGTATCTATGAGCTAGTAATTCACATCAGTGAGTCATATTATAATATCTCTTGAAATAAATATATAAATAAACAAAATGAAATAAAAATTATTTTAAATGTCTACTCATAAGTTGTTTCTCTCCGATGCTCATTCACTTGAAGGGCCCAATTTTTGGCCCGGAAAATGAAGATGCAACCAATCCTTCCGTTTGAAGGATTATGGGGCATTATGACCAGATATGTGCATGTTCCTACTACCCCTGATGAATTAATGAAGTATGAGATGGCTAGTGCTAAAGAATTAATGTTGATAATGCTCGTGATCGTTGATGATGTGCAATGGCATATTCGAATGCGAAGGAACCAATGGAGGCCTGGGACGAGTTGACAACCATTTATGAGTCCAAAAATCAGACTAAGATCCTTCATATTAAGTCCAAGTTGCACACCCTCTCTATGGGTTCAAATGAGAAAGTTGAGGAGTTCTTACATCTCATGGATGAGTTATGATCGGATTTATTAGTGCTTAGTGAAATAGTGGATGACAAACTTCTCATATCGATCACCATGAGAGCACTCCCTTCTTAATTCTGAGTGTTCATTACGATACTAAATGTATCTAAAAAAATAGTGGAATTCGAAGAACTTGTGAATTTTCTGCAGCAGAAGAGGCCATCAATTCATCCCAAGAGGAGACTCAAGATAAATCCCTGTTCTCAAAGCCATATCATGGCCAGAAGAATCGAAAGGGTCCCCAGAGAATCCAAATCAAGTGCAACCAAAACAACAATAGAAAGATCAAAATTCAAAGAGGTGGTGTCACATTTTCGAACCAACACTCACGACACTTGATCATTGCTGGTACAATAGCTTGAAACAAGGGTCTTCAAGTCAAACAAGCACATCAGGGCATGAAGATTTTCAAAAGTCCAAATGACATCCCTATTGGAGAAAGCACAAGGGACATCTCGTAGCCCAACAAGATAATGAATCTGATGAGGAGACATCAGAAGGATCCCATTGTGGTAAGAACCTTGTACTCGTCTCTCAGACTTCACAACCCATGAAGAGAGTCTGGCTGATAGAATCAGTGCAAGTAAGCACATGTCAGGTGACAAGGAGTTGTTTGATTCACTAGACAAACAACCCACTAGTGATTAGGTTTGGATAGTAGATGATAAAGAGTATGTTGCGAAGGAATAGGAAGAGTCACCATTCCTCTAGGACCATGAAAATGTATGCTTACAAAGGTACTATATGTTCCTGGATTGACTAGCAACCTCCTATCAGTGACTCAGCTATTGAATCATCACCTGAAGGTAGAATTTCTTGTCCAAAATGGCATCAAATCATGTTTGATCTCATGAAAAGGTAAGATTATTGCTAGATCATTTCTAAAAGATAAGTTATTTGCTTTAGATATTGTTTCATCTTCTACAATAGCTTTATCTGCATCAACAATATAATCTACTGCACTCTAGCATTTTAGATATGGACACTTGTCAGGCTAGTTCATTGCATCATATGAGTTCAAAAGAAATGGTTCATGGACTACCCAAATTGTCCAGTTCCTTGCCTATTTTCCCTGGCTGTCTTGTAGGAAAACAACATAGGGATCCATTTCAAGAAAGCACCTTCCATGCCAAGAAGCATCTAGAGGTAGTTCATACCAATCTGAACGGTCCTCTACCTACTTTGTTTTCGTGGATTCAAGTACTTTAAACTGTCCTTGGATGACCACTCTCGTAAGATGTGGGTGTTTTTCCTGAAGAATAAAAGTGAAGCTCTTCAAAACTTCAAGAACTTATATCATCGTGTTGTGAAAGAGACTGGACAAACAATTCTTCTACTTCTCTCAGATCGAGGGGGGAATCGCATCAAATAAGTTCTTGGCATTTCTAAACCAATAACGTATGAAGTAGAACCTAACTGCTCCCTACACACCCCAATAAAATGGCATTATTGAGTGTCACAATCACATGGTAATGGAGATGGCTCACTGAATGATATAAACAAGAAATCTAGAAGAACGCTATTGGGCTGAAGTAGTACAGAAAGTTGTATATCTTCTTAACAGAGCACCGACAAAGATTCTACAAAATAAAACACTAGAAGAGGTATCGAGTGGTAAAATTCCATCAATTTTTCATTTGTGAGTATTTGGTTGCATAGCATACATGCATGTCCCAACTTAGAAGAGAAAGAACGTTGAGCCAAAAACACTCTTGTGCATCCTACTTGGCTACAACACTCCCTCGAAGGCATACCAACTCATAGAACCCGAGACAAAGAAAATATATGAGAGTCAAGATAGGGTTTGTCATGAGTTATCCATTGACTCATCAGTATTCTAATGCTCATTAAAACAACCCATTGAGATCCAAGAACAACCTAGGTTTAGTTAGGAAAATTATGCAATAATTTATTTTTTTGATTAAAAGAATCTACAACCATGTTAAAAGACAACAACTATCACTAACGGGTTCCAAAATAATTATAATCTACTAGAGTATACTTTTTTTTATTAATAAGTATTAGAGGTCACAAGGTCCAAAATTTAGGGTTAGAATTTTCAATTAGGTTTAGGGGGAAATTCCTCACCACAAACTCTCTAACAAGCTTAAAGTTTCAACTTGATTTTTCACAAAATTAACTCATTCAAAATTTTCGTAAATCACTCCCATTGGATAAGAAATTTCCTCACCTTTCCAGTGATATAAATAAGTCCTCCTAACTCCTCGTATTTTTCAATTTATGGGCCAGCGCTCCTTGGGGTGAAAATTTTCCCCCAAGAATGGGCCCAGGGGTGAAAATTTTCCCTTGCGCAGCTTAACGAAGCGGGGAAGAGTTTTGGCATTTTTATCCTTTTCCGAGAAAAAGTGTGATTTGCCTCCACGTGCCCACGGGCCCGAAGAGGACACATGTCGGCTTATAAAAGCTCGGGTAGAAAGTCAAGCCGTCATAGTGGTTTTAGGTTTTAAGATTTTAAGGTTTAAAAGTTCAAAGTTAAAACCCATTCCTCACCTTCATCGAAGCCTAAGGCAGCCACGTGTTAGTATATCATTGGTTGTGGGTGGCGGGCAGTGGGAAAATTTTAAATTTTTCACCAAAATAGTTTTAAAGTTTCATGGTCAAAAATAACTCTCATCCTCTTTCGTCGCCTAATGATGCCACGTGGAAGCCCCCGATTAGCAAGCGAGCCGGCGATGAGTGGAAGAAACTGGAGAAAATTTAGAAAATTTTCCCAAAATTTTCCGAAAGAACTAAGTTAAAAAGGATTCACCCATCCATTGACACCTCATGGTGCCATGTGGCATCCTTTGATTGGCTACAGGCCAGTGGGCAGCAAAGAAACTTTTGAAAATTTCCCCAAAAATTTTCCTTAGTGTTTTAAGGAAAATTTTGGGACGCGAGCCCAACAAGGAAATTTTTCCCAAAATTTTTCACCAAGGAAAACTTCAAAGGGTCATATCTTGGATTTTGGAAAAAATGACTTTCTGGAAAGCTCTCAACATCCTATTTGCACAAGGATGATTAATTTTTGATTTTGACAAAGTTTAAGGGGTAAATTTTAAGAAAACAGCCTGCTGGCTTATATAATGCGAGTGGTAAATTTTAACTTATTAGGTGTTGGTCGTCAAATAGGACTTTACGAAGAGCAACAGTTAGGGGACAAGAAGTCCCTCCTCTTTAATGGGAGAGGTTCCCTTATTCAGAAACGAACTTATTTACAAATATACAAAACATGATTTTCTGGTTGAACTTGGATATTACGAAAGTGTTTTCTATAAAGATCATCAATTACAAAAGGACTGAGGAATGAGAGTATGAGAATGAGCAGAAAGGCAACACTCAGAATTATAGATAACAGAGTAATTCTTTATGTATGCGAAGTTATAGTGAATTGAAACAAGATCATTTGTATCATATAAATAAGATGGAATTTAAAGACACAAAGTTCTGTAAATAACATCTGCTAGAACACAAAGTTTCCTAACATAATATAGACAAATGATCTTCACAAAAATTAAATGAAAGCTTGGGGACAAAAGAGATCAGATAGACAAAGAATGGAAAGCCCTTATGTATTGATTTCTTTATGATCTATTTACACTTTCAGACAATAAGCCAAGTTCTTCCTCCTTTCAAAATGGCGTGGAGAGGCCATTATATAGCTTACAAATCAGTTACTCTTTGTAACTACTTCTTTTAACTAAAGATTAGTTAAGGATTGCCAATCGCAATACCTCAACTAATTACAATGAATCCGAGAAAAAGAATTAGAAAAGAAGAGAAGAATAAGGAGAAGAAGACAGGTGGTTATGAATGGGAGGGACCCACTGACTTCAAAATTCGCTGCCTGAATCTCTTCAATGCCTCGGCTATGTCTCTGCCACAAGGGACTGACGTGTTGGCTGTAGAATGAGTCCAAAATCCGAGGCACTTCTCCATTTCCTTATCAAACTCGACATGAGTATGATAGTCTTTATTTTCTTCTTCAATGGCAGATTGAAGAGAGCAGATCTCCTTCATTTTCTCTTTGGAAATGGAGCTTTCCTTGAATATATTATCTTTGACAAAAGCTCTGAATTGAGCTTTGATTTCTTGCAGGGAAAGAGGCACACTACAAGTTTGATCCTGAAGATGACAGTGTATGTCTTTGAGAGTAAATACAACCAAAGTGTCTTGAAAGCCTTACCCTTCTGCCAGTTATTCTTCGGCTCTCCCAAAGCCTCCTCCAAGACTTGATCTTCATATTGATAGTAATTCGGAGGGAAGAGCCGCAAACTAGACTCGGGAAGGAATTACAGAGGGAAGGGATACACGCGCAGGATTCTAGATTGCAAGGGTTCGAGCAATGGCTAGCGTGGAAGCAGTGTGAAAAAATGCATAGGGGGTTTGCTCGTTATATAGCCGATTAGGAGAGAGAAAGATAATGAATGTGCATTTACCAATTTGAATAAGCAAGATATCTGGGTAGAGTAGGAAAAATAAGCACGAATGGCACTTGGTTCATTTGGGACATGTGAGATGCAAATGCGTGAAACACGTGGCTCGGCCAATTCGGGTAGAGCAGGGAAAAGATGCACAAATGCCTTTTGGGACATGCGGGACAAAAGTGCGTGAAACTCGCGACTCGGTTGGATCGGAAGAAAATGTGACAACAGGTCCGGTCGCACTTGGGACATTTGGGACATGAAAGCACGAAGTACATGGTTCGGGTGATTCAGCCAAAAATGGAACAACTTTCCAAATTGAACTTGGGACATTTGGGATGAAAAAGCACGAAGAACGCGGTTCGGGCGATTCGGCCGAAAATGGAACAACTTGTCAAATTGAACTTTGGGACATGTGGGATGTGAAATTCCGATGGGCCCGAAAATGGAACAACTTCGGGGAAACCGGCCGATCGGGGAACAGGGGACCGTTTGAACTTGGGACACGCGGGACAAAAATGTCCGACAGGCCCGAAAAACACACAAAATGACCCAAAACGTAGATTTTCTCAATTTCTCGACTTTTAACATTGAGTACAACAGAGAAGACACTCAAACTCAAAATTTTAAAATTTTCACTTCCTTAAGAGCAGGGGAATTTTGAGTGGACAACAGCTGGCTCCTTCTGGGGATGACTTGGCATAAATTCAAGGAATGGGACAAGGTAAGAACTTAGACAAACTCGGGGAAGCAGACCAGTACCTTATCCATTGGGCCACGGAGTCAAAAAGTAAACCAATACAGAGGACAACACACCAAAAACAAAAGGAAAGAAAAACAAAACGTTGTACAGAATATACAAAGGACTCCCTAATCACCTATGACTTGAACAATTTAAGGTACTGCCCACTATAAGGAAGTGGGAGAGGAGAACCATCCATGTAATCAAGATAAAAGGAATTCTTACCAGCAAAGTGTCTGATCTTGAAAGGTCCGAGCCAAAGGGAATCAAACTTGCCATGGTTGCCACGAGGTTCATGCCTTTTATCCCATAACAACACAATGTCTCCAACTTGGAAATCTCTGAACCTGGCTTTCTTATCAAACATGACCTTTACCTTCTGGTGAATAGATATCCTATCAGCAACCTCCAATCTATCCTCATTCATTTTGTGAAGGTAAATAATTCTCTTATCCAAAGCATCACTGAAACTAGTATCTTCAATGGCCTTCATTAGATGCAAGGCTGGCAGCTCCACTGTTACTGGAAATTGAGCTTCTACTCCATATACCACTTGAAAAGAAGACATTCCAATAGCTCTCTTTGGTGTAATCCTGTCTGCCCAAAGAGCATCATAGAGCTTCTTGTGCCAGTTTCGTTGAGACTCATTGACTAATTTCCTTATAATAGTCACCAAATTTTTATTAGTAGATTCGCTTGCCCATTTCCCTAAGGATAGTAATCTGAGGAGTGACCCAAAGAGATGCCATACCCATAGTAAAAATCCATTATCTCGGTTGAAGAGAAATTCGAAGCATTATCTGTCATAATCTTGTTAGGTACACCATACCTTACCAAGATGATGTTCTCTTTGATGAAGTTGCACACCACTTGTAAGTAGTACTTTAATCGGAATAGCTTCAACCCATTTGGTGAAATAATCCGTGGCAGTTAATACATGAGTATGACCAGCACTAGAAGTGGGATTAAGTGTTCCAATGAAGTCCAAACCCCACTGTTGAAAAGGTTCTTCAATTACAACTGGCTTAAGAGGTAAAGAGGCCAATTTGGGTCTTCCCACGAAGGTCTGACAAGCCTCACATTTATCAACCCACTTGGATGCATCTCTGAACAAGGAAGGCTAGTAATATCCTCCACAAAGTATCTTATGAGTAGTGACCGTTGATGAATAGTGCCCTCCACATGCCTGATCATGAAAAGCTGAGAGCAACTTTTTCTGCTGTTCCTTGTCCACACATTTCAAAAATCTTCCATCTAACCCACATTTGAACAAGGCGTTTTCCCACAACACATATTGCACTAACCTTAGTTTAACAGTCCTCTTTTCTTTGGCAGTTAAATGAGAGGGGCACTCTCCATAGGTGAGAAAATGAGTGATATCAGCATACCATTCATCAACTGAGCTAAGAAACAGAACGGTAGGAAGGCCAACTTTATTCTCCAGTAATTCATGCTTAGCTCCTTCAGCAATGAGCTCACAAAGACCTTTTCCACGGACAAGCTTGGTCAGTTTGATGTCAATATCATATTCTTGGACCTTAGCAACCCAGTTCCCTCTCTTGGATCCAAATTCCTGTTGTGTGAGAATTGACTTAACAGTTGTATCTGGAACCAACACCATGGAATGAGAGTTGAGGATGTAAAAACGAAATTGCTTAACAGCTTTGACCACTACAAAAGCATGTTTTTCCATCATGGTGTATTTTAACTCATGATCTTTCAAAATATAGCTCATGAACGCAATTGGGAGTTCGTGCTCATTAGAATCTTCTTGAGTCAAAACAGCAGCCAAGGTATTATCTGTGGCATAGCAATAGATAATAAAATCTTTGCTGAAATCAGGACAGGCTAAAACAGGAGTTTTAGCAATAGCTCTCTTAATACCTTCAAAAGATTCCTTTCCTTCAGAAGACCAACCAAACATTTGTTTTCCTTTCATCATTTGGGAAATAATCAAAGTTAACTCTGCAAAATCAAGGATGAACCTTCTTAAAAAATTGATCTTACCAAAGAAAGAGTGCACGCCCTTTTTGCTGGTTGGGAGAGGAATTTGCTGGATAGCTTGAACTCGCTCAGGATCAATCTTAATACCATCTTTGGAGACGATGTGCCCTAATAATTTCTCCGTGACACAAAAGACAGATTTTTTAGGATTCAAAGAAATCCCATGTTCTCTGCATCTTAGCAGAACTGTCTCCAGGTGGTCAAAATGATCCGCCCTTGTTTTAGAAAACACTGTCAAGTCGTCAAGGTATATGACAATACACTTCCCTTTCAAAATTCCAAAGGCTAGATCCATAGCTCTCTGAAAAGTGGCACCAGCATTAATGAGCCCAAAAGGCATTCTCTTGTAAGCAAAGGTACCCCAAGGAGTAGTGAAAGCTGTTTTGTGTTGATCTGCAGTATCAACCTCTACCTGATTATATCCCGAGAATCCATCAAGCATAGATAACATTTCAAATCCTCATTATCGCTTGCAAGACCTGATCCATCATGGGCAAAGGATAATTGTCTTTCAAAGAAGCTGATTGATTCCTAAAATTGACACAGATGTGGATCTCACCATTTTTCTTCCTAACAGCACAATATTAGCAATCCATGTTGAATGGTGAATGGGAAAAATGATTTTGGCCTTCAACAACTTCTGTATTTCCTGAAAGATGGTGTCAGCTATTTTGGGGTTGTATTGCCTCTGTTTCTACTTAAAAGGCTTAATTCCAGGTTTGAGAGGAATAAAATGATGCATATCTTTTAAATCTTCATAAGAGTAAGCAAGAACATCCTTATACCTCTTTAAAAGATCAATTGCTTTCTTCCTCTCATCTCTGTGTGCAACATTTTCCAATGTTCACGAGCTTAGGATCAGTAGAACTCCCAATATTAATCTTGTCATACTCAGCTGATTGTTGAGGTCTAGTAGAAGCTCTAGACTTCACATACCTGTCATGTTTATCAAATAGTTCCTCTAAACTCACCAATCCTTTAGGAATCTTGTTTCCTTTGAGATTGATGCATCCATCCTGATCCGTTTCTTCTCCTTGGGTGACTGCTTTTTCAAAGGGCACACTTTCACAAGGTAGGTTGTCACTTCCTTCAAAATACAACTGTTCAAAATTACCCTTGAGTTCTAAGAAAGAAAGCAAGTGTTGATCATCATTGAAAACTTGCCAGTTATTGGTATTATCAGGTACACTAGGTCGATGGACCATCTCAATGGTGAACTTATCCTGAGAGAAGTCAGGATGAGGAATCAGTAGTGACCCTAAGACTGCTAGTGAATCAGCCCTGTTGTTCTTATCCCTAGGTATTGCTTCGATGGAGAAAGCATCAAGAAATTCAATGGAATCCCAAACCTGATTCTGGTAATGTTTCAACCTTCCATTTTTTACCTGGAAAAGGCTTCTGACTTGCTTTACAATCAATTCCACATCACCACGAGCCAGAAGATTCTTTACACCTTGTTCTTTGGCCACTTGCAGTCCAAGAATGAGAGCCTCATACTCTGTTGTATTATTAGTATTTTCGAACTGCAACTTGAATGAAAAAGGATGAAGGCTTCCTTCAGGTGACACCAGTAAGACACCAGCTCTAGAACCAGCTGAGGAACAACTTCCATCAAACTCTAAAATCCAAACACCATTAGGATCTTTAGGTGACACTTTGGGGAGTTGGATTTCATCAGGGGACATAATCATGTAGTTACCATGCCCCATATCCTCATAGAGTATTTGTGCTTTAGGATCATTCATTTTTGTACAATATACTGATCGACTACTTCTCAGGCAGCAACTTTTTCATTTTCCCATTAACAGTACGAGGGCATGTGACCAATCCATTTGAATTTCTCCACCCACATCCTTACAGAATTTCATACTTAGCAACATCCCGTATGAAGGAGGAATATCTACTACTTGGTAGCCAAAACTCACTTCTCGTAAAGCAAAGCAAAAGCCACTTGTGCATCTTTAATTCTTCCGACTAGGGGCACTTCCTTACTCTCCATAGAGTAACAAGATCCATAAGTGCGTGTGAGGGTCAAGCCTAAGGCATGAGCTACTTTAGTAGGCATCACATTGTCTGAGGCTCCTGAGTCTATGACACAATTACTGAGCCTATGGCCAGCTATAAGAAGTGTTACATAAAATGGTTTAATTTTGTCATTGGGTGAGGTGACAGCGGCTACCAGACTAGGCTGTGGTGTAGAAGGAGTGGGTAAAAGGCCTTTAGAGGTGGTTTTAGAATGGGAATTGACAAAGTGAATCATTTTAGCAAAAGCTTTGGGATGGGTTTGATAATACTCAGCCTCTGAGATTTGAACCTTAGTCTTTTTCAGGTGATCAATAATATCAAAAGACCCAGAAGTGGACGGGCCATCATCACTTGAGATCCTAGGTTTATCAACTTTAGGAGAAAAAGAAGTAACTTTAATAAGCGGTATTGACAGGACTCACCTTTTTGTAGATGAAACGGGATAGGAGATCCTCTTTTTGTAATTACGGGGATAGTTTCCGGCTGCTCCTTAGATTTCTTGGGGGGCTGCATCACTTTCTCCCTCTGATTTGTCTGCTCTCGAGTCATGACAGTGAATGATTCGCTATTCATGTCTGCTACTACTTCATCATAATCATCTCCATCATCAATGCCCTCAGTGGTGAAGAAATTAACTCGAGATCCTTCAAGTTCATCTGCTTCATCATCAACTTCTTCCACAAATTCCTCGCAAGCTTCATTATCCTCATCATCATCTGGTTCCTCAACTTCACAGGTTGCATTGACAGGAACTTTAACAGGAGGTCCTTCAAGTGCTAATCTTGTTTGAGAAGTAGGAAAATGATTTCTGGGCTGAAAATTCCTCCTTGGAACATCTGCATAGGGAGCATGTTGAGCCAATTGTTTCTTTATGGCAATGAGATCATTCGCAAGTTTTTGAACCAATGGATCAGTATTAGGTCCAGGAGTGGAAGAGGAGGAAGAAGCAGACTTAGATTTGGAAGGGTCTCTCCTCAACTTCCCTGACATGATTAAATCATCCTCGACACTAACAGCAAGAGTTTGATCTTCAGCCAATGTTGCGAGATTAGCCCTTCTTAGTGCATAACTAACTTCAGGCGATTGGGCATTTAGGAAGAAACATTTTTGGATTTGATCAACAGGTCGAGTATTTGCCGGAATTTTATTAATTAACCTGTTGAATCGGGCCACAAATTCTCTCATGGGCTCTAGTGAATCTTTCTTTATCTGAGAGATTTGGGCTAGCAAGGCATGCACATCTTCTACTGGTTTGAAACAGGTTTTCAAACCTAGTTCTCATGGTGTCCCAGCTAGTGATAGCACCAGCCGGAAGGTGATAGAACCAATCAGCAGCATTATCTTGTAAAGTCTCAACGAACAATCTCACGGAGACGTCTTCATGTTCAACACCCAGAACTCCACATGAAACTATGAAGGCTGCAATGTGTTCATCAAGATGCACTTTGCCATCGCCTTTGAATTTAGGGAAGTTCTTTCGGTTACCTCTGGGTAACTCATGCAAAGGCTGAGGAAGAGCAAGGGGCCCGACACGATGACCCCAGGGAAATGGCACCGCCATTCTTGGAAAAACAGCTTGGAGAGGAACTGCAACACCAGTAAGAATCAAAGCTCAAAGATTAGGACTAGCTGGCTCTGAAGGAATACCACCCGTAGGAATTCTATCTTGAACAGGTGGAGTGCTTGTCGAACGAGTCTTTCTATTTCTTGTTGAAGGGAAAGGAAAACCCTGCTGCTCCAAAAGCTAAAACTGAGAATCTTCAATACCAAGGGCCCTTCTCCCTCGAGTAAAACGTGGAGTCGCCAGATCAAAGGATGATCAAAAATTACAGAACTAGAATATGATTTTCCCACAGTATTCGCCAAAAATCGTTGGTCGTCAAATAGGAATTTAAGAACAAGAATGATCAGGGGACAAGAAGTCCCTCCTCTTTAATGGGAGAGGTTCCCTTATTCAGAAACGAACTTATTTACAAATATACAAAACATGATTTTCTGGTTGAACTTGGATATTACGAAAGTGTTTTCTATAAAGATCATCAATTACAAAAGGACTGAGGAATGAGAGTACGAGAATGAGCAGAAAGGCAACACTCAGAATTATAGATAACAGAGTAATTCTTTATGTATGCAAAGTTACAGTGAATTGAAACAAGATCATTTGTATCATATAAATAAGATGGAATTTAAAGACACAAAGTTCTGTAAATAACATCTGCTAGAACACAAAGTTTCTTAACATAACACAGACAAATGATCTTCACAAAAATTAAATGAAAGCTTGGGGACAAAAGAGATCAGATAGACAAAGAATGGAAAGCCCTTCTGTATTGATTTCTTTATGATCTATTTACACTTTTCAGAAAATAAGCCAAGTTCTTCCTCCTTTCAAAATGGCGTGGAGAGGCCATTATATAGCTTACAAATCAGTTACTCTTTTAGAACTACTTCTTTTAACTAAAGATTAGTTAAGGATTGCCAATTGCAATACCTCAACTAATTACAATGAATCCGAGAAAAAGAATTAGAAAAGAAGAGAAGAATAAGGAGAAGAAGACAGGTGGTTATGAATGGGAGGGACCCACTGACTTCAAAATTCGCTGCCTGAATCTCTTCAATGCCTCGGCTATGTCTCTGCCACGAGGGACTGACGTGTTGGCTGTAGACTGAGACCAAAATCCGAGGCACTTCTCCATTTCCTTATCAAACTCGACATGAGTATGATAGTCTTTATTTGCTTCTTCAATGGCAGATTGAAGAGAGCAGATCTCCTTCATTTTCTCTTTGGAAATGGAGCTTTCCTTGAATAGATTATCTTTGACAAAAGCTCTGAATTGAGCTTTGATTTCTTGCAGGGAAAGAGGCACACCAGAAGTTTCATCCTGAAGATGACAGTGTATGTCTTTGAAAGCAGATACAACCAGTGTCTTGAAAGCCTCACCCTTCTGCCAGTTATTCTTCAGCTCTCCCAAAGCCTCCTCCAAGACTTTGATCTTCATATTGATAGTAATTCGGAGGGCAGAGCCACAAACTAGACTCGGGAAGGAATTACAGAGGGAAGGGATACACGCGCAGGATTCTAGATTGCAAGGGTTCGAGCAATGGATAGCGTGGAAGCAGTGTGAAAAAATGCATAGGGGGTTCGCTCGTTATATAGCCGATTAGGAGAGAGAAAGATAATGAATGCGCATTTACCAATTTGAATAAGCAAGATATTCGGGTAGAGCGGGAAAAATAAGCACGAATGGCACTTGGTTCATTTGGGACATGTGAGACGTGAATGCGCGAAACATGCGGCTCGGCTTATTTGGGTAGAGTGCGGAAATGACACACAAATGCCTTTTGGGACATGCGGGACAAAAGTGCGTGAAACACGCGACTCGGCCGGATCGGACGAAAATGTGACAACAGGTCCGGGTGCACTTGGGACATTTGGGACGTGAAAGCGTGAAGTATACGGTTCGGGTGATTTGGCGAAAATGGAACAACTTGCCAAATTGAACTTGGGACATTTGGGATGAAAAATCACGAAGGACGCGGTTCGGGTGATTCGACCGAAAATGGAACAACTTGTCAAATTGAACTTTGGGACAATTGGTACGTGAAATTCCGACGGGCCTGAAAATGGAACAACTTCGGGGAAACCAGCCGATCGGGGAATAGGGGGACCGTTTGAACTTGGGACACGCGGGACAAAAATGTCCGACAGGCCCGAAAAACACACAAAATGACCCAAAAATGCAGAATTTCTCAATTTCTCGACTTTTAACATTGAGTACAACAGAGAAGACACTCAAACTCAAAATTTTAAAATTTTCACTTCCTTAAGAGCAGGGGAATTTTGAGTTGACAATATTAGGTTTGTTCAATTTGATCTTCCTCATCTTTCAACATGTCAAATGGACATGTAGGAATATTCTAAGAAGAATTTAGGATGTATTGGGAAGGTAATTTTGCTTGATTGATTTCCAATATGAATTTTTAACAACTTCAGACATGCCTAAATAATTGTGAAAGGTTTGGGCCCAATTTTGCAATGTTTGAAGGATTTTTCCTTAATTTTTTAGCCCAATTTAGTTCATTTATATCATAAAATGTTAGATTTCAAAGTTTCAATGTTATTCATTGTTTCCAAGTTCAAACTGTGCATTTTAGAGGAATTATTTTCCAGTTTAAAATTCAAAACAGAGGTCAATTTTTAAAGGATCTGTTTATCATTTTCATCTTCCAAATATGGAAATTCATGTCTATTCTAGTCTAATACATTTAGTTTTTTTAAAAACCATTTAATAGCTAAAATGTAAAGTCTGATTTCCAATTTTAATATATTTCAAAAATACCCCTTATCCCTCACATTTCCTTATACCTTCCCAACCTCTTATGGCACCCCATAATGAGTAAATAAATGCAAGCTATTTCTTTGTAAGGTGGAACCCAAATCCCAACTCCCTCCACACTTATACCTCCCCAAAAACACACTTATACCTCCCAAAAAATGAACCCCATAGTCTTCTCCTACACCATTCCTAGGCCATCTACCCAAACAGCCCACAAACATGCTAAAACATTCACACAATAACATGTACATTCATAAAGAAAAGGAGTATTTCAAGATCCAAGCTCTTACCTCTCCATGATGGAGTTGTCTAAGTTCTAAAATAGCAAGCTCTATCCCAATGCAATCAATCCAAACAGCCAAGCACAAACATGTAACAATCTTCCCAAAAGCTCCTCCAAGGAAAGAGCTCCAATCAACAAGAAAATTCACCCTAAGGAAGCATTCCAAAAGTTCAACAACCCAAAACAAAGCAAGGAGTTCCAATTTTATAGAAGAGGGAAGATAAGAGGATGAGGTGGATCCATGTAGGATGCCACATCACACATCCTCAACTCCAATACAAAATTCAAATTCATTCTCCAATGTACAATAGAGAGGTGGGTGAATAATATGACAATAAACTTACACACTCTAAAAATCCCACACCCCAAAGGACTGAATTTAATAAAATGTAACAAGAGTGCAATTAAAACTTACAATTAGTCCAATCAAAATGCATAAAGAAGGTCTAAATTCAACCCTCCAACCATAGGTATGGTTGGTAGATAAAATTAAGAGGTATGGAACATGTCATACTTGTCCCACAAGCCTCCAAAATAAGCCTCCAAGGACAAATGCCAATTTCCAAGAAGGTGGAGTGTTTCATACTCCAAAATCTTACATACACAACTCTTACACATACTTACACATCACTTACGACATTTAATACGAGATCCAATAACTTCTATAATTGCTTTCTTGTATCCCAAATTTGATTTATTTATTTATTTTAGCAATATGATTACTCACATTAATTCTCCACAATTAAAAGAATAATCAAAGGGGTAAATGCATCACAAAATAAACACATGCAAATCATAATAAAAAGGAACCACATTAATAAAATACACATAACCCCTTGGTCACATTCAAACGTAATCCCCCATGGAAATCCCTAACGAATAACAACACACACACACACACACAACAAATATAGTTGCCATGGTGACCTTGTTGAATTCATCTAGAATTCTAATGTGGTTGGTCTCCAATCCCCCAATGTTTGTTGTGATAGTTTAACCTGCAAAAAAAAAAATTCATTTGGCCTCGTGGTCATATCGTAACATCCAACATGATATAAATATAATCACAAAATCATCTATACAAATGAATCACAACAACATCAAGGCAATCAATAATATCACTTACAATTTATATCAACAAGTATATCATCATCATATAATGTCTATTTTCTAGGTCTACTCACAATATCCAAAAATCATATGTCCGAACAACATTCATAATATATCCATGTCAAATAGTATATCATCATCCACATATGAAGTGTCTCTAATAATCATCATGCATCATAACTAAATTAAGATCAACAATAATCCATGGTCCAACATCTAACATCATACTAAATCAAAACCATAATAATGTCCATAATGTAATCAACAATATCAAGATCAATATCAAAAGGTGTCAAAGGGAAGTGGGCACTACATCCCCCTCCCCTTAGACTCGACTTCCTCCTGGAATTCACTGGAACAAATGTGGAAATTGAACTCGTAATAAGGTAGCATCCTCCCATGTAGCTGTAGTCTCGTCATATCTGTCCCACTACACCCATACCTGATCAATCTCTCTACCTCGAAGGCACAGGTCCTATGATCTATAATGCGAATAGGATCCACCGTCACCTTCCCTTGATCTTACACCTACAATGAGGTCCAATGTAACACATGAGAAGGATCTGTAATATATCTCCTAAGAACTGAAAAATGAAACACATCATGTACACAAGACAAGCTGGGTGGCAATGCTAGATGGTAGGCCAAAGGGCCGATTCGCTCCAAGATCTCAAAAGGACCCACAAATCTAGGAGCTAACTTAGAACCTTTTCCATAATGGATAAGGCTATTATGTGGCCTAACACGAAGGAACACCTTCATGCCCACATCAAAACTACGATCAATCCTATGCTGATCTACATACTTATTCTACCTATCTTGTGCCTCCTGCAGTCTTTGTCTGATCAATACCACCTACTACTCCATGTCCTGCAACAAAGCTGGTCCAAGAGAAACCCTGTCCTCTAGCCTGTCCTAGCTAAGAGGTGTCATGCACTCTCTACCATACAAATCTTGAAAAGGATCCATGCCTATAGAACTCTAAAAACTATTATTGTAGGAAAACTCCACTAAGTACAGGTACTCCTCCCATCTAGACTGTTGATCCATCACATACATCCTGAGCATATCCTCTAAAATCTGATTCACCCACTCAGTCTATCCATCTGTCTTAGGGTGATATGTTGTGCTGAAATTGATCTTCATCCCAAGGGCATGTTGTATGGTAGTCCAAAATTGGAAATATACAAAGGATCGCGGTCATAAATGATCTTCCACAGAATCCTGTGCAACCTGATAATCTCATCCAAATATACTTGTGCCACTGCACTAGCTATATAAGTGGTCTTCACTGGAGAAAAGTGAGCCACTTTTGTTAATTTATCAACCGTGACCATGATGGTGTCATGGTGATATCTCGACATCGGTAGCCCAATAATGAAGTCCATGGAAATGGTGTCCCATTTCCACTCCGGTATAGCATGAGGGAAAATAAGGTCAACTGGATGTTGATTCTTTGCTGTAACTTTCTGGCACTCTAAACATCATGACACAAATTGGGCCACATCTCTACGAAGTCCTCTCCAATGATACAATTGTCTCAAGGTGGCATGCATCTTCTTCACCCTGGGATGGGCTGAATAGGGTGCACGATGTGCCTCTACCAAGATGTCCTGCCTCAATCCTCCATCTTGTGAACACAAATCCATCCTCTATGCTTGAGAAGACCATCTTTCTCTAAGAAAAAACCATCAAACTTCCCCTCAAGGGGTCTCTGAGACTCGATCTCTGCTCAAACTGCAATGTAGAAGTTGTCAAGAGGAAGTTGTTGAAGAATCTTACTCCATAAATTTGTGCTCACTGAGGTGGCCATAGCCACATGTCTTTGTCTGCTAAGAGCATCTACCACCATATTTTCCTTCCCTTTCACATGCTCTATTTCCATACCATACTCACAAATCAACTCCATCCAACGCCACTGACGAGCGTTGAGATTGGGCTGCATGAAGAGGTGGCAAAGACTCAGGTGATCTGTCCTAAGTGTGAATATCCGACCAAGAAGAAATTGCCTCCATCAAACCAAAGTGTGCACAACTGCTACAAGTTCAAGATCATGAGTCAGATAATTAAGCTCATAAACATTGAGTTTGCGAGACTCAAAAGCCACTACTTTACCCTCCTACATCAACACATCTCCAAGCCCTGCAAAAGGAAGCATTTGTGCAAACAAAAAATCACCATGAGGATCCGACACACGCAAGAATAGGTGTTGTAGTGAGGAACTCCTTGATAGCATCAAGGCCTCGCTCATATTTGTCTAACCAAAAAAATGCTTCCCTTTCCTCTCGAATGAGAACTAATGGGGTGTGCAATCCAAGAGAAGTCTGAACAAATCTTTGGTAGTACTGCTAATCCCATGAAACTATGCACCTAGTCACAGTAGTGGGTGATGGCCAATCTATAATAGCTCTAATCTTGGAAGGATCAATGGTGATGCCTTTCCTAGAAATGATATGACCCAAATACTACACCTCCGTCTGAAAGAATGCACACTTCTCCAAGTTCCCATAAAGTTGCTGCTCCCGAACACACTGAATAACTTGGCGAAGGTTCCCTAATGCTCCTCATGCTTACGTGAGTAAATCAAATTTTCATCAAGGAATATGAGCACGAAATGATCTAAGAAGGTACTAAATAACCCATTCATCAAACTCATAAATACTGCAGGGGCATTATTCAAACCAAAACTCACCACCGTGAACTCGAGTGGCCACATCTCGTACAAAAACCAGTCTTACGAATGTCTACCTCCAAAATCCTCGGTGATGGTAACCGACTTAAGGTCTATCTTAAAGAAATTTGTGGCTCCCTTCATCTGATCAAACAAATCATCAATACGTAGAAGGGGATAAAAATTCTTAATCTTTACCTTATTCAGCTGATGGTAATCAATACACAACCACAAGGATCCATCCTTCTTCTTGACAAAGATTACTAGTGCACCCTAAGGGGATACACTAGATGATAAGGCCTTTCTCCGAAAGGCCCTCAAGCTAACAACTTGAGCTCATAGAGCTCGGGGTGGTCATCTCGATAAGGTGCTCGTGAGATAGGCTCTACTTCCTAAACTAGATCTATATGAAAATCAATCTCACGTGGGGGTGGTAACCTCGGTAGCTCCCAAAGAACCACATCTGCAAACTCTCTCAAAATGGGGTAATCATCTAGCCATGGTCCACTAGACCCATCCTCTCGATCTATCACTAACTCGTAATAGCATACATTTGGAAACCACATCGCACACATTGCTTAAGCTACATCGAGGATATAGTGCGAATAGAAACGGGTCTCCTAACCCCTGAAATTACTGACTCAACTCCCAAATCATCTGCACAAGATATAACCTTGTGGTAACAATCCACTCTGGCCCTGTGTGTAGACAACCAATCCATACCCACGATGACTCCATATGAGCCTAAAGGAAGGATACGGAGATCCGAGGTAGTGGTGAAAGGTCCCAAATCCACCATACACTCCTTAACTAAGGAGTCAACAGAGATCTTGGCTCCGAAGCCATCTCAACATCCCAACTAAGACCTTGAATAACTCGCCACCAAGCTGCATCGCTCTACTAAAGATGGTGTAATGAAAGAATCGGAAGAACCGTAATCAAACAATATAGAGGTAGGAACACACCAATGCTAGCTATAGTCTCAATGACTTTACTCGATGCTCACCTAGTGGTTTTCAACCGCTGCATAAATCATTTGACTATGCCCCATATCATCGATAGTAGGCTCTAAGATCTGTGTCTTACCCTTGTTGTTAGGGTTTTGTGGGAAATCTCTCCAAAATGACCAGTAACACCACAACCAAAACAACCACCTGATCCTCTCCCTTGAGTAACAGGTCCAGTCGGTACTCTAGAGGTTTGTCGTGTAGATCCTAATTATCCAGCTACGGTCTACTGAGGTCTCTACTAGCAAGCTCCTGCTGAGTGAGCTCTTTGTGCACCCTATGTCTTGATGGGACCCCTAGGAGGAGGCCCCATACACTGACCTCTCTGTGTATCAAATCTCTAAGGAGGTCTATAAGGTGGGCGGGACTGCTACTATTGTTCTTGCATGCATCGGGCGTCTAAAAGATGACTATGTTGAACCCTATCCACCATGAGGAAGAGGTACTGATCCCTGTGATCTGATATCCTGCATCTGCTATATGCGGCTACGGACTTGGTCTCTAGCCTGCTGGGTCTTTCCCCAAGTTTCCTCTGCTATATAGGCCTTCTCAACAACCTCAGCTAATGTATGTGGACAATGGATCTTTATTGCACCTCTAATGTCTAGATTCAGGCCCCAGATGAACCTATGGATCCACACTGCTCATCCTGCATGTACTCAACATACTAGAGTAGATCTAGAAATATACTCTCATACTCATCCACTGTAAGAGATGCTGTCAAAGGTAATGAAACTCATCTATCCGCTATTGTATAAACCTCCGTGACAAATATCTACTCCGAAAATGCTCCTCAAAGAGTTCCCAAGTAATTGTTTCAAAATCAACATTGAGCTTCTACTCCTCTGTCCTCCACCAGACACCAGCTCCATCCCTCAGTAGATGGATCGCAACACGAGCTTTTGTGTTGCTAGAATAAGGACAGAGCTTGAAGCATCCACTCAAGCTCACCAACTAGGCCTCTACCTGAAATCCACCTATGTCACCAGAATAATGTGAGGTCTCGAAGCTTTAGGATCTCCTCGATGTGATCTCGTATTTGTGGTCTGACGGCCACTAGGTGATAGGAAATAAGAGATAAAATATGTGGAATAATCCCTTACATAATCACAACAATAGAAAATAATATGTAGAAAATATTAGAGATCTCAAATAAAAGTGCGAATAAATAACACAACATAGAAAGACAGGTATTTAATGTGGTTCACCCAATTTAGGCTACGTCCACTAAGAATCACTTGCTCAAATTTTATTACATGCCTCCACTCTCTCAATACAATACCCAGATCTGTTTGGAGCTATGCTCAACAAACTCTACAAAATTCACACCCGAATTGAAAGCACATCTGCAATGCATTTGCGCATATATATCATATGCATAAGACCATATAAATAGACAATTGCTTAATCAGTTTGATACAAAGCTGTGGGTATCAAAAAAATGGGCAAAAATCGTGGGTATCAAAACCATGGGCAAAAAAACATGGGTATCAAAAAAATGGGTACCGAAAAAACCTTCTATGTTTGGCGAGTGGGACCACAAGTAAAAATACCCGAGTTTAACACATAGAAGGTATACCACACTCTAACATGAAAATAGGCTCCGCAAATGTAACAATCTCCCACTTGGAAACCGATTTCCACCGAGCAAGCTTCTCAACCCTTCACTGTCATCCGCGAAGGCCAACCAAAGTTGAACATAGCTTATCCCTTGTGACCACCTTAGTCATCATGTCTACAGGATTATGACTGGTATGAATCTTCTCTAACTTCAACTTATCTTCATCCAAAGTTGTCTGATGAAGTGATATCTCAACTATATATGCTTCGTCCCGCAAAGTGGAAAGTAGAGTTCTTAGCTAGGTGTATAGCACTCTAACTATCACTATACAACTTACATTCCTCTTGCTTATGACCCAACTCCTTAAGTAATTGTTGTAACGAAATTATCTCTTTTCTTGCCTCTGTGGTTGACAAAGCCACCAACTTCGTAGTCGTGAAATCTAGCTTACTTGTTGTCCCACCTATGGTATAAATATAACATGTCATGCTCATCTGTTGTCGCATCTCCAGCCATGTCTCGAATCTACATAACCACGTAGAGTTGTGTCGACCCTTTGTATCATAAAGCTGTCCCCATGGTCCCTCTCAAATACCGAAGGATCCACTTTACAACTTGTCAATCCTCTTTACTTGGATCACTCATAAATCTACTCATAGCTCCTACTTTGCATGTGCAATATCGGGACTAGTGCATACCATAGCATACATCAAACTACCAACCACCGATGAGTAAGGTACCTTGGACATATAGTTTCTTTCCTGCTCTATCTTGGGACACTCCTCCTTTGATAACTTAAAATGGCCTGCTAAAGGAGTCCCAACCGGTTTAGCATCTTGCATGTTAAACCTATCCAATACCTTTTAAAGTACTCTTCCTGAGATAAATTCAACTTCCATTCCTTCCTATCCCAACTTATCCTCATAATAAGGATTTGTCTGACAGCCCCCAAATCCTTCATATCAAAGGATTCACTTAGTTGTTTCTTGAGTACTTTTATTTCCTGCATGTTTTTACCTACAACCAAGACATGTCATCAACATACAAACATAGGAAAATATAACTTCCATCCTCAAATTTATTTTTATACACGCAATGGTCATAATGACATCTGATATAACCTTGCTCCATCATGAAGCTATCAAAATTCTTATACCATTAACGTGAAGCTTGTTTCAAGCCATACAAGCTCTTCTTCAATTTGCACACCATCTCCTATTTACCTTTGACTTCATATCCTTCAAGCTCACTGTATATATAGCTCCTCCTCCAAATCACCATGGAGAAATGTAGTCTTTACATCAAGATGTTCTAAGTGCAAGTCTTTTGCTGCAACTATTCTAAGAACAGTTCTAATAGAAGTCATTTTTACTACAGGAGAAAAGATCTCATCAAAATCTATACCTTGTTTTTGTGCAAACCCCTTGACCACCAACCGGGCCTTATATCTTTTCTTTCCTCCTTCTTCATCTTTAACTCTATACACCCACTTGTTCTACAATGCTCTTTTGCCTTCCGGTAGCTTCACCAAATCCCAAGTTTGGTTCTCCATGAGAGATTTATGCTCCTCATCCATGGCTTGCTCCCACTTCTTACTGGCATCTACCTGCATTACTTCATCAAAGCTCTCTGGCTCTCCACTATCAGTGAGTAATAAATAATAAAGAGAAGGAGAAAAACATTCAGGTTCTTTTCTTACCCTAGAAGACCTCCTCACTGTAGGAGTTTGGGGTTCTTGTTGAGTAGGTTCCTGAACTGATTCATGGGTCACTGTCCCATCCAAAAGATCCTCTACCACTACATATTCTTTCTTGGATTCTTCCCTGTTTTCCTACAACTGTTGCTTATACATGACTTTCTCATTAAAGACCACATCCCTAGACCGAATGATTTTCTTGTCCTTAATACTCCAACATTTAAATCCAAAGTCATCACCACCATAACTAATAAAAGTGTATTTTTTTGATTTAGCCTCTAGCTTGGTCCTATCATCCTTGTCAATATGAACAAACACCTCACATCCAAAGACTCTAAGAAATTATTAATGCCTCCTTAGGTATTCCTCCATCCAAGGCACTTGAGGGTCCTCTGTTTATTAAGTACACAGCTGTGCTCACCGCTTCTGCCCAAAAATAAAGAGGCAGTCCTACATGTATCCTCATGCTCCTAGCACATTCCATTATTGTTTTGTTCATCCTTTCTGACACCCCATTCTGTTGTGGGGTTCCTAGAACTATCTTTTTCCTATGGATTCCATTCTTAGAACAATAATCATCAAATTCATTGCTACAATACTCCCCTCCATTATCTAACCTGAGACATTTTAACTTAAGACCTGTTTCATTCTCTACAAAGGCTTTCCATTTAATAAAAGTATCAAATACATCAAATTTGTTTCTAATACAATAAACCCAAACTTTCCTTGTTGCATCATCAATAAAAGTAACATAATAACTTGAACCCCCAAAAGATGATACCTGAGCTGGCCCCCACACATCAGAATGTACCAGCTCTAACGTACTCTCTTTCTTCTTAGGTCCAACCTTGAAAAACCTTACTCGCTTTTGTTTCCCATATATGCAGTTCTCACAGAAATCCAAACTTGTTTCTGTATATCCAGGAAAATTCTTCTTTATGATGTCGATGCCCTTATGGCTCATATGACTGAGCCTATAGTGCCATAATGTTGTATTTGCATCTGAGGCCACACGATTACAATCATTAGTACTATCGGTGGATAAATAAAAGGTTCCAACCTTCTTACCTCTTGCCACCACAAGAGCACCCTTGGTAACCATCCAAGAGTCAGTTGTAAATATCATAATACAACCATCACTTCCCAATTACCCTGTCGATATCAAATTTCTCCTTAATGTAGGCACATGGCTAACATCCTTCAATAGCCATGTATTCCCATTCTACATCTTAACCTGAGCAGAACCTTTTCCAACTATACTGCAAGACTCATCATCACCAAGAAAAATATGCCAAAAATCCCCTTGAACATAATCAACAAAATAATGCCTATGTGGAGTAGCATGAAAATAAGCCCCTGAATCTAAAACCCAAGATTCAGTAATATTATGCAAAGAAAGAATCAAAGCATCCTGACATACATTACCCGATGCCACATTTGCCTCCTTATTTTCTTCTTGTTGTTTCTTCTTGTCCCGAAGCTCCCAACAGTCCTTCTTTGCATGCCCAGACTTTCCACAGTTCCAACATACTATCTTGCTCTTAGATTTTGACCTTGCCCGATCTTTTGATTTTCCACGGTTTCCTCTATTCTTTTGTCTCCCTCTAGTTTCCACTGTCAAAGCATTCCCTGAAGTAGAAGATTCCCTAAACTTTTTCTTCACATTTCCTCGCTTAGAATCACCCCTACAACATCCTCAAACTTCAACTTCGAGTTAGCTGGAACCGAGTTGCTTACCGCCATTACCAGGCTATTCCAACTTTCAGGTAAAGAGCACAAAATTAATAAAGCCCTAACTTCTTCATAAAATTCTATTGTAACCGAAGCTAGCATATTCACAACCATATTGAAATCATTTAAATGATCTACTACTGAACTATTCTCAGACATCTTCATATTAAACAACTTTTTCATTAAAAATATCTTGTTAGAGGCAGAGGGTTTTTCATACAACTTCCCTAATGCATCCATTAGATCTTTTGTAGTCTTTTCCTTTGAAACATTAAATAATACCAAAGATGCAAGACACATCCGAATCATTCCAAGTGCCTTCCAATCCAATAAATATCATTTTACATCTGTCATACTCGAGGGTTTGTTCACCTTCTCGATCGGAGTATAAATATCCTTCGATAAAGGTAATCTTCCATCTCGCATCTTCCAAAGACTGAAATTATGCCCGATGAATTTAACAACCCTAGATCTTATATCATCGCCCATCTCCCACTCAAGATAAAACTTTCCCTATGATTCAACACTTCAGCAAACCAAAACAAGTCTCGATACCAATTGATAGGAAATAAGAGATAAAATATGTGGAATAATCCCCACGAATTGCAAAAGTAGAAACTAATATGCGAGAAAATATTAGAGATCTCAAATAAAAGTGTAGAATAAATAACACAACACGAAAGATAGTATTTAACGTGGTTCACCTAATTTGGGCTACGTCCACCAAGAAGCACTTGCTCATATTTTATTACTGGCCTCCACTCTCTCAATACAATACCCAAATCTGTTTGGAGCTATGCTCAACAAACTCTACAAATTCACACTGAATTCAAAGCATATCTCGCAATGCATTTGCTATATATATATATCATATACATAAGACCATATAAATAGAAAATTGCTTAAGTAATTTGATACAAAACATGGGAATCAAAACCATGGGAAAAAAACCATGGATATCAAAACCATGGGCAAAAAATAGTGCGTATCAAAACAATGGGTACTAAAAAAACCATGGGCGCAAAAACAGTCCATAACGGTTACCCATTACTCATGGGTTAATAAACCACCCATGAAAATACCTTAGTGTAACACATAGAAGGTGTACCACACTCTAACATGAAAATAGGCTCCAAAAACATAACACTAGGTCTCTCTGGATGCTCATCCCTAAGCTTAGGGCTCTGAGACCTCTCTCTATGCTCTGAAACTGGGTCACCCTATCCCCTTTGTGGTGACTCTTCCATGGTTAACTCTGCATGGGAGTTCTCTTCTCTATACTCCTCGTTGGGTCGAGGAGATACCTGACCCTCAATGGAAGGGACTCTTGTATGTTTGGTTGCACATCCTCCTACTGATCCTCCACATAGAGCGACATTAACATCCTGAAGAGTCTGTAAAATCTGGGGTAGGATGGCTACTACAACATGATCTGGTGGTGGTAAGTCTAGGTCTATGTGAAAAGACCTCTCATCCCATCTGCACCCCCTGCATGACCAAGGCAAGAGTTAGTTCATTTTTCTAAGTTTTATTCAATTTCCATGTTTACTAAAAATATGTAATTTCTAACTAAATTGTGTTCTAGATTTAAAAGTGTGCTAGGTTTAAGTTTCATGTCTCTAGTTTTCTAGTGTGCCCAATGGTCCAATATTTTGAACCACTGCTCTAAACAAAGTGTAACGCCTGTTAAAATAATCCACTGAGATCCAAGAACAACCTAGGATTAGTTAGGAAAATTATAGAATTTTTTTTTATTAAAAGAATCTACAACCATGTTACAAGACAACAGTGTCACTAACAGGTTCCAAAACAATTCTAATCTACTAGAGTATACTTTTCTTTTATTAATAATTATTAGAGGTCACAAGGTCCAAAATTTAGGGTTAGAAGTTTCAATTAGGTTCAAGGGGAAATTCCTCACCACACACACTCTCTAACAGGCTTAAAGTTTCAACTTGATTTTTACACACTTAATGCATTCAAAATTTTCCTAAATCACTCCCATTGGATAGGAAATTTCCTCACCTTTCCAGTGATATAAAGAAGTCCTCCTAACTCCTCATATTTTTCAAGTTATGGGCCGACAGCCTTGGGGTGAAAATTTTCCCCAAGAGTGGGCATGCGGGCCCAGGGGTGAGAATTTTCCATTGCATGGGTTGGCGGAGCAGGGAAGAGTTTTGGCATTTTTTCCATTTTCAAGACAAAAGTGCAATTTTCCTCGCGCACCTGGGCCTCGAAGAAAACACGTGTCGGCTTATAAAAGCTCGAGTGGAAAATTGGGTCGTCGGAGTGGTTTTAGGTTTTAATATTTTAAGGTTTAAAAGTTCAAAGTTAAAACCCATTCTGCGCCTCCGCCAAAGCCTAAGGCGGCCATGTGTCAGTCTACCATTGGTTGCGGACAGCGGGGGTAGCGAGGAAACTTTAGAATTTTCACCAAAAAGAGTTTTAAAGTTTCAAGGTCAAAACAACTCCGCTCCTCCGTCATCGCCTAGTGATGCCACATGGTAGCCCCTGATTGGCTACGAGCCGGCAGACAAGGGGGAAACTTGGAAAATTTTCCCAAAATTTTTTGAAAGTACTAAGTTAAAAAGGGGATCCACCCATCCGCTAACACCTCATGGTGCCATGTGGCAACCTCTGATTGGCTATGGGTTGGCGGGGTGGTGGAGAAAATTTTGAAAATTTTCCCAAAAATTTTCCTAAGTGTTTTAAGGGAAAAATTCACCGTGGGCCCGCCCACTAAGGAAATTTTTCCCAAAATTTTCCCAAGGAAGGAAAACTTCAAAGGGTCATAACTTTTGATAGAGAGCTCAGTTTTGGGCAAATAAGGACTTTCTGGAAATCTCTCAACGTCCTCTTTGCACAAGGATCATTAATTTTTATTTTGATAAATTTTAAGGGGTCAATTTTAAGAAAATGATCTGTAGGCTTATATAATGCGAGCTGGTAAATTTTAACTTGTTAGATCTATTCAATTTGATCTTCCTCCTCTCTCAACATGTCAAATGGACATGTAGGATTATTCTAAGAAGAATTTAGGATGTATTGGGAAGGTAATTTTTCTTGATTGATTTCCAATTTGAATTTTTTTACAACTTCAGACAACAAAATAACTGTGAAAGGTTTGGGCCCAATTTTGCAATGTTTGAAGTATTTTTCCTTAAGTGTTTTATCCCAATTTAGTTCATTTATATCATAACATGTTAGATTTCAAAGTTTCAATGTTATTTATTGTTTGCAGGTTCGAACTGTGCATTTTAGAGGAAGTATTTGCTAGTTTAAAATTCAAAACAGAGGTCAATTTCTAAAGGATCTGTTTATCATTTTCATCTTCCAAATATGGAAATTCATGTCTATTCTAGTCTAATACATTTAGTTGTTTTAAACAAACCATTTAATAGCTAAAATGCAAAGTCTGATTTCTAATTTTAACATATTTCAAAAGAACAGAGTTACATATATTTCCTTCATACGTATTCCTCATTTCAATTTTCTAAACAGAGATTTCAAATCACAATTTGATGATCAATTTCAATACAACAATGTAAATTGATAAAGGTAGTGCAATATTTTATTGATTTCAAATATACAACTTTACATCTTTCAATTTCTAGAATGCAAATAATGATTTCAATTTCTTTCTTTCAAATGAACAGAATAGAGTATATATATATATATATATATATATATATTTCAAATTTACAACTTTCATAGCTCAATACAAAGTATCTTTCCATTACAATAATATACAGATCATCCACTTCAAAGTGGGAAGGGTTACAATGAGATTTCATTTCACAAGGGACTGTCAAACTATCTTTCTCCTCTACTCCAAAACAGCAACATGAATTTCTCCTTCATCCAATTTGATCACAACAGGAGTAGGGGAAAGGCAACACTCTCCACCCAACAAAGACATCCAATGAAGAGGATAATTCATCCTTCTTCATTGACCCCGAGCCCCAACCATAATGCAATAAGAAATGTATTTCAACTCATGGAAACAACAGGCTTCCACATCACAAAGCAATCTTTCAACATGCACATTTCAAATCAAAAACATAGTCCAAAACAAAACAACAGTTTTGCAACCACATGAAATACATCACACAAGACTCAGGCTTCACCATGCAAGCCAAAGGAGCAAGAACTATGGGGGATGCTACTTATGCCTCCCAAAGGGGAAATGGGTATCACCACCTATTTTCAAACCACCAAATATAGTGTATCAAAAACCCTGACATTCCTTATACCTCCCCCAAGTACCCCTTATCCCTCACATTTCCTTATACCTCCCCAACCTCTTATGGCACCCCATAATAAGTAAATAAATGCAAGTTATTTATTTGTAAGGTGGAACCCAAATCCTAACTCCCTCCACACTTATACCTCCCTAAAAACACACTTATACCTCCCATAAAATGAACCCCATAGTCTTCTCCTATACCATCCCTTGGCCATCTACCCAAACAGCCCACAAACATGCTAAAACATTCACACAATAACATGTACATTCATAAAGAAAAGGAGTATTTCAAGAGCCAAGCTCTTACCTCTCCATGATGGAGTTGTCTAAGTTCCAAAATAACAAGCTCTATCCCAATGCAATCAATCCAAACAGCCAAGCACAAACATGTAATAATCTTCCCAAAAGATCCTCCAAGGCAAGAGCTCTAATCAACAAGAAAATTCACCCCAAGGAAGCATTCCAAAAGTTTAACAACCCAAAACAAAGCAAGGAGTTCCAATTTTATAGAAGAGGGAAGAGAATAGGATGAGGTGGATCCATGTAGGATGCCACATCACACATCCTCAACTTCAACACAAAATTCAAATTCATTCTCCAATGCACAATAAAGAGGTGGGTGAATAATATGACAATAAACTTACACACTCCAAAAAGCCCACACCCCAAAGGACTGAATTTAATAAAATGTAATAAGAGTGCAATTAAAACTTACAATTAGTCAAATCAAAATGTAAAAAGGTCTACATTCAACCCTCCAACCATAGGTATGGTTGGTAGATAAAATTAAGAGGTATGGAACAAGTTTTACTTGTCCCACAAGCCTCCAAAATCAACCTCCAAGGATAAATTTGAATTTCTAAGAAGGTGGAGTGTTTTATACTCCAAAATCTAACAAATACAGTTTCCATGGTGACCTTGTTGAATTCATCTAGAATTCCAATGTGGTTAGTCTCCAATCCCCCATTGTTTGTTGTGATAGTTTAACCTGTAAAATACAAATACCTCCTTTGGCCTCGTGGTCATATCAGAACATCCAATGTGATATAAATATAATCACAAAATCATCTATAAATATGAATCACAACAACATCAAGGCAATGAACAATATCACTTACAATTTATATCAACGAGTATATCATCATCATATAATTTCCTTTTTCTAGGTCTACTCACAATATCCAAAAATCATATATCTGAACAACATTCATAATATATCCATGTCAAATAGTATATCATCATCCACATATGAAGTGTCTCTAATAATCATCATGCATCATAACTAAATCAAGATCAACAATAATCCATGGTCCAACATATAACATCATACTAAATCAAAACCATAATAATGTCCATAATTTAATCAACAGTATCAAGATCAGTATCAAAAGGTGTCAAAGGGAAGTGGGCACTACAAGTATCAATAGAAGATCCAACTCTAACCACCTCTCACTGACTAGTCTCTGAATCAAATAATGAGCTAGAAGAGACTACTCAAGGAAAATAAATGTTGCAAGGAGATCTATTTTTTGACCTTAGAGGACTGGAGAATGTGACTCCATATCAATCCACGCGGTAACGTCATAGTTCTTCTCAAAAGCAACCAAATTCTCATCCAAAGTGGGTACAAAGCACCATCAAGGACTCACATTTGTAACAACTCCCAGATACATCATCCGGAGTCAAAGCAAGGAGTCAAACAAGAAATTATGTAAACTTTACACTCATGAGTTCACTAATTAATAGCTCTGAGCTTGATAATGTTCTTGATGTACTCAATCAACCTCAGTGGAAGGAAGCCATAGATGTAGAATATGACTCATGCAAAATCAAACATGGAAACTTGTCGATCTTCTAACAAGAAAGAAACCAATATTGTGCAAATGGGTTTTCAAAACTAAATATAAGGCAGATGGATCCATTGAAAAACATAAAGCATGACTTATATTAAAATTATATGCTCAGAAAGAGGGCATCGACTATGAGGGGACCTTTTCACCCACTGCAAAGATCAAAACAATTAGAGTTGTTTGCGCACTAGCAGCACAGAAAGGATGGAGACTTTAATAGATGGACATCAAGAGTGATTTCCTAAATGGTGATCTGAAAGAAGAAGTGTACATGACCCAACCTGAAGGATTTGTTGATGAATAACATCCTAAGAAGGTATGTCGTCTCATCAAATCACTGTATGGACTAAAACAAGCTCCAAGGGCATGGTATATCAATATTGACAATCACCTTTTACAAAGCACGGGTTCACTCGTATCCCCTTAGATTCAAATTCATAAATAAAGAAGGTAGGCAAAGAAATTTTCATTCTTTTTTTATATGTAGATGATCTTATGATCACTGGTAATTCAGAAGATCAGGTTGATATTGTGAAGAATGATCTCAAAAGAACCTTCAACATGACAGATTTCAGAACTCTTTGCATTATTGTCCTGGCTTGGAAATATGGAAAAAGGAGCATCACATTTTTCTCCTAGATAAAGTATGCCAAGACACTCCTAGAAAAGTACATAATATATGATTATAAACCCATATCCACTCCCATGGGGAAACGGTTACAACCTGTCAAGATTTCGGGACTCACTCAAGTAGATGCTACTCTCTATAGGAAATTTGTTGGAGGACTCATCTACTTGACATATACCAGACTAGATTTATGCTATGCTATCAGTTATCTTTCCAGATTCATGCAGGAACCGAAGAAATGTCACTAGAATGCAGAAAATCATGTTTTGAGGTATGTCCAAGGTACAGTTGATTATGGTCTGGAATATAAGAAGAATGATCAATTCTTACAGGGATACGTCGACTCGGACCATGCAAGATCTGTTGATGACAGGAAATCAACTACAGGATACATATTTCATCTCAGATCTAGACCTATCTCATGGATAAGAAAGAAACAAAATGTTGTTTCTATCTCATCCATAGAGGTAGAATATCACGTTGCATGAGGTGTGTGTGAAGTGATATGGTTACATCACATTTTGGATGACCTAGGAATTCCTGAAAAATAGTCACCTATTCTCTATTGCGATAATCAGAGTGTGTTGAAGCTCATGCAGAATCCAGTTTTTCATGAATGAACAAAGAATATTGAGATTGATTGTCATTTCATTCAAGAGCACGTCTTGAACCATCACATTCAACTCCAATATTATCCTACAAAAGCACAAGTTGCCGACATTCTCACAAAATCTCTTGGAAAAGTGAAATTTGAACTTTTTAGGGGTCACATTTGCAAGAATAATGTAATAAGGGGGGAATGTTAGCATAGTCTACATATGTTATCTTATTATTAGACTAATTGTTATCTATTCCATTATTCTCTCCTTCTTGTTTGTATCTTCTCCATCCATTCAGGGGAATATTGTTTATTCAATATACCTATAAATATGTATCATGCTTCTGATAATAATATAGAATAATAAGAGATATCAATCTCTATTCTCTCTCCACTATTTCAGCCTCTCATCAACTACATTTCCATTATAACAAAACTAGCTTTACTAAAATGTCTTTCTTTCCTTTACAACATACAATACAATCTTGATAACTAATAATCAATACAACTTTTCTTCAAAAATAACACAATAAATCTTCCACTTGAAGTGGGAATTTTACAAGAAGGTAGCTATAATAGAGGAATGTTTAGTCTTCTACAAGTGCTCCAAGAATCAAATCTCCACAAGGCTCCATCTTTCTTCACTTGAATCACAACAACCAAAAATGGGGGAGAGGCAACACTCTCCACCCAACCAAAACTCCAATGAGAAGAAAAATCAATTCTTCTCATTCACCCCGAGCCCCAACCATCGGGCAAAAAGGGATGGATCAAACACATGGCCACCATACAATTTTTCCACACTTACATTCAAGCACCAAACACACAAGAAGGATAACCACACAAAAATACTCATTTTAAATACAACTTCCCAAAACAATGGCTCCAAAATAAGCCAAGTAGAGATAGGAACATGGGGTTGCCCTTGTGCCTCCCAAGGGTTTGGATGCCCACCTCTAAAATCCTCCACAACACAATCAATCCTAAAAACATTTTATGCCTCCCCAAAACAACAAATCTATGTCTCTTATACCTCCCTCTCTCTTATAGCTCTCATAATACACAAAAATAACAAAATAAAACAAGGTGGGGCATCCAAAACCCACTCCCTCCTAAACACACAAAGAATCTCTTATGCCTCCCAACATATTTCATCCCCATTTCCAAATCTCAACACAACCTAAGGTCAATTTACTACCCAACACTTCAAACAAGAACACACATCCATACAACACATAACATACAAGAAAACAAGAAGAAAACAAGAGTGCAAGATCCTACCTTGCCATGGTAAAGCTCCACTTTTCAAGAAAGTCCCAAAATCTTTCAAACTCAAGCAACTCCAAGCTCCCTTCTACTCCAACAAGAAATCACTCCCAAAATCCAAGATCCAAAGCTAAGCAAGTAACCCCATTTACTTCCCAAAATTTTCAATAAATAGAAAGGAGGAGGGAGATGATGTGGCTCCATGTAGGATGCCACATCATTTCTTCTCCACTCCACATCACTCAAGTCAAACCCATACTCCAAGGCAAAATAAATGGGTGGTTGAGAGGTATGAAAAACCTCTTACACACACCACTCCAACCCATACCCTTTAGGACAAAGAAATAAACACATGTAAGAAAGTGCAATTAAAACTCACATTTTTCCTTCCAAAACACATAATGGGGTCTAGTTTTTACCCCCAACCCATAAGTAGAGTTGGTATAATAAATTAAGATTTGTGGGACAAGTTTAAAATTGTCCCACAAACCTCCAAAATTAGCACTTAAGGCCAAATCTGAATTTCTAAATGAGGTAAAGTGTACAACACTCAATATCACATACACTCAAATTACACACATAAACCGAAGAACCATCTAATCTAATAAATGACTTATTTTTTCAATCTATAATTAGTTTAGTAACATGATTAATTTACTAATGTAGACACATAATTTAATTAATGATAAAAGGTAAATACATCACCATAAGATCACATATACTAAAATTAAATAAGGGATAATAAAAGAACACACAAACCCCTAAGTCACAATTGGAGGTAATTGCCCCCATGCGGACCCCCTAACAAAAAAAAAAAACAACACACACAGCAAAACACAAGTTGTCATGGTGACTATTGTTTAATCCATCCAACATTCCGATGTGGTTGGCCTCAATCCCCCTTGATTGTTGTGAAATAATTTCTTGCAAAACACACAATACTCCTTCGACCTTGTGACCGCATCGAACAACCAAGATAAAATATATGCATATATGTCAAAAATCATATATACATACATTAAACCATCATCTAGGTAGATAATGTATAATATTAATATCCCTTTTTAAAAATAAAAATAAAAATAATTGAACTTAGATATAATTTTTTTTTTAATAAAGAGACTATAGTTAGGTAGTTATTAAAAAAAGATTAGTAAACATTCTTGCAACTAAACTCAATTGTAGTTTACATTTAGGTAGAAGTGTATATATATATATATATATATATATATATATATATATATATATATAGGTTTTGTTAAATTCACCTAGAGTTAAGTTAGGCTAATTGTAAATTTTCTTACACAACTTATGAAAAAAGTGATAATAAAAGAAAATACTTTCATTAAATCTTATAGTTTTAACTACTATTTCCTTCAACTAGTTTAGTAATACATTTATAGTTAAAATGCTTCAACTTACTTTCTTTTAAGGAAACAAAAATAACCATTCCATTTCACAAAGCAAGTGCAAACCAACAAGATACTTATTTCTTTTAAAATGAAGCCTATCAAACTTTACAAGATTCTTAGAAATGGAAGTATATCACATTTGAGAAACAATGAAAATACTTAAATTAAAAAGAATGCACATCCATTTCAACTCTATTCAAATTTTTCCTTTCACCAAGACAAAGTAAAACTTGATAATTTCTTTTCCCAAACTAACACATTTGAAATTTTAATTTTCTCAATCCACACTCTTAAAATATTTTACAAGATAAAATTATTTCCAAGCATAACAACAACTTCCTCATAAATTTACAACTTACAAGAATTACAAGCCTCCACTCAAGTGGGAATAAAGGGGAAAGTAGGCAACGCTCTTTGCCCAACCTTAAATCCATCCCCTTAATAGCCATTGAGCCCCAACCAAGAAACCATGAGGAGCATTTAGAAACAATGAAAACTTCCAACAAAGTGGCTTCACAACAAACACACATACAAGACATTCAACTCAACCAAAAGAACATATCCAACAAGCTTACACATTCATAAAAATACAAAGGTTTGAAGATTAAACAAAATAGAGAAAGGGTTATGGGAGACCACCTCGTTATGCCTCCTAAGTGAAGTGGGAATCTTACCCTAAGCCTCCAAGTGCACAAAATGATCATCAAAAACTCATTATCTCTCCCTTGAAAACATGCAACAAAACCATGAATTCATTTTCTCTCCCCATAGGTAAGACTCCCATTCACATTCCCACTAATTGCATGCCTCACAAATTTCCCTTTTCCCTCCCCAATGGTCCCATAAACCCTTCTCCCAAACCTAAATAAATATAATTCAAATATATTTCTGAGTATATAATGAGCAATATAATTTATTAAACATTTTAATGTAAAAATTAATAATTTCTTTTATAGTGGTTTCAAAATGTATAAAAAAGTCTTTACTTTAGGAAGTTTAAATAAAAGGTAGAAATATATTAAATGATATAAAAACAGAAACGAAGGAAGGGCAAAAAAACGTGGGAAAGCAATTGTGTATATAGTATTTTATCACCACACAAATAATAATTTTAAGAGATGTAACACGGGTTAGTAATTTAAAAAGGGTTCCCTTACAGGTGAATACAAATGCTTATGCTTTGCACTGAAATCCTTAATGGGAGTGACTTTAATTTTCCGTAAGCCTTAGTGTTTCTTTTCACTTAGGCTAAACTTGGAGCTTCAGTTGAGGAAATGGGAGTAATTTCATTTGCAACGCTCATTGTTTTGGAAGGATTGCTGAGAGTTGCAGGTAATGATGCAGATTCAGAAAGCCTTTCCTCATCTTGTCAACTAGGGATTTTTATTTTTTTCCAATTATCCTAGACTTAGCTGAGAATTTGGGTGTAGTTCCATTTGCAACAGTGGTTATTTGGGAAGAGCTGTTAAGAGTTATAGGTGTGGAAAACCTTTTCTGATCTTTCCTATTCGGAATGGATTGTTGAGAGTTACAGGTAAAGATGGAGGCTTTGAAAGCCTTGTCTGATCTTGTCTCTCGGGAAAAATGTTTCTTTCATTTTCAGCCAGACATGAAGCTTTTGTTGAGGAACTGGGTGAAGTTTCTTTTGCAATACTACGTGATTGGGAAGGATTGTTAAGAGTTGCAGGCATGGAATGCCTTGTCTGATCTTGTCTTTTAAGTATAGTGTTTCTTTCCACTTTAGCCCGACAATATGGAGCTTCAGTTGATGAACTGGGTGCAGCTTCACTTGCAACAGTACTTGATGGGGAAAATTTACAAGAGTTACAGCCGTAGAATGCCTTGTCTGACCTTTTATATTAGGGATAGTGTTTCTCTCAACTTTAACCCGACATGGAGCTTCAGTTGAGAACTTGGGTGCAGTTCGATTTACTGCAACAGTATTTGATTGGGAAGGATTGTCGAGAGTTGCAGGCGTAGAATGCCTTGTCTGACCTTGTGTATTAAGGATACTATTTCTCTCAACTTTACCTCGACATGGAGCTTCAATTGAGAACCTGGGTGCAGTTCCTTTGACAACATGACTACTTGATTGGGACGGATTGTTGCGAGTTGCAGGCGTGGAAAGCCTGGTCCGATCTTGTCTATTAGGGATAACATTTCTTTCCACTTTACCCAGACATAGAGCTTCAGTTAAGCCACAGGGTGCAGGTCCATTAGCAAGAGTTGTTTGCGAGGACTCTTGGGAAGGATTGTTGAGAATCGCAGGTTTGGAATGCATGATCTGATCTTTCTTATTGGAAATAGTATGAAGAAAGTAACAGTTCCTGAAATTGCAAGGGACATTGTTCAAAAGTGCAGGACAGTACCTGTTTTTTCCAATATTGGCCCACCAACGCGGACCTTCTTCATTACATTTATAACCATGTATAGCTTTTATGCAATCCCGAGCTTCCGTCTCTGTGCTATATGTGATGAATATAGTCTTATTCGGATTATCAGAAACAGGAATTGACACCCTCAATATCTTCCCATACTGCCCAAACATATCCTGACTTTTAATAATATGATCTTCGGCAAGACCTGCAGGAACCCCAACAACACACACGAGATTCTTCTGTTTGACTCGTTTACCAGACAACGGATGTTTGCTGAATTGCTCTTTCTTTTTCAGTTGCCCTTGCCTTGGCTTTGACCTGGTTTTTTTATCTGGCAATTGCCCATCTGTGTTTACAGTTCTTGAAAGTATTCCTTGTTTGTCGTAGGGTCTGGTGCAGGAAGGACATTTTCCATTCTCTTCAACAAGTTGATGCCAACAGAATACGCAGACCTCGTAACCACATTTGCAAGCTTTGAGATTCCTATCAGTGAAGTCCATTTCGTTGCTGCACACTTCACAACTCGCATTGTTTTCGTTTACAGACTCCATTGAGGCAATACAATATTTTCAGGCAATACAGAAATTTGTTAAAGATGACTTTGACAAATGGCGGGCGGTACAATATTTTGAGGCAAAGAAGTTTGTTGAAGATGAATTTTTCTTACTAGGCAGAGTATACCACACATATATATAGTTGCAATGGCGTCCAATCATTTACCAGGAGCCGTGTCTCTTCGCCGCATAATATATTTTATGTTTAAGTTAAAGTTTAATTTTTATTTATTTTGTTCTTTTACTAGAAAATTTAAGTCAGTGAAAGATTAAGGTAATAAATTCTAATAATTTTATTGAGATTATATAAGGAGAAGTGGTTGATAGATTTCTACCATATCACAGGAAAAATGTTAACCTAAAAGAAAACACGTCTATTTAGATAGGATAGATAATATATCGATCATTGGTTGAAACTTTGATATATTCTATGCATTGATGTCCATCAATTTATAAAAATATAAATGGGAGGTCCCTTTCCTTTTTATTTGGGGTTTCAATAAAGTTCATATAGTAGACTTATAGTCTATATAGTCGTCTAGCAAATTCGTTCTTTCTTTCTTCTCAACCATTGAGACAGAATTGACATAGTTAGTCCAACATCATAAAATGTTTAATAAGTTAGAGGTTGGATTAATTGATGTAAAAATTTATAATAAAATTGCAATTTATATTATTAAGAGAGCTCTAATCTATTTTTCCACATCTACCTATACAATAATACATCTATATTTACAACTAGTACATATATCTTTTTAAAAATATTTCTAAAATGTTGGGAGATATATATCTCGAATATTTATTTTGGATTTTTTTGCAAACCATGATTATTAATAATTTTATTTTTTTATAGAATATTTTCCATGAAAGTGATAAATGGTTCAATCTAATTTTATAGTAATTGCTTAGGCTTGAAAAAATATTTGTGGCTAAAAAGAGATCCAAAATCCACCATTTAGAAAAGAAAATATGTTATTTCAATTGACTCTAAAAAGGGATACTTTTAGAAGTGATGGTCAAGTGGACATCAAATTTAAGGTTTGAATTAAAAGTGAACACACTCTCTCCATTACATCTCCCAGCACCTTCATGATACCATTGTAGGATACCACTCCACACAACTAGCATACATATCTTAGATAAGTCCATGTAAAAGACACTAAGTGGTATTATTCTTGAGGCACCTATTTCACTTATGTCTCAAATCCAATATAAGCACCTAGAGAATGATACCTCTCGACATCTTTCACATAGAATTATTTAAGATATGTATAGTAGTAGTACTTACACCATATAAGGTAAAACTAATATATATTACATGATAGAGAGGATAAAAATATTATTAAATCTTAAATATAAACATACAATATGTATGAAGTATAACAATAAGTTTATGATATTCAAACATTATATAGTTGATCCTCCAACAATTGAATTATTTTTCTTCCTCTTTTCTTTTATCTTCTCATTTTCCATTGTTCAATTTATCAAAGCGACCATATGTGAAAGCGGTGAAATTATCAATCCTTATGATGACTTGACATGTGATACATAGACAAAGGTCAGCCCTTGTATTTATGTATATCTTATATCAATTGTGGCTTTGTTAAGTGTTAATCCTTTTGATTTGTGGATTGTCAATACCCGTGCCAATTATAGAGGTAATTGAAACATGCAACTCCTTTCTAAAGGGGTGATTGGAATTGAAGTTATACTTGCATCAACAATAGGAATACCTTTGTAGTTATCAAATTGAACCATTGCATATGTAGGTGATTCAGGGGATCCTAATCTTGGTTTGTAGAAAAAATCTTCAAAGCATTCCAAGTGTGCCATTGACAACACTTGCTTTAGTCCATACGTTCATAGTTAGAATTACCCTTGTTCTAACATAAATCAATAATTGACAATATAATTGTTCATCATCCAATCCCATAAAAGTATAGTTTTTCCTCTTGTTGAAATCCATTGGGAAATAGGTTGATTCAATGTATATAAATTTCTCGTATTATGTTCGGGCACATGTTAATTTTTGCAAATAAATGCATTTGTTCATTAAAATTCTTAGTTTTAACTATTTTAAGTGAAGCAATATTGGTTATAGTCATCAATAACCTCCAATATTCATTAATGGTCACATAAACATCTCTTAGGTTTGTTAAAAAATTTAAAACCATTAATTTTATTTTGTTTGACATTGTTCCCTGAAAAACACATCTAGTGTAATAACATTTTTAAAGTTTTTTTCCATAGTAAATTTTTTATATTGTACGTGAATATCAATGTTTATTTATTACTAAAGAAAATTAGCACAAATCCCTACAAAATTCATAGACCTACAACTAAAGAACGTATCGACAATTCCTAGAAATTCTTGACATAGTCAAGAATCTATATTTTGAAGCATCTTTTGAACTACAAAAAAACATATCATAAATCAAAAACACCTAACCTATTACATTTCTTCTTCAAATATTATTAACCTTATTCTTTATTTTTTTCAAAAATTCAAATAGGAATTGATAAGGTTGTATGTATTGTTGATGCGTAGACTTTAAATACTACGGTACTAGTTGGGGAAATTCGTAGAAGGAGGCATCATTATGGATGTGAAAAATATATAATTACTATTTTAATTCCTCTAATAAGATAATATTTTCCTATTTTTTATGTTCCTTGGATTGTCATATGCAATAGAAGTGTAGTTTGTCCTTGATTATCATGTCTAATAATTATATCAAATATTATTTTATTATTTTTTACTAAAATTATGATAACTAAAATTGGAGGATGGTTCTTCTTCCATTGCAAGAAAACAATTGTATTTAGTCATGTTTATGAATTTATGAGCTTTTGTTCATTTGTTCTTAAGGATAATCTACATTCCAAAGTGCTTCCTATCAATGTCCCTTTGAAGCAACATGTAATGCCCACTAAAAACAACCCACTTGAGACCCAAGAACAACCTAGGATTAGTTAGGAAAATTATGGAATAATTTTTATTTTGTTTAAAAGAGTCAACAACCGGGTTACAAGACAACAATTGTCACTAACATGTTCAGAACAATTCTAATCCACTAGAATATACTTTTATTTTATTAACAATTATTAGAGATCACAAGGTCCTAAAATTTAGGGTTAGAAGGTTCAATTAGGTTCAGAGGGTAATTCCTCACCATACCCACCCTCTAATGAGGCTTAAAGATTCAACTTGGTTTTTCCCAATCTTAATGCATTCAAATTTTCCTTAAATCATTCCTATTGGATAGGAAATTTCTTCACCTTTCCGTTGATATAAATAAGTCCTCCTAACTCATCATATTTCTCAAGTTATGGGTCTCATGGGGCTTGGGGTGAAAATTTTCCCCAAGAGCGGGCCCAGGGGTAGAAATTTTTCGAGGGGTGGGTCTGCGGGCCACGGGGAGAAATATTTCCCAGAGGAGGAATTGGGTCGGTGGGGCCGTGAGGAAGCATTTTACAAATTTTCCATGAAGGGGAGAAAAACCACCTTTACATCCGCGTTCCCATGAGTCTGCAAGGGACACATGGCACCTCCTAAGCCAATGCGGGGTAAACGGGGTAGTGGGGATAAAAGAGTTTTAATGCCCCAAAGGGTGAAAGAGGTAAAATTCACCAGTGCCTCCCTCGATGCCTCGCGATGCTATGTGGAGGCTCTTTATTGGTTGTGGGTGGCAAGTAAAATTTTGGAAATTTTCCCAAAAATTTCTGAAAACGCAAAAGGTAAAAAGGAAACCACTCCTTTGCAATGCCTCACAACACCACGTGGCAACTTCGATTGGCTATGGGTCGGCGGGCGATGGGGAAAATTTATAAAAATTTCCAAAAATTTTCAGAAACAGTAAGTTTAAAAAGGGGTCTGGCCCTCTGCCAATGCCTCGTGGTGCCACATGACAACCTCTGATTGGCTACGGGCTGGCGAGACGGCATGGAAGATTAGGAAAATTTTCCCAAAAATTTCTGAAGCGTTAAGTTTAAAAAGGGGTCCGCCCCTCCGCCAACACCTCATGGTGCCATGTGGCAGCCTCTGGTTGGTTATGGGCCAGTGGGGAAGATTAGGAAAATTTTCCCAAAATTTTTCCAAAGTGCTAAGGGAAAAATTCGGCCCCGTAGGTCCGCCAAGCAAATTTTTCTTTTTTTTTTGATGCCAATGAAGAAAAACTTAAGAAGGCCATAACTTTTGATGGAGATTTTGGTTTTGGCCAAACAAGGACTTTCTGGAAAGCTCTCGACGTCCTCTTTACTCAAGAATCATTAAATTTTGATTTTGATAAATTTTAAGGAGTCAATTTCAAGAAAACAATCTGCAGACTTTTACAGTGCAAACTAGTAAATTTTAACTTATAAGATTTGTTCAATTTTATCTTCTTCCTCTCTCAACATGTCAAATAGACATGGAGAATTGTTCTTAGATGGATTTAAGAAGTATTTCAAGATTCAATTTGTCTGATTGATTTGCAATTTGAAAATTTACATCTCTTTGACAAAAAAATGACTGTAAGAGGGTTGAGCCCATTTCGCTAAGTTTTCTAAGAAGTTCCTTAAGTGTTTTTTTTTTTAGTTTTTTTAGTTTGGTTTGGGATCCTTTTGGCCTCATTAAGTCCAACTGATTATTTCATTTTCCTCTTATCTATTTGCAGAGTTATTTGAACATTTGATAAAGGAATTTTACAAAGTATACAGTGAATTGAAAGAAGTGTATACATATCCAGAACAAAGATTAACTATCTCTTTTTCCATGAAATAAAGCATTGAATTCATTCCATGCTGGTCTTAAATAGTTTTATTTCCTTCAATAAAACATTAAAACAAGAATGCGGTTTCTATTCTTTCCAAAATCATATATTTTAAACAGGGCAGAATAATACATTTTCTTCTCACGTGTTTCATTTTTCCACTTTCCAAACAAGGATTTCATAGTGCATGTTAAACACAGATTTCCAATGGAAATAATATCATATGAACAAGACAAAAATTCCATTAATTCAAATGAAACTCTTACAACTTTCTTTCCGTTTGATTTCAAAATACAGCATGCAAAATGTGTATCATTCTTTCGCATTCTTTCCAAAAAATAGAAAATAGAGTATAACTTGTTTACATTTCGAATTTCAACTTTCATTGTCAATAAAAAGTATATTTCCATTACAATTAATATATAGATCATCCACTTAAAAGTGGAAAAAGGGCTACAATAATATTTCATTTCACAAGGGATTGTCAAACTACCTTTATCTCAACTTCAGAACAGGAACATGCATATTTCTCATTCTTCCAAATTGTGATCACAATAAGAGGAAGGGAAATGCAACGCTCTCCACCCAACCAAGGCATCCAATGAAGAGGAGAAGCCATCCTTCTTCATTGGTCCCCGATCCCCAACCACAATGCAATAAAAGATGTGATCCAACTCATGGAAACAACAAGCTTCCACAAACACACAAGCAACATTTTCACAATAAAAACACAGTCCAAAACAGAATCTAGTTTACAACTACATTAAATCATGACAAAAATTATTGAGGCTTCATCCAGCAAGCCAAAGGAGTAAGAAACCATGGGGATGCTTCTTATGCCTCCCAAAAGGGGAAATGGGTATCACCAACTGAATTTCAAACCACCAAAATGTACTATATCAAAGCCATGACATTACTTATGCCTCCCCCAAGTACCCTTATACCTCACATTTCCTTATGCCTTCCCAACCTCTTATGAAACCCCATAAAGAGTAAATAAATGCAAGGTATTTCTTTGTAAGGTGGAACCTAAATCCCAACTCCCTCCACTCTTATACCTCCCTAAAACACACTTTTTCCTCCTAAAAAATAAACCCCATAGTCTTCTCCTACACCATTCCTAGGCCATCTACCCAACAACCCACAAATATGCCAAACACTCACACATTAACATTTACATTCATAAAAGAAGAGCATTTCAAGATCCAAGCTCTTACCTCTCCATGATGGAGTTTCCCAATTCCAAACAGTAGATGTTTCCAAGCAAACAATCCAAATCATCCAAGCACTAGCATGCAACAATCTTCAAAAAACTTCTTCAAGCAAGAGCTCCCAAAACAGCAAGGAATTCACCCAAGAATGAAGTCTCCAAAAATGAAGCAACCCCAAAACAAGGAAAGGAATTTGAATTTAATAGAAGAGGGAAGGGAAGAGGATGAGGTGGGTCCATGTAGGATGTCACATCACACATCCTCAACTCCAACCCCCAAAGTTAACTTCATCCTCTAATGCATAATAAATAAGTGGGTGAATAATACGATAGTTTACTTACACACTCAAATCCAACCCATACCCCAAAGGACTGAAATTAAATCATGTAAGAAAAGTGCAATTAAAACCTACAATTTTCCTTCTCAAAAGGAATTATAAAATTCTAATCTCAACTCTTCAACTGTTGGTATGGTTGGTAATTAAATTTAAGAGATATGGGACAAGTTTAACTTGTCCCACAAGCCTCAAAATTAGCCTCCAAGAACAATTTTGAATTTCAAAGAAGGTGGAGTGTTTCACACTCAAAAGTTAACTTACACATCACTTACACATCTCTTACAACACTTTAATTCAAGGCCAACAAATCTATTAATTACTTTATTATGACATATTTTAATTAATTAACTTAACAACATGATTACTCACAATATTACACACCATTTAATAAATAATGAAAGGGGTAAAAGCACCACAAAATAAACACATGCAAACATAAACAAAGGGACCAAAATAAAAGAAATACATAAAACCCCTTTGTCACAATTAAAGGTGATTCCCCCATGGGAATCCCTAACACACACAAACATGCACAAACAAATACTAGTTATCATGGTGACCTTGTTGAATTCATCTAGAATTCCAATGTGGTTGGTCTCTAATCCCCCAATGTTTGTTGTGATATTTTAACCTACAAAACACAAATACCTCCTTCGGCCTTATGGCCATATTAGAACATCCAAAATAATATAAATATAATTTCCCAAAATCATCTTGCTATATGAATCACAACAACATCAAAGCAATCTAACAATATCATTTATAGTTTTATCAACAACTATATCATCATCCAATAATTTCTATTTCTAGGTCTACTCACAATATCCAAATATCACAAGTCCGAACAACATCCATAATATAACCATGTCAAACAGTATATCATCATCAACATATAAAATGTCTCTAATAATTATCATGCATCATAACTGAATCAAGTCAACAATAATCCATGATCTAACATCTATCATCATACTATAATAAGGTCCATAATCATGTCCATAATATAATCAGCAATATCATGATTAGTATCAAAAAGGTGTCAAAGGAAGTGGGCACTATACAACATATCAATCTCATAAACATGTAGAAGTTATCCTTAAAGTAAGATTCATATAATCTCACACTCACATTCAAATATGTTTTTAGGATAATTTCTTCATTTTCATCCTCTTTTCTTTTCATGTTTCATTAACCCAATCTATATGCTAAGAATGTTTTCTACGAATTGAATCCAATTTGATTTTATAATATCATCCTCAAATTCAATGTATCTCTCAATACCATGAATTGGTTTGTATGGTACCAAATCTGAAAAAAAAAATTAAAATATTTACTATCTTGTTCGTGGATGCTAAAACACCTTGGCCATAGCGTGTATATTTATCTAGGATTCTAATTTTATCATCTATGAATTTTTGGATTATAAATCCAAGCTCTAGTAGACTTAATGAGTAGTACATGTTCTATTAAGTGAGGTATATCAAATGTGGATGTGAACTCAAATTTTGTATTACATTAACCACACATGAAATTATATTAATTTTTATTTTTGGAGTTATTACTATTGAAATGAGAAAATTAATTTGTAAATCATTTCTTACTTCTATGATCTTTGATGACCATCACCCTAAGGATTCCATGCATCTATAATCCAATCAAAATAGTTTCATAAAACATTAACTTGATCGTTATTTTCCAATCTAAAGTGTGTTATCCAATTTTTCCCCAGGCCAAATAAGACACCAATGGTCTAATGCGACCTAGCCACCTAAGTGGGCCCCACGGATGAAACAAGGCTATAGGTAGTTCCGGGGTCTTAGGAGTACTTCGGTGGATTTTGAGTGAAAATCATAATTGAGGAAATTTTCCTCTTCGGGTTTTGACCCTTAGGATCATTTTGGAAAATGTCAAAATGCAAACCCTATGGGCCCACATCTAACCGAAACAAGAAAAATGGGTAAAAATATGATGAGTTAAAAAAACAAATCCCCATACCCAGCCCCTATTGTAACATCCCCATTTTAAGATACTAGAACAAGGAAAAAAAAATTATATATAACGTTCTCTGTTATGAATTATATAATTCAAACACACGTTCAAGTTTTAATAATTGTTCTCTGCCCAAACAACACAGTTTGGAACACACAATTTCCTTTTAAAACTAATGTTCCCTGTTCGCATATTTACAATATGGAACACACATTCAATGCCATTCAATCTTATAACAGATTCTATATGCTGCTGTAAATGACTCGAAGAACTGCCGATCTCCCATTTTCATGGCTCGGAGTTTCAACGATCTCTCATTTCATGACTCGGCAACAACTGATCCTTCATGTTCGTTCATGCATAGTATATTATATATACAAGTTCTCTTAACTATTTCCGGTTATCGAAGTGATCCATTTAAGAATCCTATCTGAATATCTATTACTGATATTCATCTGACATCCTGCATCTTAAATTAAGTGATTAGGACAACGCAACCAGCACTTGCGATACTTTGGCCAAAGATTTTCACATGCTTTGCATGATCATATTCCTGGATGTGATACACATCAATGGAATACGTCCTTCACTTCACTTCACCTGTTATCTAGAATGGTCTTTCCTAGTTCCTACCAGTCCTCTCAATTTAAGGTCAGATTTAAACTTCCAATTTCCAACTAGCAATATGAACGAATATAGGAAGGCACTCCTGGTAACTAAAGATACGCAGACATACGGTGTCATTCCCACGATTACTGTGTGTCTAGTTATCTTTGATCCTCAGAGTCACTCCGTATACGTGATCATACTCCTATCCCTTGCCAAGAACTTCACATTCAGCCTATGTATTCTTGATGTTTTAATTCGGGAGGGCATTGTAATATGTCAGCTATAACATTGTGTCGTCATGAAGACCCCATCTTCATGAAGACACCTTGCTATAGCTGGCGTATGTCAATGTCCTACGGAATCCTCTCATCGAGAGTACACATCCTGCTCAAGTGATTTGGATATGATCTTAATATTTAAGATCAACTTTCAGCAACCATGCTGATCCTTTATCCTCATTCCCGTTACAGTTGTACGTAGCTAAGAGAGACTAAATCGTCCTTTAGCTTGCTATGCATCTTCTCCTTCATACCGAAGGGCTGCATTTCTCTACTTGGTTTTCTTCTTAATCTTCGGATTAAGCAGCCCGTTACCGACGGACGTGATAAGTTTAACCTATTAAACTTAACCAAGATTTTTACAACTGTAACTAAATTCAGAATTCCAGCTTACTAGACGTCATTTAAACGAGGTCTAATTCCTATTAAATGTATTCATTTATTCTCCTTAACCTTACATAGTTAAGGTTCATTAGCTCTGGATATATTTATCCCATATCCCTTTCTTTCTGAATTTAACATACGAGGTTATTAATGGAGTTTGGAAACGAAGTTCAATTACTCCTGAGTTAATTGATATTCCTTAGCCTCCAAGCTAATCCTAAATACCTATCAGTTATGGAATCATATTCTTCCTAATCCTTTTTAATGTCAATTAAAAATTCATCTTTACCAAGTATGAACTAATTGCACATTTCAACTTAAAAGTTGCATTTAGGTAAGAACAATATCAATTCTTTTTAACATCCATCCAAGGACAATTAAATAAATCCAAATCAGGGAATAACATTATATTTCTAATTTAATCAACAATATCAAACTGATATAGTTATTAAAATATCACACTTGTACTTGTATTCATCAATCCATTTCATAATCCATACATTTGCCAATCCAACTGACTAGACTTTGTTTACATAAAACATCATTACAACTCATAGATAGAAGAATATACTTTCTTCTTTTCACAATTCCTCGTAGAGGAATAACAACTAACAAATACAATTCATCTTCTGATAATCAAAAGAAGCAACAGAAAACATCCATGTCTTCGTTCTAATCAATTTCCATCTGTAAAATTTCTTGCATGGGTCAGTTCAATGAACTGAGCATATTAAGCACTTGTCATTAAAATGAGGTGCTTTAATTAACTGTCTCAATAAAAGAACCCTGCTTTTATGAAACGAGAGTAAGAACATCAATTAAAAATCAAGCATCAAAAGAATGGACAGTATAACAACTGAACCATCAAATACCATCCCAATCAGCCAAAGAACTGCTGTCCTATTTTCCACATAACCGTTACAAGTTCCAAATTACAATATTTGTAAAGTTTAGGAATACAAGTAGCATACTGCTGATATAACATACTGTTATCCTTTCCACTCCTTTCATTAATAATAAATGCAAAGGGTAAAACTAACTGAAACGTAAACCAATTACTTTCCTTTCAGTTCATGCATCATATTAGATTCCAAGCAATCAAGCACAGACGAGAAAGCAAACAGCAATGCATATAGTTGCTCATATCTAAGCACTACAAGATTCGTTATTAACGATTACAGATTTCCAACTGAATGAAAGAAGAAAAGATCATTTTTCCAAGTTATCCATCCGCATTCCTATCTCTTTCCTCATGACTGTTCTAAAAATTGAATCCAACCGAGACACAAATCAAGATAACAGTTCAGAGTGAAACTTACAAAATCCATTCGGAATTCACTTTCCAGCAGCAAGAATAATTTCATTCATAATCAGCTTTAAATGAAAACAAGGAAGAATTTATCATCCTTATCAATACTTCATTTAAATCAGGCTCATATGAATACCCAAAAATAGGTTAGTACAACATCGTATTTATCATAGATCAAATAGTATAAGGATGCATACTATGTATTTACTGTACTAGAAGACCCCATACTTCTTTCACTGTATTTTTAACCAAATAAACAGTTATACAATCATGCAATCAATTAATCACATGACCTTCTATATCCATGATCGCGTACAGTTCAAAATACAATTTACACATTGCTGTTACCTACAACAAGACTTAATCATAATGCACAATAAGGCTCTAATGCTATCCCCAGAATTCAACAAAGAAGAAGAGAAGAAATCATTCCTTTCACCTTCAATAAGAAAACAACCATTTTCTTCAAACTCAACAAGAATTGTTGGTCGGTTTCATTTCTTTTGAATGACGTGCAAGATCGAGAGACCACAAGAAACATTTAAATATTCTATTTGTACGAGAAAAACAAAGCACTCGAAACAATTTAAATGCCCTTTGTCTCTCTACTGGACTAAAATTATAAAGTTCAATAAACCACCCGACTCTTGTTTTTATCAGTTCAAACAGTAGAAAGAAGAAGAATTCCTTACCAATAAATGTTTCTACCCGAATCCATTTTTCTATTCACAATGATGTACAGAACCCAAAATGCGATTTTCATATAATAATACCCTTATTAAAAAAAAACCGCATAGGATATCAGATGCACAACAAGGTACAGTCAAGACAGATCCAAACCGCCTACTTATTTCCAAAATTTTCCATATTATACATAAATAAAAAGCCGAGTTCTTGTTCACAACTACAATCCGAACTAGAAGATCGAACAGTATCAATAAAACACAACAAATCCTTCTACCCTCACAACTAGAAATCAACATAATTCATTTAATGTACAGAAATACAAGCCAAGCTCGTTTTCACGACTACTGTCCAAACTGTAAGATCAAATCGATTCCATAAAACACAATAAAATCAACCTTTCATCACAGCCAGGAAGAATGTAATCATCTATAAGTTCAAAAGAAAAACAATTTCTTTTCCAGCTCCCACGAATACCCAAATCGTATTCGTCTATTTCTTAAGCAAGAAAAAGGAACAGCAAAAACGTATTACCATTTCTTCCTTCAAATCGAATTCATATGCTCATACAAAACCCAAATGCCATTTCCATCAAAATCCAAAATAGCAGAAGGAAAAAGGATCTTATTTCCTTTAAAAATTTCAGTAAAGAATACGACTTCAAACAACTCGCACAGCCTGTAGAGATTTCATTCCATAAGATCATTTAAAAAGAATTATCCAGTTTGAATTATTATTAACAACCATCTCAAAATTGATTTACTCCTTTGAGTATTCATAAGCATAATTTCTTATAGTTTCAGTAAAGAACATCCTCAATACTGTCAAACAAACCAACACAACACGACTGTATTTCAAACTCATTTATACATGCAAAGATAGTTCCAAACACAACAGCAAGAAAACGATTTTACCCATCATTTCCAAAAATGACAGCAAGAATCGACTAAACCCAAATTGTCTCAACATGACAACAATCAAATAAACCCAAAACCCAAGAGCAGGGTTGTTTTAATGAGATGCTTAAACAAAGCAAGTATTTTTAAAGAGAAGGGCTTAACATGCCTGTAAATTCTTCCTCAAAACTCGAAGAAAACCGTGTCTACCGAAGGTATTTCCTTCCACGGCGATAGCACGAGCTTCCCAAAATCACCTTTCCTCTTACTGAGCTCAATGAATGACCTCCAATTTCCAAGAAATGGTGATAAAAACCAAATGAAAGCTGGGTTTGGTAGAACCAAGCAAAAACCAAATGTAGAGGAACTTCTCCAAAATCCGAATAACACAAAATGACTAACAAAATTCCTCTAAACTCTTTCCAAGGTGGACTGGTCATGAAGACCAAAAAAGTTAAATGCATTAAAGGCTCTACCTTTTCCCATTTTCCCACGCCACTACCAACTTGGGTTGGCGAACTCCTAATTTCTAATTTTACATGCAAAACCAAATTTAGTTCCATGTCCAACTAGATACCTCCGCCACTTACCTGTTCCCGCCAAACTGGCACTGTCCACATAAGGACTCCTCATTAACTGCCATTGATTCCCTTTCATCCTTATCCTCTTCCCCCAAGGGTCTGCGCGTCCCCTTTAGGTTAGGATTAGTTTAAGGTTCATTAGTGTTTGACCTAGGTCATAGCCTAGTCTTTAGGTTAATAGGACTTAGGTCTATGTTAATCATTTTAGAATTTAAAAATCCACTTAGGATAGTAGTTTAGGATGTAAGGTAGAACTTAGGATTAGCTTAGGATCTAATTCCCCCTAACATCTAACACTAATCAACCTCCAATCCAGTCTTCCTACTGACATTCAAGTCAATCGTTGTGCAGGACATTTCATCCTTTGTTTCACATGCCAGAGCCACTCATGTCTAGACATTTCCTGCCTCACGAGGTCTTAAGTTACGATAGTGCATGGTTCGAGAATCAAACCTTTGTCGTTGGCATCTACGTGTCAGCTGCTCATACCTAAAATCAGGTGTTGCACATTTATATCAACCTTCAGTTCGATTCAAGAGTAAATCGACAAAGCAACCACAAGAAGGCCACAACATACTTTGGATCAATGAGATTGATTCAAGGTGTCTTTGTCAACCGTGAATAGAATTTAGCAAGTATACGACAATTTGTCGTCACATCGAAAAACACACAAGTAACAATAGCTTTGTTGTCCCATGCAACTAAATTACAGCATGCAAGAATCCATATTTGCAACACATTCCCTTAAGATCAAAATATATATTTTAACATGCTTGCCTTCTTTTCAGCAGATACAACAGTATGAAAAATAATCACCAAGATAACTTACAAAATCAGGGTGTTACATTTCTCCCTCCTTAAACAATCATCTTCCGATGATCAGATTAAACAAATCAAGGAGTTTCTAGGACAAAGTTCAGTTATTGTCCTTCCATTCATAAGTTCATACCAAAAACAGATTCACTCTTAAAAACAGCGTTTTAAGACAACTGTACAATAGACTAATAATTGTCTAAATTTGGTAGAATTATCGGTTTTTGAATTTCAAATTCGATTAAACAAATGTGGAAAAGTAGATCTCATTTCTTTGAGATTTTCCCAAGTTGCACTTTCTTCGCTGAACTGGTCCCACTGGACCTTACATTGGTTCACTTCGCGATTTCTTAAGTACAACTGGCGAGTTCCCAACACTCGAATGGGCTTAACCACGATTATTCCTGGGTCTTGGACCTGCAAGGAATTCCAATTCAGCACATGTGATAAATCTGTCACGTATTTCTTAAGTAAAGAAATATGAAAAACATCATGCATTTGAGACAAAGCAGGAGGTAATGCTAGACGATAAGCTACAGGGTTGATTATTTCAATAATTTCAAAAGGTCCCATGTATCATGGCGACAACTTGGCAGCCTTGCCAAAAGTTATTGAGCTCTTTTTCAGCTTCACCCGAAGAAAGAACTTCTCTCCCAATTTATAATTCCTGTCAACCAGCTTTAAGTCTGCATAACTCTTTTGCCTATTGGCAGCCTCCTTCAAATGTTCTCGAATCATTTTGATTTGCTTTGCTCCATTTCCATAAGGATTTCTGGCCCAATTACCTCTCTGTCCTCAACGTTGTCCCAGCTGACAGGGGTTCTGCATTTTCTTCCATACAATGCTTCAAAGGGCACCATTTTTAAAGAGGCATGATAGGTGTTATTGTAAGCAAATTCTACCAGCGGAAGGTATTCCTCCCATTTATACTGCTGGTCCATGCAATACATCCTTAACATGTCCTCTAAAACCTGATTGACTCTCTCAGTCTGTCCATCCGTCTTCGGATGATATGCAGAACTGAAGTTTAATTTAGTTCCCAAGGCTGCATTAAGCGTTTGCCAAAACCTTGATGTCATCCTCGGATCTCTGTCCGATATGATTAATTCGGTATTCCATGCAATCTGAAGATTTCATGTACAAATCTTCTTGCTAGCACTGGTGCATCGTCCTTCAAATTACCAGCAATAAAGTGTGCCACTTTGGTCAATTTGTCGACTATAACCAGGATAATGTCATGCTTATTTCTTGACATAGGCAATCCTTGAATGAAATCCATCGTTATCACTTGCCATTTATCTTTGCGAGAATCACGTGGGGGGTACTGATAATCCTGCGGGATGCATATGTTCCGCCTTAACACGCCGACATTCTAGCAAGCGGTGTGTTACAATTTCCACCACATCCTTTTTCATTCCCTTCTAGAAATATTGCTGCTTAAGATCAGCAAGCATTTTCGTAATGCCAGGGTGTCCAGAAAAAGGTGAATTATGAAATTTAGTTAACAATTTCCCTCTTAAGTCATTTGTCAAAGGTATATATACCTTGTTTTGAACCTCGAGAATTCCTTCATTATCGAAACGGAATCCTTTATACGACATCCTTCGAGTCTACACAAGCAAGCGCTATTTTGACTTGCTAGAAATAAGGATCGATTCAAGGCATCTTTCACCTCATCCTTAAACCGAGTTCTTAACATTATAAGAGCAGAGAGATATGCTTCCTTTGACTCGAGCATCTGCTACTCTATTTTCCTTGTCCTTAATGTAACTTATATCAATATCATACTTTTGAGATAGAAATTCTAACCATCTTGATTTGCCTTGCATTGATTTGGTGAGTAAAAATATACTTCAGCCCTAGATGGTCTATTTTTAACTCGAAAGGCTTGCCTAAAAGGTAATGCCTCCACATTTGAAGTGCATGAACAATGGCAGTGAGCTCTAGATCGTGTGGAGCATAATTCTATTCATGTAACTTAAGCTTTCTGCTTTCATAAGCTATGACATGGTTATTTTGTAACAGAATACCTCCAAGGCCTTCTCCTGAGGCATCCGTTACAACCATAAAATTTCCATTTGGATCAGGTACAGTCAAAATAGGTGCTGAAGTTAACTGTTCCTTTAAATTCTTAAAGGCAGATTCACATTTGTCTGTCCAGATGAATTTATTATCTTTCTTTTGCAGCGAAGTGATTGGGGCAGCAATTTTTGAAAAGTCCTTAACAAACTTTTGATAATATCCAGCCAATCCCATGAAGCTCCTCACTTCGTGCACGTTCTTAGGCGTAGGCCACTCAGTTATAGCTGTGATCTTTGAAGGGTCAATAGCTATCCCATTCTTGCTTATAACGTGTCCCAAATAATGCACCTCTGCATCATAAAAGGAACATTTCACAGTTTGCCATACAATTTCCTCTTTCTTAAAATTTCCAGCACTATTCTTAGATGTTCTTGGTGCTCTTCGACATTTTTAGAGTATATAAGAATGTCATCTATGAATACAAGCACAAACTTGTCTAAGTATTCTTGAAAAATATTGTTCATCAGATTCATGAAGGCGGCAGGTGCATTAGTCAACCCAAAAGGTAACACCGTAAACTCATAATGCTCGTACCTCGTTCTAAAAGTTGTTTTATGAATATCTTCTTCCTTTATTCTCAGCTGATGATACCCAGATCGAAGATCTATTTTTGAATAAACTGATGCTCCTCGCATCTGATCGAACAGATCATCAATCCTAGGAAGTGGGTATCAATTTTTAATAGTTGCTTTGTTCAGCATTCTGTAATCAATGCATAGCCTCAATGTGCCATCCTTTTTCTTTACAAAAATTATCGGTGCTCCCAAGGTGAGACGCTCGGTCTTATCAGCCCCTTAGTCAGAAGTTCTTGTAACTGAGCCTTTAGCTCTACCAACTCAATGGTAGTCATTCTATAAGGTGCTTTAGATATGGGTTCAGTTCCCGGTTTGATTTCTATTGCAAAGTCAAACTCACGTTTGGGTGGAAGACCTGGCAATTCCTCCAGGAAACACATCACGGAAACCCCTTAACAATGGATATCTTTCCATGAAATCATTATCTTCCTCAGCATTTTCTATCATTTTTACTGCATACAAGGTGCAGCCTCTGTTTTTAGCCCTTTTTAGTTGCATAGCTGTCAGTTTCCTAACTGCAACTTCCCGTTTTACACCTTGAATGATTTGTTGCTTTTGCAGTCATCAAGCAACAATTTTTTTCATAACATGATCGACCTTTGCCTTATGTTCATCCAACTAGTTAACTCCAATAATGATATCATATGATCCTAGAGGAGTGACATACAAGTCAACTTCGGTGGAGAAACTAGGCAAATCAAGAATTGCCCCAAAAAGGCACATTTTGACTGTATGGACAACATTATTCCCATAATGCATTGTCCATGTTTTATCCATTCTTTCAGCCTTTCTTTTTAATTTCATTGCAAGTTTAGTAGAAATAAAGCATTCAGTAGCTCCAGTATCAAAAAGTATGACTACAGGTGTACCAAATAACTTACCCGAAACTTCTATGGGCATAACTTGCTTTTCAGCTTGTCTATTAGCCACTGCAGCGTGTATCCTATGTTGCTGACCGCGATCATCCTTCTTCAGAGGACAGTGATTCACATAATGGTCCTTTCCACAATTGAAGCATCCTCCAGTGGCCCTTTTCTAGGCTCAAATTTGTTACCAGCCTTGAAGTTATCATTAAGCTTCCATAGGACTTCTGTCCAATGCCATTAGCTTTTGTGAAGTTGTTCCGCACACTATTTACTGTGTCTTTTCATCATGATTTCTTGTTGTTATCTACAACAGTTTTGTTTTTCACACCAAACCTTTTCCAAGGTCCCCTTTTTGCAAGAGAGATGAAGAATTGGGAATCTTCTTCCTTATCTCTTCCTGTGAGCGAGATATTGCCCTCAATTTCTATCCCTGTCTGATTTCCTTTTCGACAACTCCATCCATGGTGGTTGGGCCGTGGACATCCACTTCACCACCAATGACGGGATTCAGTCCCATTATGAATTTTTGTATTCTGAACTTCTCATCAGCTTGGTACTGCGGCACATACTTAAGGAGTTTAGTAAACCCTTCCCAGTATTCCGTCACCGACAGCCTTCCTTGCAACCAATTCTAAAATTCAGTCATTTTCCTATCAAAATAGAGTTGAGACAGCCATCGTTGCCTAAAATAACCCTTAAATTGATCCCATGTTATGTCTGATTCGACAATATTTAGCTCAACCTTACAGTTGTCCCACCATGTTGATACTTTCATGAGAAAGATGATATGCTCCCCATATCACTTTAGTCTCTTCGAGAGAAGTTTCTTATAGCAAAGTATTTCTCCATTTCTTGAGCCAATTCTTAGCTCCGTCCCCAAGGGTTGTTCCATCAAACTTTGGAGGACTTATTCTCTTTATATCATTTGTAAGTTCAGCTGCTAATCTTGCCCTTTTATTTTCAGGGGGATTAGGAGCAATTACATTATTATTATCAACACCCGGATTCCCTCCGTTGATGTTGTCCATAGGAGGCGGCTGATCATTTATTTCAGCTTCATCTTCCTCCTCTTCATTGCCCATTGATTGTTGTTCCAGAACAGTCAAACGATCCCTCGTATCAAGTAGGGCAGCAAGGATTTCATCCATCTTTTGAGCAGTAGCTGCTTCTCCACCCTGTAATGGGTTATTCGCAGCATTCCCTCTTGTTCTGACCATTTTCTGTTCAATAAGAAAATGTAAACCTTATTAATATCATGGACTCATTAGGTCTAAGAGTGTAACCTTCACTACGATACCAAGATGTAACATCCCCATTTTAAGATACTAGAACAAGGAAAATAGAAATTTTTTATATATAATGTTCTCTGTTATGAATTATATAATTCAAACACACGTTCAAGTTTTAATAATTGTTCTCTGCCCAAACAACACAGTTTGGAACACACAATTTCCTTTTAAAACTAATGTTCCCTGTTCACATATTTACAATATGGAACACACATTCAATGCCATTCAATCTTATAATGATTCTATATGCTATCTTTGTAAATGACTCGAAGAACTGCCGATCTCCCATTTTCATGGCTCGGAGTTTCAATGATCTCTCATTTCATGACTCGACAACAACCAATCCTTCATGTTCGTTCATGCATAGTATATTATATATACAAGTTCTCTTAACTATTTCGGTTATCGAAGTGATCCTTTTAAGAAGCCTATCGAATATACATTCGATATTCATCGACATCTGCATCTTAAATTAAGTGATTAGGACAACGCAACCAGCACTTGCGATACTTTGGCCAAAGATTTTCACATGCTTTGCATGATCATATTCCTGGATGTGATACACATCAATGGAATACGTCCTTCACTTCACTTCACCTATTATCTAGAATGGTCTTTCCTAGTTCCTACCAATCCTCTCAATTTAAGGTCGATTTAAACTTCCAATTTCCAACTAGCAATATAAACGAATATAGGAAGGCACTCCTGGTAACTAAAGATACACAGACATACGGTGTCATTCCCCATGATTCTGTGTGTCTAGTTATCTTCAGTCCTCCAGATTCACTCCGTATACGTGATCATACTCCTATCCCCGACCAAGAACTTCACATTCATCCTATGTATTCTTGATGTTTTAATTCGGGAGGGCATTGTAATATGTCGGCTATAACATTGTGTGTCGTCATGAAGACCTGTCTTCATGAAGACACCTCTTGCTATAGCTGGCGTATGTCAATGTCCTATGGAATCCTCTCATCGAGTACACATCTGCTCAAGTGATTTGGATATGATCTTAATATTTAAGATCAACTTTCAAAGAACCATACGATCCTTTATCCTCGTTCTGTTACGGTTGTACGTAGCTAAGAGAGACTAAATATGTCCTTTAGCTTGCTATGCATCGTCTCATTCGTGCATAGAAGGGCTACATTTCTCTACTTGGTTTTCTTCTTAATCTTCGGATTAAGCATTGTTATCGACGGACATGATAAGTTTAACCTATTAAACTTAACCAAGATTTTTACAATCGTAACTAAATTGAACTCTAGCTTACTAGACGTCATTTAAACGAGGTCTAATTCCTATTAAATGTATTCATTTATTCTCCTTAACCTTACATAGTTAAGGTTCATTAGCTCTGGATATATTTATCCCATATCCCTTTCTTTCTGAATTTAACATACGAGGTTATTAATGGAGTTCGGAAACGAAGTTCAATTACTCCTGAGTTAATTGATATTCCTTAGCTTCCAAGCTAATCCTGAATACCTATCAGTTATGGAATCATATTCTTCCTAATCCTTTTTAATGTCAATTAAAAATTCATCTTTACCCAAGTATGAACTAATTGCACATTTCAACTTAAAAGTTGCATTTAGGTAAGAACAGATATCAATTCCTTTTTAACATCCATCCAAGGACAATTAAATAAATCCAAATCAGGGAATAACATTATATTTCCAATTTAATCAACAATATCAAACTGATATAGTTATTAAAATATCACACTTGTATTTGTATTCCTCAATCCATTTCATAATCCATACATTTGCCAATCAGTAATTGGACTTTGTTTACATAAAACATCATTACAACTCATAGATAGAAGAATATACTTTCTTCTTTTCACAATTCCTCGTAGAGGAATAACAACTAACAAATACAATTCATCTTCTGATAATCAAAAGAAGCATCAGAAAACAGCCATGTCTTCGTTCTAATCAATTTCCATCTGTAAAATTTCTTGCACGGGTCAGTTCAATGAACTGAGCATATTAAGCACTTGTCATTAAAATGAGGTGCTTTAATTAACTGTCTCAATAAAAGAACCCTGCTTTTATGAAACGACAGTAAGAACATCAATCAAAAATCAAGCATCAAAAGAATGGACAGCATAACAACTGAACCATCAAATACCATCCCAATCAGCCAAAGAATTGTTGTCCTATTTTCCACATAACCGTTACAAGTTCCAAATTACAATATTTGTAAAGTTTAGGAATACAAGTAGCATACTGCTGATATAACATATTGTTATCCTTTCCACTCCTTTCATTAATAATAAATGCAAAGGGTAAAACTAACTGAAACGTAAACCAATTACTTTCCTTTCAGTTCATGCATCATATTAGATTCCAAGCAATCAAGCAGGCAAAGCAAACAGCAATGCATATAGTCGCTCATATCTAAGCACTACAAGATTCGTTATTAACGATTATCGATTTCAATCGAATGAAAGAAGAAAAGATCATTTTTCCAAGTTATCCATCCGCATTCCTATCTCTTTCCTCATGACTGTTCTAAAAATTGAATCCAACCGAGACACAAATCAAGATAATAGTTCAGAGTGAAACTTACAAAATCCATTCGGAATTCACTTTCCAGCAGCAAGAATAATTTCATTCATAATCAGCTTTAAATCAAAACAAGGAAGAATTTATCATCCTCATCAATACTTCATTTAAATCAGGCTCATATGAATACCCAAAAACAGGTTAGTACAACATCATATTTATCATAGATCAAATAGTATAAGGATGCATACTATGTATTTATTGTACTAGAAGACCCCATACTTCTTTCACTGTATTTTTAACCAAATAAACAGTTATACAATCATGCAATCAATTAATCACATGACCTCCTATATCCATGATCGCGTACAGTTCAAAATACAATTTACACATTGTTGTTACCTACAGCAAGACTTAATCATAATGCACAATAAGGCTCTAATGCTATCCCCAGAATTCAACAGCAAGAAGAGAAGAAATCATTCCTTTCACCTTTCAATAAGAAAACAACCATTTTCTTCAAACTCAACAAGAATTGTTCAGGTCGGTTTCATTTCTTTTAAATGACTGTGCAAGATCGGAGACCGCAAGAAACATTTAAATATTCTATTTGTACAGAAAAACACAGCACTCAGGAAACAATTTAAATGCCACTGTCCTCTCTACAGACTGAACTTATAAAGTTCAATAAACCACCCGACTACTGATTTTATCAATTCAAACCAGCAGAAAGAAGAAGAATTCCTTACCAATAAATGTTTCTACCCGAATCCATTTTTCTATTCACAATGATGTACAGAACCCAAAATGCGATTTTCATATAATAATACCCTTATTAAAAAAAAATGCATAGGATATCGAGATGCACAACAAGGTAGTTAAACAGATCCAAACCGCCTACTTATTTCCAAAATTTTCCATATTATACATAAATAAAAGCCGAGTTCTTGTTCACAACTACGGTCGAACTAGAAGATCGAACAAAGATCAATAAAACACAACAAATCCTTCTACCCTCACAACTAGAAATCAACATAATTCATTTAATGTACAGAAATACAAGCCACGCTGCGTTTTCACGACTCTTTGTCCAAACTGTAAGATCAAATCGATTCCATAAAACACAATAAAATCAACCTTTCATCACAGCAAGAAGAATGTAATCATCTATAAGTGCAAAAGAAAAACAATTTCTTTTCCAGCTCCCACGAATACCCAAATCGTATTCGTCTATTTCTTAAGCAAGAAAAAGGAACAAGCAAAAACGTATTACCATTTCTTCCTTCAAATCGAATTCATATGCTCATACAAAACCCAAATGCCATTTCCATCAAAATCCAAAACAGCAGAAGGAAAAAGGATCTTATTTCCTTTAAAAATTTCAGTAAAGAATACGACTTCAAACAACTCGCACAGCCTGTAGAGATTTCATTCCATAAAATCATTTAAAAAGAATTATCCAGTTCGAATTATTATTAACAACCATCTCGAAATTGATTTACTCTCAGCTGAGTATTCATAAGCATAATTTCTTATAGTTTCAGTAAAGAACATCCTCAATACTGTCAAACAAACCAACACAACACGACTGTATTTCAAACTCATTTATACATGCAAAGACAGTTCCAAACACAACAGCAAGAAAACGATTTTACCCATCATTTCCAAAAATGACAGCAAGAATCGACTAAACCCAAATCGTCTCAACACGACAACAATCAAATAATCCCAAAACCCAAGAGCAGGGTTGTTTTAATGAGACGCTTAAACAAAGCAAGTATTTTTAAAGAGAAGGGCTTAACATGCCTGTAAATTCTTCCTCGAAACTCGAAGAAAACCGCGTCTACCGAAGGTATTTCCTTCCACGGCGACAGCACGAGCTTCCAAAATCACCTTTCCTCTTACAAAGCTTAAGAATGACCTCTAATTTCCAAGAAACGGTGATAAAAACCAAATGAAACTGGTTCGACTGAACCAAGCAAAAACCAAATGCAGAGCAACTTCTCCAAAATCCGAACAACACAAAATGACTAACAAAATTCCTCCAAACTCTTTCCAAGGCGGACTGGTCACGAAGACCAAAAAAATTAAATGCATTAAAGGCTCTGCCTTTTCCCATTTTCCCACGCCACTGCCAACTTGGGTTGGCGAACTCCTAATTTCTAATTTTACATGCAAAACCAAATTTAGTTCCATGTCCAACTAGATACCTCCGCCACTTACCTGTTCCCGCCAAACTGGCGCTGTCCACGTAAGGACTCCTCATTAATCGCTTCGGGTCAAAGCACAATGTTGTGTCCCACTTCATGTCCCAAAAACGCGAGTAAGAAGTTGGGCGGGATCGGAAATCGAGGGTGTTCGCGCGAACATCCTTTCGCGTGAACCCCTTCGCCTGAACTGCCACGTAGGACGAAGAAACTAGTTCGCGCGAATGGGGGTTCGCGCGAACACCCCTTCGCGCGAACCCCTCAATTCAAATAATTTTGGCGGCAAAGAGTTATATATAGATATTTATATAGTTTTGGGTGGTAGATTTAGGGTTTAGGGGGTTCGGGCGAAGGGGGGTTCACGCGAACCCCCTTCACGCGAACCCCCTATGTGGCACCTATGTGGCACCTATGTGGCACATTTTGGCACCAAATCCATTTGGAGGATAATTTTATGCCAAAATGTGCCACTTAGGTGCCACGTAATTAGGGTTAACGAATGAATAAAATTACAAAATTTTAACACAAAATATAGAATTTTATTAGCTTTCTAAAAATATAATTTTTATTTTTAAAAATATGTTTTACTATTTATTTTTTATATTTTTCTAACATATGGTATTTTAGGACAATTGATCGTACACAATCAACCCAATTTGAAAAATAGCAAAAATATCAAAAAAATTTGAAAAAATTAAAATTATTATTTATTGAAGTCTTCTTCTTACCTGTGAAAAAAAAAATCATTTTTGATATAAATCTTAAAAGTTATTGGCATAAACATTTGTACGCCATTTATTTGAAAATATTTTTATTAAATAATTAATTAAAAAAATATAAGTCTAAAAAATATGAAAATTTGACAGCACTTCAAAATTCAAATCTTGAACATATATCTAAAATTTCATGGTGAAAAAATAAATTTTCATTCAAAAGAACCACCCGGGGACAGTCATTCCTCTTTTATAACATAAGAAACAACGTATGAGTAAAATTAAGAAAAAGACTATTTTTTTGTAATTTTTTTAAAAAAATTTTACATGTATTCTACACTCTAAATACAACATTTCGTTAGTTTGTGGAATTTCATGAATGTGTATGGTTTTATGGCTATTACCTTTAGAAAATCAATGAAACTGAAAATTCATGTTTATAATGGTACAAAACATACCAAAAAGTGGGACATTTTATTGTGCTTTTACCCTGCCATTAATTCCCTTTCATCCTTATCATCTTCCCCCAAGGGTCTGTGCATCCCCTTTAGGTTAGGATTAGTTTAAGGTTCATTAGTGTTCGACCTAGGTCATAGCCTAGTCTTTAGGTTAATAGGACTTAGGTCTATGTTAATCATTTTAGAATTTAAAAATCCACTTAGGATAGTAGTTTAGGATGTAAGGTAGAACTTAGGATTAGCTTAGGATCTAATTCCCACTAACATCTAACACTAATCAACCTCCAATCCAGTCTTCCTACTGACATTCAAGTCAATGCTGTGCAGGACGTTTCGTCCTTTGTTTCACATGCCAGAGCCACTCGTGTCCAGACATTTCCTGCCTCACGAGGTCTTAAGTTACGACAGTGCATGGTTCGAGAATCGAACCTTTGTCGTTGGCATCTACGTGCCAGCTGCTCATACCTGAAATCAGGTGCTGCACATTTATATCAACCTTCAGTTCGATTCAAGAGTAAATCGACAAAGCAACCACAAGAAGGCCACAACATACTTTGGATCAATGAGATTGATTCAAGGTGTGCTGTCAACCGGTGAATAGAGTTTAGCAAGTATACGACAATTTGTCGTCACATCAGCAAACACACAAGTAACAATAACTATTGTCCCATGCAACTAAATTACAGCATGCAAGAATCCAGATTTGCAACACATTCCCTTAAGATCAAAATATATATTTTAACATGCTTGCCTTCTTTTCAGCAGATACAACAGTATGAAAAATAATCACCAAGATAACTTACAAAATCAGGGTGTTACACCTATCAAATCTAAGATGCGAAGAAATTAGAAAAAAATCAATAAATAGGGTCCACGGGGTAAAAAAATCATTTGGGCATTGATAGGCCAACGAGTCGAAAAGGACTCACCGAGCTGCTTGGCAAGCAGCTCTCGGCGAGCTGGAGGTCACATTGGGAAGTGAGTCCTTAAGAAGCTCACCAAGTAGCTCGATAGAGCCAAGTCACTCTAGGAAAATACAAAAGGGCCATGTTGACCGGGGCGCGTAGGAATGGTTTCGGAACCAAAAACTAGGAGTTCGGGCTCAAATGATGAACATCGAGGGAAATCGAGATAAGCTCGCAAATATGAGCCATGATCGACTCGGTTCGTTGAACCAATGAGGTCGACATGTAAGAAAGTTGTCCATACAAGGCCAAAAATGAAGCTAGATGGAAAGCCGAGCTCAACACCTAGGAGGCCAAGCTAACAATGACAACTCAAGATTTGTTCAAAGAGCCCATGGCTCAAGAGTAGGGTCAACCGGCATGTCGAGCTCAAAGGTGGCGTAATGGTGAGCCGTATGAGAAAAGAGGCCAAGGAGTTCGGCGGTGCGGTGCAAAGGGATGAGAGCTCAAGAAATATGTGAAGGCCGAACCAATTTGTAGCAATGACGAGGCACCAAGGACATAGTCTAACCATAGAATATTCGACCATAGCATAGGGTTCAAACCCGAGCTATGATGAACTCGATAGGGAGAGGAATCACGACCGGGCGGCAGATGGTGAACTCGATGCTCGAACCCGAAAATGAGGAACATGGCACTTGATCTCCATGTAAGGAATTAGTTCATAGTGACCATGAGATTTAGGTGAAGGTAATGAACTCGAAGGAGTTATATCGGCTCAAGCATTGAGGTATGGATCAAGGCATGGAAAATACCGAGCTCGGAGCACGAAAGAAATGGCTGCGAAGGAATATAAATGAGAAGATTTGATCAGACATCATGAGCAGAGCCCAAAAATGGGTAAGAAGTCTGAACGAGCTCACAAAGGCCAATGTGGAGTGCATAACTCGGCCCATGGAATAAACATGCATGAAATCCGAAGGAACATTGGGAAGACCTCGATTCAGACCGATATCACGCAAGGATCGAGATATCAAAACAAATTTCTTGGTATTGCAATGAACTCGGCACACAGGTGAACCGATTCGATATGAAGAACGGGCCGCGGTGGGAAAAGGATGGAGCCCTTGCGCTGGCGAGCCATTTGCGGATCGAGATGAACTTCAGCCGCAATGGAGGACATTGGAGTTTTATCTTCGCAGAGGAAACACTTCACCAAGCGAGTCGTGCGGAGGATTGAATGGAATCTGATCCGAAGAATTCAGACTTCGGATGATTGGTCTTTTGGAGATCTTGAGCGAGGCATTTCGGACTCGAGACAGCGAGAAGTCTGAAGACAAAGGGCCTGAAGCTCTCAAGAGAATCTGAAATGGCGAGTTGGGAGGAAACTCCGAGTTTGGAGGTCAACAGTGCGTGGTTACGGGAGCTCGGTGGGATGGAGTTTCGAAATGAGTTACCGTGGAGTCCCGAAAACAGAAAAGCCCGAACTCGGAAAACTTCGTACATCGGCGGTTGATGCTTTCGGGGATGGAGGGCATGCAAAACCCGAAGTGGGGTTAGGCGAGTTCGAATCAGAGGGGTTGAAAACCCCAAAAAAATGCATTCCCACCCAAAGAAAATTCAAATACCCACCGAGTTGCATCGAAATCCGAGTTGGCAAGTCAAGGTGGGATAGGTGACTTGCCACATGTCAATGCCACAAGTGGCCCATTGGAGAAGTGTGCAAAATGAGTGTCCACGTGGGCATGGCTCGAGCTTTATCGGTGCGAGAGGTGAGCTCGGCAACGAGATAGAGTGGTAGAAATTTGAAGCTCGAAGAATAGCGGCTCGATCCGATGAAGACAATCGGTGATCGAGCCAATTGAAAGTTGATGAGGTGATAAAAGTCTTTGGGAAATAGTCGGTTGGATCCGCCAAATCATGCATGGAAAATTAACAAAAACAATGCCTCGCAAAATCCAAGAGGAGCTCGCCAAACGTAAAGGCATTGAAGTCATATTTGGCTAAAAATCCAAGTCGAGATGTGTTGAAATAACGACAACTAGGGCCTAGCAATAAGGAGATAGCTCATTCAAGAACCCACCGAGACGTATAACGAACTTGGTAATGTCATAAGGGGAGCTTGGTGATGGTGCGAGAAGCGGGAATTTGTAGAGCTTGATGGAAGGTAAAAAAGGAAATCACTTGACTCACTAAGTAGCTCGGTGAGCTACTCGGCAAGCTAACTCTTCCATCAAACATTGCAGTGCACAAAGTAAACACAAAATCTTCCCCCACAAAAAAGTGACAATAACTTGAGCTCTGGGTATCGAAATCTCACAAAATCACAGTCAATGGAAAGGTGAAAGTTTTCTAAGGTTTTCAGATTTTTTTCGGATAACGTAATGGAGACATAAAATGGATTTTTTCTGAGGTTTTCTAGACCCGTAAATGCCATAACTTTCACCCCAAATGTCTATTTTACACGAAAATCCAATCATCGGAATCCTGAAGAGAATCTCTACATCATGGAATCATCAATTTCAGTATTTCCCATAAACCCTAATTTAAAATTAAAATAAATTTATCGAAACCCTAAACAATAAAACAATAAAACTATGTTGAGCCCTAAACGAACCCTCACGGATTTCTTTGAAGTCCCTAAGCGATCCCTGGTTGTGTGAATGGTGGGGGTAGCGAGATCATCGGGTGAGAGGGATTAACATGAAACTAAAGACTACATTTCTCCGGACGTGAAAATTTTTTGAGAAAAATGTCAATCCAAATCTTAGGAGCGACCATGGATCTAGGAATAAACGGGAGGGTACACATAGAGCATAGAACAAAGGAGGTTCACAAACCTGTTTCCTGAGATTTCAGTGGCGGTGATGTCTAGATCTTCAATTCCATTTGGGGGATTTAATAAAAATCCTAAAATCCTCATCGCTAAGGCTTCCTCCCCCGCCGCAATGATGGAAGTTTTGGACCATCTCTCATTTAGAGAGGTTTCACATAAAAATCCAGAGTTCACAAACATGAAGCTTGTTGAGAGTAACCCATGCATAACTTTTAGAGATGAAGTCCTCGAAACAGAATCATTTTACGAGAACATACCTTGATTTGTAGATTCGCTGGAGTCTATCCTAGTCTACATGTCTTACACGCATGGATCTCCAAGCATGAAATCCCACTCCTTGAAGGTAGAATAGATATCTACCCCTGTACTAAGGGAATTTTTATTATTACTTTTGAATCCAATGTTGATAAGGATATCATTGTTAAGAAACTCGGGTCTACTAGAAAAGATACCTTATTTTAAAACCATTGTTCCCATCATTTAACCCTCTCACTTAATCTTTCTCCTGAAAACTAATCTAGATCGATTACCCCACCTTCCTCTTCAATTTTGGGATCAAAAGTGTCTGATAGCCATAGGAAATGCCTTGGGAAGTATCATTAACATTGACTCCAAAACCTTTGATTTCACACATATAACCTATGCAAGAATTCTTGTTGAGGTCGATACTTCAAAGGATCTTCACTCACATTGAGCTAAAAGTGCAAAATAGAACTTGGACCCAGCCTTTGGACTATGAAGGTCTACCTTTTAGATGCAGGGGATGTTTCTCTTTGGGACATTCTGCCACTAACTACGAGATAGTAAAATGGAAAAATGAGAATGCTAACTGGTGGAAAAATGCCCTCTGGAACATCGGTTTTCAAACCCAAGGACATACCGATGCTTATGTTGATGCTTTGATGATGTGGATGTTGATGTTGATGCTAAAGATGATGCTAAAACTGAAGAGGAAGACACAATGGAAAAGGTCCCGAAAACCCTTTGAGAGAAATCATAGATCATGCAAATAAGGAGTCATCTAGGGACGAAAGTAAGAGGACCAGAAACATTGAATCAAAAGTGTCTATAGCAGCTAGGGAAAACCATCCTTCCCCTTGTTCAAACAATACATATCAGCCGATAGCAGATCTTGAAGTTTTTATTCCTCTACAGAAATCTTCTGATGATTGGATTACGGTTTGGAACAAGAAGAAATTGTCGTTTGCACATAAACTAGCTACTAAGTTGTTGTTTTATTGTTGTATATTTGTTGTTCTGTTGTTGTTTTATGGTGGATTTGGTACTTATCTTAGCAGAATTTTTTTCTACTATTGGGCTTTAGTGTCAAACCTTGATTTTGATCACTCTTTATTTTAATACAACTGGCACATCTGGATTTTGAACCTCTTTGTACAAGGTTTCAAACACTATTTACCAATAATTTAAAAAAATCGTTATTTCAGAGGTTTCAAATCTCTAAAATTAGGGAATAGTCTACATTGTCACTGGGGTAGGTAAAATCCATCAATGACAGTATGGGCATTCTTCCTTTCTACATAAGGCAAATTAATGAAGGTATGGGCTCAGTAAGATTTCCCATCACTCTTGCAAGTGCAATGATGGGTTTTACATGTGATTGTAGCAAGAAATCTTATTTTCTCCTCTCTCTCACTTAATATTTCTTCCTATAAATGTAAGGGTTTTTCATTATGCAAAAGGTTGATTATTCTCTCCTCCTATGTACCCCATTCTTCTTGGGGCCTCAAGCCTTCCCTAAATATTTGTGATGGCTTCATGCCTCTCCTACTATTACATTATACTGTAAACTCTATATGGAGAAACAAAACTATAATTGTGTTGCATCTTGTCCAACCTCTATATTTTATTGTTTGCATCTTACATCTCTTTGTGCTTGCAAGACATGTGCATATTTCTTTTCATTGTAAATTTGGTGTTTTGTGTTAATTCGAGAATAATGTATTGAATGTAATCTATTTTTTAGTGCAATATCACCCTTCATAGATTCATTTATTTAATTTTTGTAGGTGTAGAGTGGCTAACACTCCTTTATTGGTGTATCACCACTCATAGCGTAGACTTATTTTATGTAATCCTTCTATCTCTCGCCCACTTGGAAGCTTTAGATTAGGATTAGGCCGTAGTTAGTGGTAGGTAGGTTAGGAGTGAGAACCAGCCTTCCCGTAAGAGCTATCCCATTTTACAATGTCCCACACTCAGGATAGCTCCATGTTTGAGCAATCACACCGAATGCCCCATCTCTAGCTAGGCCATTTGTGGGGTTTTGTGATTCCGCTTAAACAGATTTGGCATGCCCGGTGGGAAAACTCTAAGAATTCAAAATTTTCATTTTTTAACAAGTTGTTCTAAGTCACATTGAAGCCAAATCTCAAACAAGAAGACATTTTCGAAGGTTTCCTTGCACTTTGGAATTCAGAGGTTGCAATTTTAGTTTTCCAAGGTCTTTCTTTGCAGTGTCAAAGTCCGAAATAATTTTTAGAGGGCTTAACATATGTAAAATGGGCTCAAAATTTCATGGATGATGGATCGGGGATAATTTTCAAAAGGGTATCCTTAGAATTTAAAAATTCTCATTTTTGGAATTTCAGAATTTTTTGAATTTTGGAATTTTGAGTTTCAATATTTTTGGATTTTGAAACTTTTGAAATTTTAGACTTTTCCAAATTTGGTTTCAGGATTTTGGGATTTGGACCTTTTGAAATTTCAGATTTTGGAATTCATACCTTGTGAACTTAAAACTTTGGAGGTTGCTTATTTTTTAGATTTGGGAGGTTTCTAATTTCAAATTTTTCTACTTCAGATTTTAAGACCGTGGCATTTCAAGATTTCAAAGATCATTTGCGAGGTAAACTTGATTCAACCCCATATTTATTTTTGAGCCCTTAAAGGTGTGCATTTTGGCAATAAATTTCATCTCATCAAGTTGTTGTGCACTTGGTGGAATTTCAGTCTTCGGAGACACACATGCAAGCACAATCGACAACTCCATTTGGTCAAAACCCATTCTCTCGAGTAACTTACCATTTCTTCTCCATCCATTTTCATTCATATTTCTTTCCACACCTTCCATTTTCTTATATTCATGAAGTCCTACAATCATGGCTTCATTCCCATAATGAAACTCACATTTAAGGAAACAACCCTACCATTTTAACCCATCCCCTAATTTACAAAATCCATCCCTGTGCTATTTTTAAACCCCTCCATATCAATCCTATGAGGAAAATCAAACTCAATATGTATAATCTTATGTGCGGGACATAGACTAGTTTGGTTATTCACAAAACTATGCAATTAATCACAATCCAGAGTGTGTAGACTATGGAGGTTATTCTTCACCTGGAGATGTTGATTTACTAAAAAGATCCTAAAAATGATGGAAGGTATGGTGTAGTCTAGGGCTTCAGATCAAATGAAAGCATTAAAGATTGTATTCAGGGCCCCTTTTCTATGGGAAGGCCTCTTTCCATATCAATGCAGCCCGTAGGAGAAGCTTGGTTTCATTGTTGAGATGCTACCATAACTTGAGCAGAGGATAATGGAGATAGAAGCTTACGAATCCAATGTCGATTCATCATGTCAATGGGAAACACTTTCATTTTCATTCTACAACCCTCAAAATATCCCACAGTCACTTCAATCTCAACCTAAAAACCAATTCCTATGTTTCACATCTATTGCCCCCATTGTGAGACCCACTTCTTCATCTGTCACTCTCCCACCTCATCTCAAGTTCTCTGTCGTTTTCCTTTCTAAATCCAAATCTCATCTATGGGAACAAGAGGATAAAACCTTCCCTTCCACCACCCGAAAAGAATAAATCGGTGGAGAGCCCACCCACCACTCCTCTCGCATCCCCGAGTCATTGTCTGGAAGAGATCTAGAAAATTAGTCTTGAAAAAAAATGAAAAGAGGAGCCTACCAGGGAAGAAAATTTTCAATTTTTGAAAGTTGGGATGCTAGGCTTGAAATTGAGAAGATTCCCTTGATGATTAATCCTACAGAGGAGCTTGGGTTCTAGTCACATGTGGTGAAAGCGACATGGCTATAGTAGTGGTAGAGTAAAATAAAATAGAAGAGCATCAACAATCGTGAGTGCTTGGAATGTAGTATCCATGAGGGTGCTCTATTTTCAGATGTGGTTGATCAATCAACATTTGCAAAATTAGTAGATAAGGAGGAGAGTATTCATGCCATAAAATAAATTAAAATAGTCCCATAGGTCTTGAATGTAGAACAAGTTGTACAAGAGATTTTCAATCCTTCTCCTACATTTTCTCCAAATTTTGAACATAAGGATAAGCTTGAAATCTCAGGCTTCATATTAGAAGATAAAGAAGACTATGCTTTAGCACAAGTAGGCAATGAGGAAGATAACTACCAGTCATATTTGGAAGAATTTTTTTATGGATAGGAGCCCGTAGAAATCACTACATTTTTTCCTCCATCATCCATATTTAAAGCACAAGAACCTATTCCCAATGAGGAGAAGCTCCCATGTGAGTGGCAAAGCACAACCTCTTGCATTGATCCATCAATAATTTCATTAGAAGGTGCAATAAAAAGTAAGGAGTTGCATGATAAGGAGGACTTCCACATCTCCAAACAAGGAAAGGAGCACAAGAACATCATCATTTCCATACCATCCACTCAAAATGGACATCAAGTGTTCGTAAATGTGTAAAAAGAAAATTCAATTATGGATAGTTACCTTTTCCGGGAAATTTGGCATATAGACTTTCTTATTAAATCTCGAGTAGTAGTGGGCACATTTGGTGGTTCATACCATGCCCCATCAGGTATCTAGCTTTTTGGAGCTATAATAAGAGTTACCACAATTGGTCATGTTAAAATCCGAACATGAGGGTGAGTTTCATAGTTCCAAGGATCAATTATATCAGCTACATCACCTCTATAATCCCCATGTAGATCATTCCGAGGAGGTATTTGTTTTGTTTTTAGTTGATACCTTGATGGTTTGGGGAAATGTTGTTGCTATATCAATCTTTCACTCATACGCACACCCATGTTTTGTTTCAAATCATCACCATGGCTGCTATTCTTGAGAAGGGGAAGTTACTTTGCACTACCAGTGTGTTGGGTTTTAAAATGGTACTTTGATCAAAACCACATTTAGGGGACAAGCAAGTCCCTCCTCTTTGTGGGGGAGGTTCTCTTATTGAAAAAAAGAAGCAAAGCTTATATACAAATGTACACTTTCATCTTGAGGCTAGACCTCTGACATCTTGAAATGATTTTATACCAAAAGATTATCAATACAAACGAGTGGAAAAACTGAAGAAGGAAAGAGAAGAATATATCAAGTACTTTCAGAAATATTGATAGCAGAGTATAACCTTATATGTACTTGAGAAAAGGTGATACGAGAACATAATCATTCACATCCACGGTATAAGATATCATTCTATAGACACAAAGTTCCAGAAATCACATCAATAAGAACACAAAGTTTCTTATTACGAAGATAAATGATCCATGATTTCAAGTAATCAAGAAGAGATGATAGATGAGATGAAGAGAAAGGGGAAATTATTTCGTATTGATTGCTTTCGATTCTATTTACACTTCAAAATTATCGAGTCCAACCTTTTGCAATGAGCCAAACTCTTCCATTTATAGATGAAGCGAGAAGAGGAGAAGAAGAGAAGGAAGAAAATATGATTTAGAATCTCAACCACGAATGATCAATGCCCTGCAAATCTGCATACAATCTATCAAATCTGGTTCCATATGTCTTTAGCATGTTGACGAAGGAAGGATGGAAGATCAGATCAAATTTGATCTAGTTAAAGTAGTCAGATCCTGCATAAATCTCTTGAAAGAATTTTTCCATATTCTCACCCAAATAAATATTTCCATTCGTCTCTCCATGTTTGTTTGGCGTGTTAGAGAAGGAAGGATGGAAATTGGATCAAATTTGATATGTTTGAAGCAATCAAATCGTGTATTAATTGTGTGAAAGATGTTTTCCATATTTCTAACCATCAACTCTTTCTAAAAACAATATTTTTTCTTCCATGGTGTAGAGGAGACCAAGACCTTTCCAACAATATTAAATTTTTCAAATTTTGAGCACTAGAGAAAAATTTACACTCATTTGAATATTTGAATTGAATCTGTACAAAAATGGTGAAAATGCAAAAATGGATCCGTGAGCCTGAAATTGAAATTACACCTTTAGCACAAAAAATGCAAAATTCCAAAAGTTCCCCACATCCCCGCAAGCCTGCAACTTCACATTTTGCATTTGGGTCTGACACGTGGCGTTACTTGAGTGGTAACAGAGTCACGACTCACTTTAGAATTTTACTTCTTTTAGAAATGAGGCTCAAAATCTCGAAGTTCTCCTGCACCGCCCTTCCGCTTTGAATTTTCATGCAGAGCTCGATATTTGACTTTTTCCCTTGGCATGAGTAGGGTTGTGGTTCACTTTATAACTTTACGCCTTATATGGAAATAAAGCCCAAAATCTCAAAGTTCTCCATTGACCCGCCTTCCCGCTTTGACTTTCAACGTGGGCTCAACATTTGACTTTTTCCCTTCATTTTCTGAAGCCTTTATGTCTGACCCGGGACACGTGGAGGCTCAGCACATATTTGGGACCTACCTCAAGATTTTTCCTTTTAAGTTACACCGAGCAGACACATGGAGGCTTCCACAAAGCCTTCTATACTTAGTCAATTGAATGGCTGACTCTATCTCCTTTTCGAACCTGGGACACGTGGAAAGCTAGCACTTGTTTTGGGGACCACCTTTGGCTTCGACCCTTGAAGTTTCACTATTGAGACACGTGGATACTTCCACTGGTTCTTTTATACTTAGTTGATTCGGGCCTTGATTGAACACTGCCTTTCCTTGGTTTGACTTTCGACACAGGCTTAACATTTGAATTTTTCCCTTTTGGAAACAAAGATAAATTTCCAAAGTTCCCGATGATCCGCCTTCTCACCTTAGCTCGATTCAACCAATCAGGATCCTTCGGGGCCACGGAGCCAATTTGGCACTTTTGCAAAAATAACAAAAATGATAAGTTTGCCAAATAAACCCACCACGCCGCATCCAATCAGAGATGTCCATGTACTCGTGGATGCTAGGGCCAAAAATTAATAGGGAAGATACACCCATCATTCACGACTGTAGAAAAATTCTAGAGGAGGGGAAGCTCCACCATTTATGCCTAAAAACAAACTGCTCCTTGTGGAAAGAAGGACAGTAAACAATACCAGGATCAAAGTGATGCACGGCCATAGAGAAAGGATTTGAAAATTTCATTTGAACGGAGGAAACAATTTTTCTATCTCTCCGAATTCTCGCTCTACTCAAAAATCTCTCAAAGGAACCAACTAAAAGTTTTTGAAACTTGACTTGAAAAATGAGGCGAATTTTGAGGGTGAAAACATCTTGCTCTTTCGGGGATGACTTGGCTTGGAAAGAGGAATGATGAAAGATGAAGAACTTAAGAAAAATTTGGGAAAATAGACCAGTGCCTTATCCATTGGGAAAATAGAGTCAAAGGTAAAACCAATATAGATGACAACACACATGGAAGGGAAACAAACCAAAAAGGAAAGACAAATACAAATAAAACGCCACACACAGTATATACAAAAGGACTGCCAAATCACTTAGGACTTGAACAACTTCAAATACTGCCCACTATAAGGAAGTGGGAGAGAGGGTCCATCCATATAATCCAAGTAGAAATAATTTTCTCTAGCAAAGTATCTGATTTTGAAATGACCAAGCCAAAGAGAATCAAATTACCATGACTTCCTTTAGACCTTCATGTCTTTTGTCCCACTTTAGAACAATGTTTCCCACTTCAAAATCTTTGGGCCAAGCCTTCTTATCAAACAAATCTTTCACCTTCAGTTGATGAGCTAAGATCTTATCAAAAACCTGCATCATGTCTTCATCCATCTTCTAAATTTGCATTATTCTTTTGTCCAAGTAGCGATGAAACTTGAGTCCTCAATAGCCCTCATTAAGTGCAAGGATGGTAATTGCACTATTTGCGACACTGATCTTCAACACCATACACAACCTAAAATGGAGAAATCCCAATTACTCTTTTAGGTGTAATTTTATCTACTCAAAGAGCATCATAGAGCTTCTTGTGCCAATTCCTTTGAGATTCATTGATAAGCTTCCGAATGATGGTTACGATTCTTATTTGTTGACTCTTCTTGTCTATTGCCTTATGTAAAATAATCGAAGAATGAGTAAAGGAAATGTTATAGCCATAGCAGAAATCCATCATCTCAGAAGAAGAAAATTGGAAGCATTATCAGTCACAATCTTGTTTGGTACCCCAAACCTTATCAAGATGTTCTCTTTGATGAAATTACACACCAACTCGAAGTAGTGCTTTTGACTTGCATAGCCTCTACCCACTTTGTGAAGTAATCTGAGTGATTAACACATGAGTATGTCCAAGCACTAGAAGGTGGGTTAAGATTTCCAATGAAATCCAATCCCCACTATTGAAAAGGCCATCAATCACTACTAGTTTGAGTGGTAAAGCAGCCAACTTAGGTCTCCCAACAAAATTTCTCGACAGATTCACACTTACCTACCCATTTTGATGCATCTCCAAACAATGTCAAAGCCAAATAGTACCTTGCACGAAGGATCTTGTGGGTAAGTGAGAAGAAGATAAGTTCCCTTCACAAGCCTAATCATGAAAATTTGAAAACAACTTCTTTCTGTTGCTCTTTGTCCACACATTTAAGGAAGCTTCCATCTATGCCTCACTTGAACAAAGAATTTTCCCACAATACATATTATGCATACCTTAGCTTAATAGCTCTCTTTTCCTTAGCATCAAATGGGATGGTTCATTCTCCATAAGTAATAAAATTTTCAATATCAGCATACCACTCATTTGTTGAACCGAGGAAGAGGACAATAGGGACATCAACTACTTTTGTGGACAATTCTTCATCTTCCCCTTCAGCAATAAGCTCACACAAGCCTTTACCCGAACTACATTAGTTCGCTTGATATAAAGGTCATATTCTTGGACCTTTGCTACCTAATTGCCTCTCTTAGTTCCAAACTCTTTTTGTGTAAGAATAGACTTGATGGTTATATCGGGTACAAGCACAACAGAGTGAGAATTAAGAATATAAAAATGAAACTCGCTTAACATCTTTGACTACGCAAAAGCATGTTTCTCAATCATAGTATATTTTAAGTCATGAGATTTCAAAACATATCTCATGAAGGAAACTGGAAGTTCATGATTCTCATAATTTTTCTGAGTTAGCACAGCAACTAAGGTATTCTCTGTAGCATAGCAATAGATAATAAAATCCTTTATGAAATCAAGACATGCTAAGATGGGATTTTTAGCAATGTCTTTCTTGATATATTCAAATACTCCCTTACCTTCATAAGACCAACCAAAGGTTTTATTTCCTTTCATCATTTGAGAAATTCTCATAGTCAGTTCAGTAAAATTTGGAATGAATCTTCTCAAGAAATTTATCTTGCCAAAGAAAGAGTGAACACCCTTTTTTCTTGTGGGAAGAGGAATCTATTGGATTACTTGAACTCTTTCTGGGTCTATCTTGATCCCTTCTTTGGAAACAATATGCCCCAGCAATTTGTCTTCAGTAATACAAAAGACATAATTCTTAGGATTGATGGAAACTCCATGTTCCCTTTGTTTTTGAAGAACTGTTTCCAGATGCTGAAGATGATCTACCCTTATTTTGGAAAAAACAGTCAAATCATCAAGGTACACAATAATACACGTTCCCTTTAGGCTGCCAAAAGCTAAATCCATTGCCCTCTGAAAAGTGGCACAACATTGATAAGACCAAATGGCATTTTCTTGTACGAAAAGGTGCCCCAAGGGTAGTTAAAGTAGTCTTCTGCTGATCCTGGGGTACCGAATTCTTCTTGATTGTGTCCAGATAATCCATCTAGCATAGAAAACATCTCGAGCCTAAGAAAACTTACAAAACTTAATCCATCATGGGGAGTGGACAGTTGTCTTTTAGAGAGGCCTGATTCAAATTCCTAAAATCCACACAGATGCGAATCTCGCCATTTTTTTTCTTGACAAGCACAATGTTGGCAATCCAAGTTGAATGATGTATAGGGAAAATAATCCTCACATTTAGTAACTTCGGATCTCTTGAAAAATAGTATCAGCAACCTTAGGATTATACTTCCTTTGCTTCTACTTGAAAGGTTTGATCCCTGTGTCTCAAAGGGATATAGTTTTACATCTCCTTTGGTTGAAAATCCTTAGAATCTTTATATGAATAGGAAAGAACATCAGCATACTTATTTAATAGGTTTACTACTTTATTCTTCTCTTCTTGAGTGTAGCATTTTCCGATATTTACCACCCCGGGTTCATCATTGCTTCTAATATTTACCTTCTCATACTCGGAAAATTGTTGAGTCCTTGAGAAGCTTCAGATTTGATTAACCTAAATTGTTTTTCAAATAGATCTTCTAGGCTCATAAGCCCTTTGGGAATCTTGTTACCCTTCAACTTTATACAGACCATCCGGATCCATCTCTTCCCGATATCTTCCTCATTAAAGGGCACATATTCTCTAGGCAGAGTTTCACTTCCTTCAAAATATAACTAATTGAAGTTATGTTTAAGCTCCAAGAAAGAGAGTAAGTGTTGATCATCATTGAAAACCTACCAGATTTCTTACATTATCTCGGCACACTAGGCCTATGAATCATTTCAATGGTAAATTTCTCTTGAGAGAAATTTGGATGAGAAATCAACAAAGATCCGAAGACAACTAGAGAATCAGCTCTAGTATTCTTTTATCTTGGCACAACTTCAATTGAGAAAGCATCAAGGAATTCAATGGAATCCCAAATAAGATTTCTAAAATGTTTTAATCTCCTATTCTTGACTTGGTAAATATCCCTTACCTGTTTCACAATCAACTCTACATCACCACGAGCACAAAGACTATTTACTCCTATTTCTTGTGCCATGCTCAACCTAAGGATGAGAGCCTCATACTTAGCTCTATTATTTATATTTTCAAAATGAATCTTGAAAGAAAATAGATGAATATTCCATTTTGGAGAGATTAACACCACACCAGCTCTAGAACTAGTTGAAGAGCAGCTTCCATCAAAATCCAAAGTCCAAACACCATTGGGATCATGAATCACTCCCTTAGGGAGATTTTCCTCATCTTCTGAAATGATCATATAGTTTTCATGCCCTATATCTTCATAGATTATTTGTGCTTTTGGATCATCAATATTTTACACAATATACTCAGTTTGTTTCTCAGTAGCAGCTTCTTCATTTTTCCATTGACCGAGATCAAGGCATATGACCAGTCCATTTGAATTTCACCTCCTACCTTTTTACAAAAATTCCTACTCAACAACATACCATATGAGGGAGGAATATCAGCTACCAAAATAGTGGCTAAGACCCTTTTCTCTGGAAAAGTAGCAAAGGCTACTTGTGCATCTTTAATCCTTCCAACCAAAGGCACTTCTCTACTCTCCATGGAATAGCAGGAACCAAATACAATTGTTAGAGTCATGCCCAAAGCATGAGCTACTTTTGCAGGAATTACATTTTCTTATGTTCCTGAGTCTATAAAAAAATTATTGAGTTTATGGCCAACTATGAAGACAGTCACATAGAATAGTTCAATTTTGTCATTAGGGAAAGTGACTACAGCCACAAGGCTTGGTTGAGGTGAGGAAGAGGGAGAGGGAAAAATACCTTTAGAAGTATTTGATGAGGCTTTGGATTTGGAATTGATAAATTTTACCATTTTAGCAAAGGATTTTGGATGGGTTTGGTAAAACTCTGCCTCTAAAATTTGGATTTTGGTCTTTTGAGGTGATCAATAATATCAAAAGACCCGAAGGTGGATGGTACATCAATAGTAGGAATAGGAGAAACCTTTTATTTATCAACTTTAGGAATTGAAGGACAAGAATTTTTGGAAATAGAGGTTGAAGGAGGAGGATTGGCATTACTCACCTTTTGTGTGGAGGTAGTGGGAATAGGGGCTCCTCTTTTAGCAACCATTGGAATAGTTACAGGAAACTCCTTGGATTTCTTAGCAAGTTGCATCACTTTTCCTTTTCGTTTGTTTGCTCCCGATTCATAACAAGATATGAATCAATATTCATCTCTACCACTCCATCATATTCATCTTCATCATGCATACCTTCGGTGGTGAGAAATGAACTTCAAATCCACCAAGCTCTTCCATTTCTTCATCAACCTCTTCTTCTAGTTATTCATAGAGTTCATTAAACTCCTCGTCATCAGGTTCTTGAACTTCACAAGTTGCATTGACTGGAACCTTGATAGGTGGGCCTTCAATAGCCAATTTATTTTGAGAAGGAGGTAATCGGTTCTTGGGATGAAAATTCTTCCTTGGAATATCTTGGTAAGGAGTGTGTTGAGCCAATTGTTTCTTAATTTCAATGAGATCATTTGCCAACTTTTGCACTAACCGATCTGAATTGGCTCTAGGAGAGGGAGAGGAGGATGCTTTAGACTTGGAGGGCTCTCTTCCTAATTTACTAGACATGATTAAATCATCCTCAACACTGATAGCCAATCTTTGATCAACATCCAAAGTTGCAAGGTTATCCCTCCTTAGTGCATAAATCACTTCAAGAAACTAAGCGTTGAGGAAGAATCACTTTTGGGTTTGATCTACATGGCGAGTGTTCTGTGGAATTTTAAGAACTAGTTTGTTGAATTTAGCCACAAACGCCCTCATGGGTTCATGTGGTTCCTTCTTGATATGATAAATTTGAACCAAGAGGGCATGCACATCTTCAACAAGTTTGAAACATTGTTCAAACTAAGTTATCAAGGTGGTCCAATTAGTAATTGACCCAGTAGGAAGATGATAGAATCAATCAATGGTGTTATCCTATAATGTTTCCACAAAGATCCTGACATAAATGTCTTCATGTTCAACCCCAAGAATCCTACATGCAACAATGAAGGTTGCAATGTGTTCATCTGGGTGTACTTTTCCATCACTTCAGAATTTAGGAAAACCTTTCCTACTACTCCCGGTTAACTCATTCAATGACTGAGGAAGAGCAAGGGGGCCAATCCCTTGTCCCCAAGGTAGATGTACTACCATCTATGGGAATATTTTTGAAGGGGAACTGAAACACCAGCAAGTATCAGAGCAAGAAGATTAGGACTGAGTTTTTCTGGAGGAATGTTATTCTTGGAATTTCTGTCTTTAACAGGAGGTGTGCTTGAAGAACGAGTTCCTCTGTTCCTTCTTGCTGGAAGAAGAGAGAATTTTTGTTGCTCCAGAAGTTGAAAATGAGAATCTTCAACCCCAAGAGCTTTCTTCCCACGTGTATACCGTAGATTTTCTAGATCAAAAATGATCTTGAAGTTGTTCTTTTAAAAGGGATATGTTTGAAACAAAATCCCCAGTGGAGTCACCAAAAACTATTGGGTTTTAAAATGGTACTTTGATCAAAACCATAGTCAGGGGACAACAAGTCCCTCCTCTTTATGGGAGAGGTTCCCTTATTGAAAGAAAACAACAAATCTTATATACAAATGTATTATTTCATCTTAAGGCTGGACCTCTGACATCTTGAAATGGTTTTATACCAAAATATTATCAATACAAATGAATGGAATAACTAAACAAGGAAAGAGGAAAATATAACAATACTTTCAGGAGATATAGATAGCAGAATATAACCTTATACGTATTGAGCAAGGGTGATACATAATAGAATCATTCACATCCAATCATAAGATATTATTCCATAGACACAAAGTTCTAGAAATCACATCCATAAGAACACAAAGTTTCTTATCATAAAAGATTAATGATCCACATATTTCAAGTAAGCAAGAAGAGACGATAGAATAGATGAAGAGAAAGGTGAAATTATTTTGTATTGATTTCTTTTGATTCTATTTACACTTCAAAAGTATCAGAGTCTAACCTTTTGCAATGAGCCAAGCTCTTACATTTATAGATGAAGCGAGAAGAGGAGAAGAAGAGAAGGAAAGAAATCTGATTTGGAAGCTCAACCACCAACCATCAATGCCCCTACAAATCCACCTACAATCTGTCAAATTTGGTTTCGTATGTCTTTGGCATGCTAAAGAAGGAAGGATGGAAGATCAGATCAAATTTGATCTAGTTGAAGCAGTTGGATCTCGCATTAATGGCTTAAAAGACATTTTCCATATTTTCACCCAAATCAAGATTTCCAGTTGGCTCTCCATGTTTGTTTGGTGTGTTGGAGAAGGAAGGATGGAAATCAGATCAAATCTGATCTATTTGAAGCAATCAGATCATGTATTAATGGTGTGAAAGACATTTTCCAGATTTCCAACCATCAACTCCTGCTTGAAAACAATATTTTATGTTGTCATGGTGTAGAGGAGACCAAGACCTTTCCAATATTATAAAAAAATTCAAATTTCGAGCACTGGAGTGAAATTTATGCTTATTTGAATATTTGAATCGAATCCGTACAAAAATGGCGAAAATGCAAACATGGATCCACGGCCTTGAAATTGAAATTACACCTTTAGTGCAAAAAGATGCAAAAGTGCAAAAGTTCCCCACAGCCTTGCAAGCCTGTCACAACTTCACATTTTGCATTTGGGTCTGACACATGGCGTTACCCGAGTGGTAACGGAGTCGCGGATCACTTTATAACTTTACTTCTTTTAGAAATGAGGCTCAAAATCTCAAATTTCTCCACCAACCCACCTCTCCACTTTGAATTTTCATGTAGGCTTGATATTTTACTTTTTCCCTTTGTTTGGTGAAGGCTTTATGTCTGACCTGGGACATGTGGAGGCTCAACACACATTTGGGACCTACCTCTAAATTTTTCCTTTGAAATTACGCTGACCTAACACGTGGAGGCTTCCACAAACCCTTCTATACTTAGTTGATTCAATGGCTGACTCTGTCTCCTTTTTAGAACTAGGACACGTGGAAAGCTAGTGCTTATTTGGGGTACCTCCTTTGGCTTCGACCCCGTAGGTTCACTTTGTTGAGACACGTGGAGACTTCTACCGGTTATTTTATACTTAGCCGATTCGGACCTCAATTGAACACTTCCTTTCCTTTCTTTGACTTTCGATGTGGGCTTAACATTTGAATTTTTTCCTTTTAGAAACAAAGATAAATTTCCAAAGTGCTCCAACAATCCGCCTTCCCGCCTTAGCTCGATTTGACCAATTAGGATCCTTCGGAGGCAATGAGAATCAATTTGGCACTTTGTTGTAAAAATAGCAAAAATGATAAGTTCACCAAATAAACCCGCCACGCCACATCCAATCAGAGATGTCCATGTACTCATGGATGATGGGGCCAAAAATTAATAGGAAGATACACCCGTCATTCACGATTATAAAAATGCAGGGAGGGGAAGCTCCACCATTTACGCCCGAAAAATAAACTGCTCCTCATGGAAAGAAGGACTATAAACAATACCAGCTCGATGTGATCCACGGCCATAGAAAAAGGATTTGACAATTTCATTCAAATGGAGGAAACAATTTTTCTATCTCTCTAGACTTCACACTCTACTTAAAATTCTCTCAAAGGCACCAACTTAAAATTTTCAAAACTTGACATGAAAAATGAGGGGAATTTTGAGGGTGACAACATAGTGTTAGGATTTGTTTGAAATATCCTCTTGCTTTGTTTAGTGTAGGTTAGAGAAGGATTATTTTCAGCATCACAAGTGCTTAGGCACACTCTGCATGTCTACTTAGGCATGTATGATCTTCTATTTTTTACATACTTTCTTCATGTTGTGTTCTCCCCATCATAATACATGATGTTTCAGCATGCCTCCCGCTTACAATGTCATGTTTGTAAGTTCATACTTGTGGGAAATAGTTGTAGATTTAAAAAGAAAACAAATGCAGAGCAACTAAAATTAGGATTGAGGATATATTTTACTAAGTTTTCACTCTTTGAGTCCTTCAAGATCAATCACAGGTGAAATTCTAAGCACCTCCACCTAATCAAAGAGTATCCCTTTAACGACATGTCACGAGCGGAAATTTCATAAGAAAGAAGAAAATAAAATTTTAATAGAGTTGTATGATGTCTTAACTCTAAGAATGTCTCATTTAAAACTCTACAAGCATTATGTGCAATACATACCAACCAATCATCGGGCTTTTGTGTGCTTCACACTTGTGAATCGGAGTTTCGGCAGATTCAAAAGTACATTTCAGTCTCGCAAACCGTGGTTGTAGAGAGGAATGGGTGAAAATTCTGAGTTAAGATAACTCACAAAACTTATTTTTGATATTTTCTTATGAAAATTTTAAAGTGCAAGCAGTAAAACATGTTCACATTCAACGAGGTGCAAGTTTGTCTCTTGGTTTCAATTACAACAAGATCAAGGTCGGGTTGCAGTAAGTAAGTAGTGACTCGTGCCCAATGGAAGTATCAGGGATACTAGTACGGAACATCTAGCAAGCAGAGATGTCCCCGTGAATCACCAAATTTTTATCCATTTTTTCCCCGTGCCAAATTGAACAACAAGGGTCTAATGGGACCTAAGCATCTAAGAAGGCCCAATAGGTGAAAAAGCGTTATAAGCGATTCTGGGGTCTCAAGAGCACTTTTAGTGGATTCTAGAGTGAAAATCATAATTGAGAAAATTTTCCTCTTTTGGGTTTTGACCCTTAAGATCATTTTGGAATATCTTTAAATGTAGGACCCATGGGCCCATATCTAGCCAAAATAAACAAAAATGGGTGAAAATACGATGATTCGAAAAATCCCCAAACTCAACCACTATTAGGCCTCAAACATGAAAAAATTTGAAAAAATTCAATAAGTAGGGTCCAGGAGGTAAAAATTTGCATTTGGGCCATGTTAGACGACCGAACTAGAAAAGGGCTCGCCGAGCTAGAGGTCGCATTGAGAAGTGAGTCAATAAGTGGCTCGTCGAGTAACTCGGCGAGATGAGTTATGTTGGGACTCGGTAGAGCCAAGTCATCTCTGGAGAAAATACAAAAGGGCCATGTTAGCTAGGAGAAACATAGGAATGGTTCCGAAACCGTAAACCAGAGCTCAAGCTCAAATGATGAACATCGTGGGAAATGAAGATAAGTTTGCAAATATGAGCCATGATCAACTCGGTTCTTGAACCAAGGAGGTTGAAAAGTAAGAAACTCACCCATGTAGGGCTAAACAAGAAGCTAAATGGGGGAGCTGAACTCAACACCGGGAGGTTGGGCTAACAACATATGACTCAAGATTTGTTGAAAGAGCCCATGACTTGGAGAGTCGGGTTAAGCGGTGTGCCAAGCTCAAAGGTGGTGTAATGGTGAGTTATATGGGAAAATAGGCCAAAGAATTTGGCGGTCTGCAAAGGGACGAGAGCTCAATAAAGATATGAAGTCCGAACCGGTTCATAGCTATGAACTCGATAGAGAGATCACTCGCGTTGATCCCGACCGAACCGGCAGATGATGAACTCGACACTCAAATATGGAAATGATGAATGTGGCACTTGATTTCCATGTAAGGAAATATTTCAGAATGGCCATGAGATTTAGGTGAAGATAATGAATTTGAAGGAGCTATATCGGCTCAAGCATTGAGGTATGGATCAAGGCATGGGAAAAAATCAAGCTCGAGCATAAAAGAAATGGTTGTGAAGCAATATAAATGAGAAGATTCAGTTAGACATGATGAGTTGACCCCAACAAAGGGTAAGAAGTTTGAACAAGCTCACAAAGGCCAATGTGGAGCACATAACTCAGCTTGTGGAATCAATTTGCATTAAATCAGATAAACATTGGGAAGACCTTGAATCATACCAAGATCATGTCGGGCTCAAGCTATCAAAATGCTAGACTCGAGCTATCAAAATTTCAGGCATGAAATATCAAAACAATGAGCTCCGTATTGCGCAATGAAATCGGTGCATAGGTGAACTAAGTCGATATGAAGAATGGTCTGCAATGGGAAAATGATGGAGCCCATGGGTTGGTGAGCCATTTACTGATTGAGATTAACTTCATCCGTGATGGAGGACATTGGAGTTTGGTCATCGCAGAGGAAACACTTCACTCGGCCTATTCATGCAGAGGATTGAAAAAAATCTGAAGTTTGAAGAATTTGGACTTGGATGATTGGCCTTTCGGAGATCTCAAGTGAGGAATTTTAACTCGAGACGACGAGAAGTCCGAAGACAAAGGGACCGGAGCTCCAAAGAGAAGCCGACATGGCAAGTCGGGAGTCAAATTTGAGTTCATAGGTCAATGGTTTGTGGCATCACGAGCATGGTGGGATGGAGTTCCAAATTGAGTTGCCATGGAGTCCCAAAATAGAAAATCCCAAAGTCTAAAAACTCAAAATTTGGGGGTCAATGCTTTTGAGGAAAATTTTTGGGATGGAGGGTTTACAAAACCTGAAGTGGGGGTTGGGTGAGTTTTGAAGAAGAGGGGTTTTAAACCTCAAAAATAACACATTCCCACCCAAATAAAATTCAAACACCCATCGAGCTACATCAAAATCTGAGTTGGTAGGTCAAGCTAGGAAAGGTGACTCACCACATGCCAATGCCACAGTGGCCCATTGGAGAAGTTTGTAAAATGAGTGTCTTTATGGGATTGGCTTGATCTTTCTTGGTATAGAGGTGATCTTAGAAGTAGATAGAGTGGTAGGCATCGAAGCTCGAAGAATAGTAGTTTGATCCATCAAAGACACACGGTGAACGAGCTAATTGAAATTTGACGATGTGATCCAAAGTGTGGGAAATGGTCGGTTGGATCCCCAAATCATGCAGGAAAATGGATACAAATAATGTTGCATGAAATATGAGAGGATATTGCCAAACATAAAGGCATTGAAGTCAGGGTTAGCTCAAAATCCATGTCCGAGACATGTTGAAATAGCGGAAAGGGCCTAGAAATAAGGAGATAGTTCATTCAAGAACCCCCGAGGCATATAAAGAACTCGGTAATGTCATAAGGAGAGCTTGATGGTGAAGAAGAAGAGGGAAATTTTTAGAGCTCAATGGAATTTAAAACAAAATCGAAATGGAATTTTTACTTTGTGTATCGCAATGTTGGATGGGCGAGCTAACTCGCCCATCCAACATCAAGTAAAGTGCACAAAGTAAAAGCAAAAGCTTCCCCCACATAAAAGTGACGATAACTTGAGCTCGGGTATCAAAATCTTGCAAAAGCATAGTAAATGGAAATTTTAAATCAAGATCTACATAATGGAGACATAAAATGATTTTTTTCAGAGGTTTTCTAAACCCCAAAATTACAAAAACCCTAAAGCCCGAAATGGCATAACTTTCGCCCGAATGTTTTTTTTTGCACAAAAATCTAGTCATCGGAATCATGAAGAGAAGCTATATAGCATGGAATCCTAAATTTTAAGATTTTGGAAGTTTCAAACTTACAAAATTTTGGAACAATCTATAGTTCTACTAGGTAGGTGAAATTTGTCAATGACAAGATGGGCATGCTTCCTTCCTACATAAGGAAAATTAATGAAGGTATGGGCTTTTCAAGATTTCCCATCACTCTTGCAAGTGCAAAGTGATGGTTTTTCCAAGTGATTTCAAAAAGAAATCTGATTTTCTCCTCTCTTTCTCACTCAAGATTTCTTCCTATAAATGTAGGGGGTTTTCATTATGTAAAATTTTGGTCATTCTCTCCTCCCTTACACCCCATTCTTCTTGGGGCCTCAATCCTTCCCTAAATATTTGTAATGTCTTCATTCCTATCCTATTATAATATTGTATTGTGTAAACTTTATATGGAGAAATAAAACTATAATTATGTTGCATCTTGATTAGCCTTTATAGTTTATTGTTTGCATCTTACCTCTCTTGTGCTTAGAAGACCTATTCATATCTCTTGTTCATTGAAAATTTGGTGTTTTTTGCTCATTCGGGAATAATGTATTAAATGTAATCTAGTTTTTGGTGGGATCACCCTTCCTAGATTCATTTCTTTCGTTGTTTTGTATACTAGAGAGTGGCTAACACTAATTTCTTGGTGTATCACCAATCGTATTCTAGGTTTATTGTATGTATTCCTTCTATCTCTATCCCCCTGGAAGCTTTAGATTAGGATTAGGTAGTATTTTTCCTTGCATTAGGAGTATTTAGTGGCAAGTAGGTTAGGATCGGGAACCGGCCTTCCTCGGAGATCTATCCTATTTGTAATATAAAAGACATGATAGCTCCATGTTTATGCAATCACACCTTTGAATGCCCCATCTCTAGTTAGGCCATTCAAGGTGTACTATTATTCCACATTAACAAAGTGTTCATATTTATTTTTCCATCAAACTATAAGAATCCATGAACATGTGGAGACCCTTTATGTTTTAATTCATATCTACACCAAAAATAGTTAATCTTCATAAAATTATGTAGTATATCACTTTGAAACACTAAATTTTGAATGTGTGTTTAAAGAGAAACTATATGAGGATTGGAAATTATTATTTTCATCTCCATATATTTTTCACACGGGTTTGTAGATGGATTTCCTAGCATCACTACATGGATTTTTTGCCAATACATGCTTGCTACACTTAAAGTAAAAATAACTTGTCGATGTTCCAATTTATATAGTATGTCTATTAATTATGCATGACACTTTGTCCAATAGAAATGGTTTTCTCATAATTTATTTATATACCACACTAAATGATCAGTAAGATGATATTCTAGCATATTCTCCATTTGTTTGTGTAATTTTTCAATTATTATGGGTAGTTCTTGAGAGATCTTCTTTATAAAAACTATGGATGAATTTTGATTTTAATTTCACATTGCACTTTTCATGGCCCAAGTTAAATAATATTTTGGTGTTTCCCAAAACATTTATCAAGTGATATCGTATCCAATGTTTTACATATTAATGTAGAAGGACATGTTTTAGTCATCGCTTTATCCAAATGCACCTTCCATCGGGAATAAGGTAGGGAATTCCATGTCTAGTAAACCTTATATATCACATATTCATTGAGAGGATATGTGCCAAATTTATGACCAATCTATTGTTTCACCAAGATATGCATTTGGATTGTTTTCCCAAATGTGGATGACTTCCATATTTCTCAAGGCATTGAGTGGTTTGGTGGTCATAAATGATATTTGATCTATGACATATTATTTATTTGTCACAAGTACGATACCTAGAAAAACATATTCATTTAAATTTGTATTAAATTCCATATAGAAAAAGTTTAAAGTTTTACAAAAACATTTAATGGTGTATTGTGTGGGATATATTTTAATGTGTTTTCATCAATCTTCTCATCACTATTGAACTTATCGTGTTTAATATTATATTTAACTTCAATATATAGTTATACTTGATCTTTATTCACAATGAATATGTATGTCGTTCCCCATTGTTACTTTCTTTATACTATGATAATAAAACTACTTGAAATATGATGTGGTAAAAATTTTGCAATTTTATTGACTTTTTTAACAAAACAAATGGTATGCCCTTTGTATTTGTATTTTCATGATGTTACATGTGTTACTTAAAGAATTGGATTTAGAAACACAATTAACATCTCTTCCACTTGGCTCAAGTTTTATAGTTTAGGTAATGGGGACTAGGATCAATATTATTAGCTTCAAGAAATTAATAGACACCTTTTTCTTGTCGTGTATCTACTACAAATAGGGTCTTGAAGCTCAATGGATATTCATTCTAGTATAACTCTCTTGAAAAATATAACACTTTTCGAGATGCAAGTTTTTCCAACTCATAGTGAAATAACAATTCTAAAGTCTGCAAATCTATCTCAATGGTATTTTATTGTCCTCATCTTCTCGATGTAATGTCATCTCTTCTCGTTGATCATTGTTGTTATGTATATTATGTGAAACATCAACATGAATTTTTCTATTAGTGGGCATCTATAGAACATGATCTATGGTTAATGAATTCATTCTTGCAAATTTAACCTCAATGTTATATGTCTTTTAATGATGCCTTTGGAATCATTTCCCATACTCCCATTTTATAACTTATAATACATTCTTACTAAATAACCGTTCAATTTCTGGCAATTACTCTGGTTAATTGCACCAAGTTGGGGGACCAAAAAGAGGACAAAAAACTTAAAATGAACCTAATGTGTACGTGTTTTAACATAACACTTTCGCGTTATGATTTTATTTTTTCTGTGATTTATGAGCCTATAATGTGTACGCATTACGTAAAACTATAAACAAAAAAATAGATCCTTTCTCATTTTTATTTCCCCCAAAGGTGTGTTTTACAGCAAAACCCTTCCCTCGTGTTTCAAATTTTGTTGAATCTTGCTCAAACAAATGTCTGAGAATCACCACGAAGATCATAATCCATGACGGCACTATGGAGAACAAGTAGGCACAATTCTTTTCTCAAAAGTATATTGAAATTTGGTAATTATAGAGTAGAATTTGAATTAAATACATATTTTTTTATTGTTACTCCACATCAACCCGATAAACCAAAACCAAACCCTGCAAATCCTGTGATCCCTCCTATCCTTCCTACAATTTCTCAACATCCCTAGGAAATCAAAAAGATTTAGCAGCCCATATAGTGGAAAATAAGATTTAAATTCAATATTTAATCAAAACAATGAGGGATTCACATTCTACAAACCCCCATCATGCCTCTCTTGCAAATACATTAGACGCGTTAGTTGCTCAAGTTGATGTGGAAACGACTCAAATTGATAGGTTGACATCATAAAGAGAGACTTGTAGGGTTTATTATGCCTTATAAAAGCACAATAAAATGTCCCACTATTTGGTATGTTTTGTACCTTTATAAACATGAATTTTTAGTTTCTTTGATTTTATAAAGGTAATAGCCACAAAACCGTACACATTCATGAAATTCCACAAACTAATGAAATGTTTTGTTTAGAGTTTAGAATACATATATATTTTTATTTTATTTTTGGCAAAAAATGTGGTCTTTTTATTAATTTTATTCATACATTGTTTCTTATGTTATAAAAGAGGAATGACTGTCCCCCAGTGGTTTTTTAAATGAAAAGTTATTTTTTACCATGAAATCTTAGATATATGTTCAAGCTTTGAATTTTGAGGTCCTGTCAATTTTTTTGTATTTTTTTGACTTATATTTTTTTAATTAATTATTTAGTAACAATATTTTCAAATAAATGGCATACATATGTCTATGCCAATAAATTTTAAGATTTATATCGAAATTAATTATTTTTCACAGGCAAGAAAAATACTTCAACAAATAGTAAGTTTATTTTTTTTTCAAATTTTTTTGATATATTTTGCTATTTTTCAAATTGGGTTGATTGTGTATGATTGATTGTCCTAAAATACCATATGTTAGCAAAAAGTAAAAAACAAATACTAAAACAAATTTTTAAAAAATGAAAATTATATTTTTAGAAAGCTAATAAAATTTTGTATTTTGTGTTAAATTTTTGTAAGTTTACTAATTTTTTAACCCTAATTACATGGCACCTATTTGGCACATTTTGGCATAAAATCATCCTCCAAATGGATTTGGCACAAAAATGTGCCACATAAGTGTCACTTAGGTGCCACATAGGGGGGTTTTTGCGAAGGGGGTTCACCCGAAGGTGGTTCGTGTGAACCCCCCTTCGCGTGAACCCCCCTAAACCCTAAATCTATTACCCAAAAATTTATAAATATCTTTATATAATTATGTCCCACCAAAATTATTTGAATCCAAAGGGGTTCGCACAAAAGGGTGTTCGCGCGAACCACTTTTTTGGCCTACGTGGCAGTTTAGGCGAAGTGGGTTCACGTGAAAGGGGTGTTCGCATGAACACCTTGAATTTATCATCCCACCCAACCTTTTACTCACATTTTTGGGACACAAAGTGGGACATAGTATTGTTCTTTGACATTAAAAATAAAAAAATCTTGTCATCTTCAAAGATGAAGATCATATGCGGATGTAAAGAAAAAATAAATTACAAAAGACCACATATATGCGTTATTCATGACCCCCAAACCAATTTTCTTGTTTAATTTTCATGCAAATGGTTTCCCATCCACTAAGTACAATAATGATTTGAATAAAAACAATTTTTGGGGCCGATGGTGGATGTTTTTGATTTTGCACCTTGCAATAACAACGAGGTGTCGCTTATACTTTTGAGGAAACTCATTGCAAGTTTATCCTAAATGAGATCCCAAACTATTTTGATTTCCCAAATTTCTAGGCTTGAGGAAAAGGCTCTGCACAGGATCGACTATGTGCATAACGTGCACCTATTCAGTGAGGTTAGAGTCCCCACACATAAGACCCCTCACCCTAAGACTATCCCTCTAGTGATGAAGAAAATAGTAGAGATTGATACACTCCACATGCTTCAAGGGCTATCTAATACCCTTGTTCGACATACGAGGGAGATTTTTGATCTAGATGTTCATGGAGGTACATATAATATTCCCTCAGGTAGTACTAGCATGAGGCCACATCTTTCTTGACATGTGGTAGCATATGTTTGGGCCCGAGGAGGACGATACTTTCATGCATACTTGGTTTTCATAGCATTTTTATTGGTGGAGCACATAATAATGACACTATGTCAAATGTATTTTTGAGTGGAACATTTGGATTACAGTCATTTTTGTCATGTTCACAAGTATTTTTTATGTTTTATTATGTGTGTTACAAAAATATAAGAGTACTTGATTTACTTATGTATGTTAAATTTTTTAAATAATTCTATTTGTAAATGTATGCATTGTTATTACATCAACGGGAGGGGCGTCATCATCCTCGACCACAAGCTCTGAAGCACCATGCCTACACAAACATTCAAAGATGTAATTTAGAATCTTAATTGTGTAAATTTTTCACGTATGAAAATATATATATAACTTTTGAAGTCAAATATATGTATGTCTTTTTATGTTCAACTAACTTGAGGTGATATATGTTTGATAAAGTTGATGACCTCACTAGACACCCCCACCATCTCTGCGACAAGAAAAGAAAGGTGTTTCCACCGTAATATCATCTCGCGCAAAAATCATAGAGGTATTCAAACAAATTGTATTTTCGTTGTGTAATTCATATTATGTTAAATTACATGTTAATAATTTCCTTCATTATATCATTATTAAATTATGTTAGTAATCTCCTTCATTATGTATACACAGGATTTACTTGTGATGTGTAAAGAACCCTGTTTATTTGATTCACAAGTGTGACGTGGTAAAAAATAGTCGTATATTGAAAAAATTAGTTAATATATTTTCATTACACATGCATGTACATAGTTGGCATGATTTTTTGTCTTAAATACATGTTCAAAACATATATAAATTAAGTTTTGAAAAAAATTGCATTTACGAGTTCAATTACAAACAATTCTTTAGCGAAACAGGACTTGTAGCATCGGTATGGACAATCCGAAGTCATCTCACGAGATCTTCATATTCATCTAAGGGAGGCCTTCTTCGAGCAAGGCCAAGAGAGGGATAGATTTTGATGATTAGGAAATATATATGGGTAAGTGCACGAAGTTGGTGGAGAATTCCATGGACATAAAAACCTAAAATTCAGGAACCACAATAACAATTCCTAAATTTAGCAGGTTTGGCAATAATCAAACCTAAAACCGCAATCATGGTTTAGAACCACAAGCATAGTTATAAACCGCGATCACAGAACTACAAAAAAAAAAAGTCCCACGAGTCCTCATTTTCCCCATTTTTCATTTCAAACCATGATTTCTCCTAGACATTTTTCACTGGAGCTTTGAATACCACCTCAAAATTTCTCATCAGACTTCTAGATCATGATAGATTCAACCATGCCACCAAGACGAGGAGGTAAGCCCCCGATTTTAATATATTTTTTTTGCATTTTAGGTTTTTTTTTCATTTTAGGTTTTTTTTTGCATTTTCATGGGTTTTTTGAAATGTTTGTTTATGTATACAATTTTCTTGTTTTTTCAGTTGGTCGGCAAGCTTGAAATCATGAAAATTGTCAAAACATTCCTCAAAACCCTCCGAACATTCCTCAAAACCCTCCTCCAAACATAGATCCACCTCTTGTGGCTCTTTCTGTCCCCACTAAACCAAAGCAGAACACAAGATAATATCATTGGAAGAATATGAGAAAATAAAATTTTCATTGAGAACCTTATTCAAACTATAAGACAAAATCATGCCACAAATCTGTCCCGCATGACTTTAGCCAACACATTGCAAACATTGATTGGTGAAGTTGACTCACAACCAACCAAATACATAGATGGAATACCTTTAGAGGTGATTGTAGGTGGTGGTATGTGGATAAATTATCCCATGCAGCCGTAAAAGACAAAAAAATTGGAAAAGACCTCATTTGTGCATTATTTACTAACCCGAGAACCAATGCCCCCCCGCAGCTACTTGCAAACGGTTCCCAATCCATTGGTGCCATGATGACCGAATCAAAAACAATTTTTGGGACCGATGGTGGATGGTTTTTATTATCCACCATGCAACAACAATGAGGTTCCTCTCTATTTTTTGAAGAAATTATATTATGAGTTCGTGCTTAATGAGGTCCTAAATTATTTTGACTTTTCTAAATTTTTTTGGGCGAGGAGGTGGCTCTGCACAGAGTAGACCTGGTGCACGCGTAGGTCAACCAAGGATCCCCCATGCCCCAAAACCCCACTACCTTTAGTTATCCCTCCTACAGTGAAGGAGGTTGTGGAGATTGACACACTGCATGCATTGAGGGAGCTCACTGACACTCTGACCCAACATAGTGACAGATGCATCCGGTGATGTTTGGAGGAGGTGCAATTCTAGCGCACACCACACCACTGTGGATCATGTGGTGCCGTATGCACTGCGGGTGAGACATCATTTGCTGGTTCACATGATTTCTTTTCTATAGATGAGATGTTGGGGATGTTTTTGGAACTGGTGCCACTGATATTGGTCTTTCACAGGTAAATTTCAAATAAATATATAAATATATATATATATATATATATATACAATAGTTTAATTCATGTTTGAGATTTTAATATATATGTATTTGATTGTACGTCATGTACATACATGTAAAAACTAATTTTTTATTTTATTTTAAATAGCAAGAGCCGGTGAAGGAAACATCCGTGTCGACATGCTAGCTACTACTGCACTGGGCGTGTTTCAAACGTAAGTTTCAAGTTGTACAAACTTACATTTTTAATTTCATTTGATTGCACTAGATTATTATTATAATGTTTCACGTGTATGTTGTACATATTAATATGTTTGTCTTTTATACACAGGAGCCTGGTGGGTCATCATCTACTCTGGGAACTAAGGCTACTGGCATGCCTCACATGAGTTTTACACAGGTTAGTTTCTCTTTACACTTTGTTTCTAATTGTGGAAGTTCACGTGGATTACATGCTTTGGACCTTTGTTATGTGGTGCAGTCATGTAGATTTTAATATTGATTTGTACATGTTTTTTGTATAGCTTATGACTGCCAGAGAGACTCCTCCATATATGCAGACTATGGAGGCTGTTGTAGATACTGCCATAACATCTGCAGATCCACTAACTGAGGTACAATTTTTCAAATTTGTTAAATTTTGGAGGTTCATTATTTCTTATTACTTAAATCTACAATATCAAATTTTGTATGTATGTGAAATATTTAATTTGAAAATTAATTATTTGTATGTAGCTTACCCCTCGTGAGTCTATTGTTGTCCCTATGATGCGTCAATGACAAATTGATAGGGATCATGACATTACAGTAAGATTTCACATGCATTTTAACTAAATTGTACAAGTTTCTAAATTTTGAATGTATTTTAAAATTTTGGGTGTTAAAAACTTGTTGTTTATGAATGCAAAGTTAGGTCAGAGACCTTGCTTAGAGATGCCTAGACCACATGGATGAAATCCATAGTGGCATCTCCTCCACTACATCCCTAGGTCATGGACGTGCTACTTCTAGCAGGGCGAAGAGAGGGAAGATGTTTCATGATTAGATTCATAGTCCACCTGGATGTACATAGATATATATATGGGCCATCTGGTCCTAGTGAACATGTTTCTTCATATAGTCCATTATATATATATATATATATATATATATATATATATAGCCTTTTGTGACCGCATGTGGTCCTATATGTATGACACACTTAGTTCGAGATGTACACATGTTATGAACTTACATATTTTCAGAGACGTGCATCTGGAGCACACTTTGTTTGATTCTTATATATCCATGTGTGTTGGTTTTCATAACGATATTACTTCTATATGTTTGATTTGATTTCATTGCATGTATGATATCCTTCTATGTATGTTTTCATAACCATTTATTAGTTCTAGATATGTATGTTTGATTTAAAATTAAAAAACCATGTCCCGAGCACTACATGGTACAATTGTTAAGCAAACCTATTCCATTAAGCAAAACCATGCTAGGTGAACTACAAAAGGGCAATACGTAATTACTTTTTTTTCTTTTAAAGCTAACACTCATCTGTTGCATATCAACTAATGTGAACATTGATAGAAATAAGTGAGGTAGAGTTCATCTTGAACTATATGAATATAACATTACTTATGGTGCAACATTGCATGGTACAATTGTTAAGAAATTAAGGGAAGCATTTACATTGTTTTAGAGAAATTAAGGGAATCAATAGATGTACACACCTTATCTCTTTATAATTTGGTGCTATATGCCAATCAACTAAGAAGTTAAACATTCAATTTGATTATCATTTAAAGTAGATTCACTTCTCTCTTTCATTTTCATTGTTTGTCTCTTTCTTCTTGGACTTACCATCCTCTCTTTCCTTTTATTTTCTTGTATGTATTCAAGACTTCTTTCTTTCTCCTTCTTATTTTTGCCATTGTTCACTCTTTTTTCTCTTGACTTGTCTCTTGTTGCTTTGAATATCCTGTCATAAATATCTCCTCAAGCCTTTGTATTTCCTCATGTACAACAAGTATTCACTCTCTCCTTCACTTTCTTCATTTATTGATCACAGCCATTACATGCTTGCCTCAAACTGAAATTTGACCTTTTCTCGCCACTTTCCTCTTGTTTCCCATTTCATATTGAATGAGTACCTATTTATTCTCTAAGCATTTCATTTTGCACTTCCTTTCTCCTCCATTATTCTTCTTTCGTGCTATGTTCTCCATTATGAGAATTATTTTCTCTTCTTCATGTTTCTCGTGCATGGAAACTATTTTCCTCTTATTCCTTCATAGGCTCTCACTTATTTGTTTCCTTCACTTCTTTTAGCATGCTTCATAAGTGACTTGATTGGCCACTTCACTCTCCTTCTAAAATTCCATCCAAATATGCAAACTTGAAGCTACTTGCCTTAGCATTTTATTGATAATCTTATTCATATGTTCACATTCTCACCATACTATTAGAAACAATGAATAAATGCATTTCATTCCTTTAACATGACTTACCTTTACTCACCACTTTTCACTAGTTCTTGCTTCACTAGCAATTATGGCTCATTTAATTTCAACTCCATTTAGTATTCTTGACCTATATTCAAATACTTAATCCACTATTAGAATAACAAGGGAATGCTTTATTCTTGTGAATCTTCAAAGCATGATAATTAGGGTATTAGATACCCATTAAGGGATGAAAAGTATGTAAAAAGTTTCAAGGTAGCCAAGAGCATGACCATATTACAATGCAAACATAATGAGCATGTAAGCACATAGCTGGGGCAGCAGAGGATGGAGAGAGATCACCACAACAACATAGCTCAAGAGAGAAAAGCAAGGATAGTGATGAAGCACCTAAGAGGATAGAGGCAAGTCCAAAGAGAACAAGAGAGATGGAAGGTAAACAAGTGACATTGAATGTTTTGAGTCCTAGGAAATGAACGGAGGCGAGGAGTGAGAAGTCATGCCTCAGACATCATGGCACCAAACCGACTATGCCGACACATTTGGGTGGCTAGGTGAATGCTAGAGAGGTGGTTTTTTGGTGCGTGACAAGGTCGTTGCTTCCGGGCTACTTTGTTCGGGCGTAGTCCCTTAAGAGCCCTGAGACCAAAATATCATTCAACTTCGACGGGTGACTACTCGAGACTCCATGGCACCTAGAGACATCTCATCTGATATGAAACCTCAGTGTAGGGACCTCTACAATAGCCTCTCTCAGTTTTTTCCTTCTCAGATCGGTGCTCTCATTGCCCTATTGTTTGCAAACACGAAATAGTGTAGTTTGAGCAGTGTAAGGTTGTCAAACGCTATATTTTACAAACGGTGGGTCATGGCACCAAACCGAACTATGCCGACACATCCTAGGTGGCCTAGGTGAACACTAGAGGAGGGTTTTTTTCAGTGCACAAGGTCATTGTGACGACAAGGTCATTGCTTCCGGCTACTTCTGCTCGGCGTAGTCCCTTAAGAGCCCCGAGACCAAAATATCATTCAACTTAACAGTGACTACTCGACTCTGACCGTGGCACCTAGAGAGACATCTCATCTGATCCAAAACCTGGCAAAGTGTAGGACCCTCTAAAATATCCTCTCTCAGCTTTTTTTTTTCTTCTCAGTATCGGGGTGCTCTCGCTGCCCTATTGTTTGCAAACACGTGAAATAGTGCAAGTTTGAGCTAAAGTGTAAGGTCACAAACGCTATATTTTGCAAATGGTGGGTTGTGGAACCGAACCAAATGCATTGACACATCCGGGTGGCTAGGTGAACACTAGAGGAGGTATTGTTTTGGTGTGTGAAAAGGTTGTTGCTTCCGGCTACTTCGTTCGGGCGTAGTCCCTTAAGAGCCCTGAGACCAAAATATGTTCAACTTCGACGGGTGACTACTCAGACTCCGTGGCACCTAGAGACATCTCATCTGATCCAACACCTCAAATGTAGGGACCCTCTACAATATCCTCTCTAATTTTTTCCTTTCTCGATCGGGTGCTCTCGCTGCCCTATTGTTTGCAAACACACGAAATAGTGCAAGTTTGAGCTAGTGTAAGGTTGTCAAACGCTATATTTTGCAAATGGTGGGTCGTGGCACCAAACCGAATGCGCCAACATGTCTAGTGGCTAGGTTAATGCTAGAGGAGGAATTTTTTGGTGCACGTGACAAGGTCGTTGCTTTCGGCTACTTGTTCGGGCATAGTCCCTTAAGAGCCCTGAGACCAAAATACTATTCAACTTCAACGGGTGACTACTGACTCCGTGGCACCTAAAGATGTCTCGTCTAATCTAAAACCTCGGCATAGGGACCCTCTATAATAACCTCTCTCAGCTTTTTTTTCCTTCTCGGATCAGTGCTCTCGTTACCCTATTGTTTGCAAACATGTGAAATAAAGTAGTTTGAGCAAAGTGTGTAAGGTCACAAACTCTATATTTTACAAATGGTGGGTCGTGGCACCGAACTGAATGTGCCAATAGGTCCAGGTGGTTAGGTGAATGCTAGAGGTGTTTTTTTAGTGCGCAACAAGGTCATTGCTTCTGGGCTACTTTGTTTGAGCGTAGTCCCTTAAGAGCCCTGAGACCAAAATATCGTTCAACTTCGACGCGTGACTACTCAAACTCCGGCACCTAGAGACGCGTCTCATCTGATCCAAAACCTCAATGTAGGGACCCTCTACAATAGCCTCTCTTAGTTTTTTCCTTCCTAGATCGGTGCTCTCGCTGCCCTATTGTTTGCAAACACGTGAAATAGTGCAGTTTGAGCCAGTGTAAGGTTGTCAAATGCTATATTTTATCAAATGGTGGGTCATGGCACCAAACCGATTATGCACACGCATAGGTATGGTCTTGTAAACACTTGGGGAGGAGTCATTTTGGTTCTCTAAGCACAGGTGCTTCTGGGCTACCTCCTCCGGAGCCAAGAACCCCCTCCACGGTACATAAATCATTGTTAATTGCTTCTCTTTTCTTGTAAAACAATGAAAGCTTCTCTTAGCTTCGAGAATTTAAAATTCTCTACTAACAGTGCCAACCACGTGAAGGTGGAAGCTTTTCTAGCACCACTAACCTAAACATAAAAGTGTTAGTCAAAGAAATTTAAGTTTCAAATCAAAACCATACTAGATATATACAAAATACACAAATTTAAAATAAAATATATGAACTTAAATCTATCTAACTAAAAATTTATATATATCAAAGAAATTATATATACCAGACATGAGCATTGTAAATTCATTCCAATGAACCATCAGGATTGGATCTACTCTAAATAGCGGACAAGATTGCTTCATGATCTGACTCTCGAACCTTCCAAAGAATCTTGTTATTAGGCCTTCCTCGATATCTATACAGCTGAATATTTGTCGCTAGAACTAGATGTGAATATAAGAGTATTTTCTGTGTGTCTCAAAGTCTTCAAACACCCAAACAGAGGAGTTTTTTAATGGATACCGTCAAAGCCAAGTTCCAATAACTACCACTGACCCTGTAGGATACTCAATATCTTCACCATCTATAATAGGAGAAGTCAACTTCTTTCTTTCCTCGATGCAACAACATAAGAAATAGTCTATTCCTTCTTCATTTTTTCTATGTCGCAATAACTGCAAACACATGTCCTACAAAAACAAAGGTTGAACAACTCAAATTTAAATTACATATTAAAATTTCAATGGACATAACTCAATACAAAAATTAAATAAATAACCATAAATACCTTGTCGCACCAAAATCAAAATTTCATCAAAGTCCTTGGATGTTGCAACTTCATCTGCAGAAACAAGTCGTAATGCTTGTGGAGGTTGATAACTAGGAAGCGGAGTTAGAGGCCTACAAATCCATCCATCCACCCATTCTTGTGAATCACACTCAACAGTGACAAATTCGATACAAGATGCACAAAAACATGTCAACTTTCTTGTCCATATGGCCCATGAAGTAGTGTTTGAGCTACAAAATGAGTGCATATCACTGGACCCAAGTGAGTGTCATACAATCCTCATAGTTAGCAATTTGTTGTTCCTCTATCAACCAAAAATATCTGTGAACTGTGGAATTTTCTTGAGAACCTCGAGCCATGTTGTCAATACACCATTCCACTATGCTCTTTGCATCTTTTAATTTAGCACCATCTTTGTACTTCAACTCTTCTCTTGTAAGAGCTCTTTTCACACATGCCCTGCACCATCATGCTCTCCTTTTCCATGTCCAGCCTCAAGTGAAACTCCAAATATGTTGCACACCCATCTTGACATGCATTCTGCTCATCCAATAAAACATTTGTGCATTCTTAAACTGAGACGTGTAATTATTTGACCATATATAATGTTGTTTGAAGTGGATGTCCCTATTAGACAAGTTTCCATAAAATAACGGAAACACCTTGCACAAATTCAGTAGAATGAGTATGATCATCACTAATATAAAAGTGGTACTCTCTTAAAAAAAATTGATCATTCTCTGACTGTCAAGAGAATGTATAAATATTATATGCACAAAAATGGCAACTTGTAATGAGTTGTAATATTGTGATTGAACCTCCATTTGTGGTTGCAATGTGTAATTCTCTACAAAATCAACCACTAAAACAATAGTACCAATAGGAAATGTGTCCTTGCATATCTTGAATTATTCATCCAACCATCGAGCTCTATGTGTATGCCTAACATACTCATAAACAATTTCATCCTTAAATTTTCTCATAAATTGAAAAATAGGCATTTGTTTTATAACTAGCTCACACCGTTTAGACTCTTTTCCATCTTTCAACTAGTATGCAACTGATTTATATTTATCAAACTCAACTAAATTATGTCCTATTGTACCTTCAATTTCTCATGGATGTAACTTTCCAATTTAGGTAATCCGCCGCATGTACTACAACTTCCATCTAAACAATCCTGACTATAAAAAAATTGTCCAACTTCTTTTTCACAAAATATAGTAGGAATGAAATCCTGGAAGATATTGGTGGAACTTGAACACCACATTCAATAACATAGTTTTAGAATGAAAAATAGAATGAATATGTAAAAATTTAGCATAATGCATCACAAATTCAACATGTTGCCTACAACAACAAGTGGTGCGAGCGTGGTTGATTTTCACATAGAATGGTTTCAACATTTCAAAAAAATGTTGACTAATTTTAATTTCTAGATTCTCTTGTTCAAACTTATGAAAAATTGAGTTTGAGTCATATCTAAGAAATGCTTTGGATGTGGTTCACGATTAGTAGAACCAACTCTCCATTTTATAACATCTCTTGTATTAGGTGAAACTCTAGTGTTATCATGCCAAAATTGAATAACAACTTCTCTTATAACATCAAATATATTTTTGTCCTTACGCGGTGCTCTAGCAGAAAATGCCCAAAAATCAGTGTTATTGAGTGATTGAAGGATATTACATCTTTCAATTGCTTTCATTAGAGTTTTTGATTAACTTGCAACATTCAACTTGTTTGCATAATCAAACATTGTTTTTTTATTGATTCACTTACAACACTAGTAAGCAAGTACATGATGCACAATATTACTATCCCTAGTGTCTCGACACCAACAATGTGATATGCATCATGAAGGTTTTCAACAATTGTAGAGGTTTGACCATGTATATTAGATGTTGTCAATCCTAAGGTGTTTAATGTAGGTCTCATTTTAATCAATTTCATCAAACTAACCAACAACTGACATCTTTGGGAATCATTTAAAATTTCAAAATGATTATCCCAAAAAATGATTTGTCATTTAGAAAGATTTTCGACATTGGTTTCAAAATGTTTTCATCAATTTCAATAAAAAAATTAGGTTTCTTACGTAAAATCCTAGGAGGTGTTTTTGTCAAATTTTGTCTATCTATAGTTTCAACATGAATTTCCTTATTCACATTTTCATTATCTCCTTCAATTTCAACATTTGCTACATCATGAGTATTTAATTCTTCTTCAACATTGATAGTAAAAACATCTTCATCATGAGTATTTAATTCAACTTCAACATTGACAGTAGAAACATTACCTTGGTTCTTCATTGCTTACAATAGTTGGGGTTGAAGATGAACCTCTTCTTGATTCACGAAGATTTCGCATTCACTCAACATTTTGAATTTTGTTGGCCTCTAATTCATTTGGTGTTTTTTTACTTAATGACTTCCTTTTTTGACTTCGTTTCTTGTCTCCCATGATGTTTTTCTTCCGATGATAAGAAAAACATGTAGAAAAAGATAGAATTTCACATAGTAATTTATACGGTAAGGTCAGAGAGTAAAAATCACATGGTAATTCAAACATTGGGATGTGTGTAAATATGATTTAATAACCGTGATCATGATTTATAAACCATGATCATGATTTATAAAGCACGATTGTGGTACTTGCTATAAAAATGTGATCACGGTTATATCTGTATCATCAAATCTACCGACCCTAAGCCTCGGGAAATCTTTGTTTTTCCCCAACCAAAGCTATGGAAGGTCATTATGAAGTGTAAAAGGTCAAAAACCTCAAATTTTCTCTTCCAAAGACTTGAACCATGCTAAAAATTGAAAACATTTCACAAAAATGGTGCCATCGCATAGGGGAGACTGTTAGCTTCATAGAAATATTGATTTTAAAGTGAATAGAATAATATAAATATCATTTTATAATTTTTTATTAATAATAGGTTTTTAAGACATATTTTCCCATGAATGTTCATGTCTACGTTTAAGACTGTAACTTTTGTTTCGCTTATCAAAATGTGATAAAACTTATACCATCCCAAGTATGGACAAATTCTATACACATTAAAAAAAAAAAATTATTTTGATATTTTTTGATATAGTTATGGTGGGAAAACGGAAAGTGCTCCATTTTCTAAATATTTTCAGACCACTTTCACGAAAAAATCATTAAAAAAAAATTGCTCGAAAAAATACAAAATAAAATCCATCCCAAGATAGACAACTACATCTAACTTTTCACCAAATGAAAAAAAAATAACAAGATTTCGTCATCCAAATCATGGGCAAACGGACTACAATCTTATAAGTTTTTTTCAAAAAAAAAAAACCAAGTCATATAATTTTAAGTGTTTAATATAGCTAAACTTGTCCATTTTTTTAAAAAAATAGTATTTTAGAAACTAGATTCTGGATGCTACGATTCATATTTATATATTTTTTTCTAATTTTGAATGCGCATATTGCTAATAATCCCTACAAGTTGAGATTTTGCTGTTTTTGCAATATGACATCCATTGATGACCCCATTTTTGTCCACCAACTTCCTGCTTACCCATACATACATACATATATATATATATATATATATATATATATTATATATAATTACATGACATTTTTTTGTATGCCTATGTAATTGTATTCATATGGCATTTTAATTAATATATATGACCTATTCAAGAAATTTTATATTTATTGTGCATGTTAATACTATTTGGAACTAGATATTTTTGTATGAGACCTTACATTTCTAAGATTATTTTTGTATGAAACTAATATGATGTGCACTTGATAATATTCAAGACATTATGGATTATTTTTTCATTTATTCTGATGTATGTACTATTGTTTTCAATTTATAATATGCATCAAACTTTGGAAATCAATATTTATATATATGTATATAAAGAGTTACCTAATCTAAGTAATTTTTCATTCACTTATTATCAATGTGTATATGTGTATTTACCTTACTTGTGCTTCTTCTTGCTCATGGTCTCTTTGTACTGGTTCCTATCTTATCATGCACCTACTACATTATTTAATTCTTCTTAGTCTTCTACCCTATTAAAACACCTTACAATAATTAGGACCATCACTAACTTGATTCATAAGGCTCCAAACACCATTTTTGTTCATCTTACCAAAACTTTCAACTATACCCCTTAAGACAATGTTTTTTTCAAAAGCACGGATAAAATGATATATTGATTTTAACCAAAACTCTTACAAGAACCTTCAATAGTTCACTTTTTATGTCCCTAAGGTACTCCAAAAATATGGGACTCCAAATCCTTCTATATTTCTTTCTTTATTCAATTCACTTCTCTCATAATTCACACTTTTAAATACTAGCTCAATGTGTTTGTTAGAACATTGAGCCATGACTAAAAACTCTTTAAACATGCTTTCCAAAAACCCTATTTACACTACATTTGAAACCATCAAATCAGTTTTACAATTCCATATGTCATTAATGAATGGAATGTCACTAATTCATAAATACTCGACTTTCCAAATTTACTAGGTGATTGATAAGCCATGTGTGTTCTTAGCCATTCCGTATTCTTTGATTGTAATTTCCATGTCACTTGAGGCCTTGAAATCTTTTAAGGTGGTAATAGCCCCCTACTTTGTTATACTTATTTTTGCTTGATCTTGATCTAGGTTCTCCATGACACTCCAACTTCCCATTCTATCCTCACTCACTCATTTTCTCTATGAAACCACTCATCCATCCAGATGTATCAAAACTTACTTGAATAGATCTATGTTGAAGAAAAGCATATCCGAGAAAAATCAATTAGGATTGGTATGCCATCTTACAATGACAGTTCATATTGGTATTATGGTGGGATGAGGATTGGATCTCTTAAGGATCGTGTTCATATTCGATCCCACTCTCACTAAGAAAAAATATAAAAAACTAGCTTTGTATCACCATAAAATAGTTCTTAGGAGGAAGATCCCCTATCAAATTGTCATCTAGAAAGGATTATGACATGATAAGTTCTTAGGAGTCGAGGGAGATTTTAAACCTATCACACAAGCATGGAGAGTTATCTCTGGTAATACTGAAAGGAAATGAGCAAAGAAAATGAAACCTACATAATTAGATTTTATGGGTAATTAGGTACTATCAACATTGCAAAAATCTAAATGGGAATAATTTATTAATGTAATCATTTCTTGAAATTTAAATATTCGATTATACTAAGACCAAAACTAAGAAAATGGTGAGCTCAATACATTATGAGAGTTAGACCTGAGATTTGTAGAGAGAAAGGGAGAGAGAAACATGAGAGGGAAGAGAGGCCTTCAGAGGTTGACAATCCATTGCTAATATTTGGCAAAGAGGTAAATGCTCATGGTATCCAAACCAATTTATTAAAAGAAAATGTTACCCAATGAAGGATATCTGGAGGCTTTGTTTTGTGGGATATAGCCATATCTGATTTATCTTGTCGGGAGCTAGTCCATTAAGAGATTAGAAAAATGGCTATAACATCGACGAGTGATTTCTCGGACTCGTGGCACCTAGAGATGTATCGTTATATCTTACACCTTAAATTTAGGGGGGACTCTCTAAAAATCCTATCTCAGTATTTTCCATGTCAATTTGGTTCTCTCATTGTCATATTATTTACAAACACTCAAAATATTGTAGTTTTGAGAGTTAGTATAAGAGGTTCAAATGCATTATTTTACAAATGCATTATCCAATTTGGCACCAATGTTTCTCCGTATGCAACAACATCTCCGGAAGGCCAAATGAACACTAGTGGAGGATTCATTTCGATACGGGAAAATGATGTTGCTACCGGGCTACCTCGTCACGGGCGTAGTCCTTAAGATCCTGGATAGACCAAAACCATTACTGGATCAATTTATCGATAGTGATTTCTAAATTCATTGAGGACTTCTATATGTCTCGACAAGATCCTACAATTTCAAGTAAGGACCCTTTTTAGAAATCACATCACACCCTTTTTTCCATCTTGATTTGGCTACCTCTCATTGTTATTATTTGCAAACATTTGAAATAATCCATGGGTAGTTTTTATCAATGTAAGGAATTACACAATCATTATTTTGCAAATGGTAGCTCGTGGCACCAAACCACCTATGTCAACACATCTTGATTCAAAGGAAACAAGAAGGATTCATTTTGATTGATAACCCCTGTTGTTTTTTAGCTAGCTCATCTTGCGCAGATCCCTTAAGATTTTGAGACCAAAAATGCTATAACTTTGATGATGTTTCTCGGCACATGACTAAGAAATATGGTCCTAATTAGATCCTACACCTCCACATAGGGATCCTCTAAAAATATTATCTAAAGTTTTTTTCCATCTCGATAAAGAAAGTTTCTCTGAGAGGAAAAGAGAGTGGGATTATTATTGTGAAACAGATGAAATATAAAAGTTGAGAGGAAGAGACTATAAGGTTGTCAAACGTATTATTTTGGGAATGGAAGCTCATGACACCAAAACAACTATAACAGATAAATGGGGGTAGATGTAAATACTAGTGAGGATTTTTTTGGTGTGGGATGGTTCCATTACTTCCAAGTTATCTCGTCTGGGCGTAGTCCCTTAAAATCCCTGAGACCAAAAAATGCTATAACTTCGACAGGTGATTTCTCAGACTTCATGGCACTTGGAGAGGTTTTGTTGGATCCTACACCTCCAAATTGGTACCCTCTACAAAATCATCTCTCCATTTTTTCCATATTTATTTGGTTCTCTCACTATTCTATTATTTGAAATCATGTGAAATACATTAGTTTGAGTAAGTGTAAGGTTGTCTAATGCATTATTTTACAAATGGAATATCATGGCACATAACCAACTATGTTAACATGTTGGGGTGGCTAGGTAACACTATTTGGAGGCTTTTTTTTGGTTCCAAATGGTGTTTTTGATTTCAAGCCCTACCTTGTTTCCAGTGTAGTCCCTTAAAAGCCCTAAGACTAGAAAATATTATAATTTCGATACGATGATTTTTAGACTTCGTCGTGGAACCTAGAGAGGTCTCGTCAAATCCTACACTTGCGTGAGGGATCCTATACAAAATTATATCTCATTTTTCTCCATTTTTATTTGGTTATCTCTTTTTCTATTGTTTGCAAACACGTGAAATAATGTAGTTAAGTCGGTGTAAGGATGTCAAGCATATTGTTTCACAAACGGTAGCTCGTGGCACCAAATTGATTTGCACCAACATGTCTGGATGGCCAAGTGAATGTTATTAGAGGCTTCATTTTCATGCAAGACAATGTCATTTCTTCTAGACTATCTCTTCCATGAGTAGTCCCTTAAGATCCCTTAGACCAGAAAATGATATAAATTCGACGAGTGATTTCTCAAAATTTGTGGTACCAAGAGACATCTCGTTAGATCCTACACCTCCAAATAGGTACCCTATACAAAATTATATCTTGGTTTTTTCCATCTTGATTGGGTTCTTTGGTTTTCCTATTGTTTGCAAATGTGTGAGATATTGTAGTTTGAGTTAATGTAACGTTTTCAAACGCATTATTTTGCAAATGGTAGCTCGTGGCACCAAACTGATTATGCTAACACGCCTAGATGGCCCTCTTGAATGTTATTAGAGGCTTCACTGTGGTGCGTTCCGAGTGTCGTTACTTCTCGGCTACCTCGTCTAGCGCAGTCTCCTTAAGATCATTGAGAACAAAAATGTTATAACTTTGACGGGTGACTTCTCATATTCCATGGCACCTAGAGACATCTCGCTAAATCCTACACCTATATGTAGGGACCCTCTACAAAATAATATCTCATTTTTTTCCATCTCGATTTGGTTCTCTTATTGTCCTATTGTTTGCAAATGTGCCAAATACTACAGTTTGAGTCAGTGTAAGGTTGTCATATGTTATATTTTACAAATGGAAGCTCATGGAACCAAACCAACTGTGCACACACATCGGGATGGACTGGTAAATACTTGGGAGGTTTCATTTCAGTTCCCTATGCTCCCTATTCTTCCGAACTATCTTGTCTGGGTGGATTCCCTTAAGAGCCTTGAGACCAAAAATATTATAACTTTGACAAGTGATTCCTTGGACTCGTGGCACCTAATGAGGTCTCGTTAGATCTCACACCTCTACATTAGTACCCTCTACAAAATCATATCTCCATTTTTTCCATATCGATTCAATTATTTTGTTGTCTTATTGTTTGCAAACACTTGAAATATTGTAGTTTGAGTCAGTGTAAGGTTTTCAAATGCATTATTTTGCAAACGGTAGCTTATGGCACTTAACCAACTATGCAAACACATCTAGATGGCTAGGTTAACATTAGTGGATGATTCATTTTGTTGTGAGATGATGTCATTGCTTTTAAGCTACCTCGTTCGAGCGTAGTCCCTTAAGAGCCCCGAGACCAAAAATGTTATAACTTCGACGGGTGATTTCTCGGACTCCGTGGCACATAGAGATGTCTCATTAGATCCTACACCTCCATATAGGATAATAATTATATTTTCATGACTAAACTTGAGGGTGATTTGGAAATCTCAAAAAAATGACTTATCATAATAATGACAAATAAATCCAACTAACAATAGTTAATCATTAATAAGTAAATCGATGGTAAGACAATCAATGTCTACCACGTACCACCTCAAAATTCCAAATCTCATTTCATTTAAATTTGCTTCAAAAAAATGTTAGGTGAAATGAACTCACCATTTTATTCATGCTTGTATAGGTCTATAATGTCAATTCCCCCAAATTTTAAAAATATGGAGAACTTGGAAAGCCGAATTGCTTTGCTAAAACTAGCCTTGTTATTTCATCCTGATAAAAACAATTTCCCAAGAGCAGAGGGATGTTTTAAACTTATCACACAAGAATGGAGAGCTCTCTCTGATAATACTAGACAGGCTACTTATGACACCATGAGAAAATGCCAATAAGAGCACAACCCCACCTTCCACCAACCTGAATTCCACAAGCGTTGCCTTTGCCATTAGCATTGCCAATAATATAAATATGAATAATTATTCAATTGTGGATTCCTTTCCTAAAACTTCCATATTTAATGACCATGACCGAACTAGAACCAGAACAGAACTAGAAACAAAAACAGGACTAGGAACACGACCTAGACTAGCAATTTGAGAGGATTTTTGAGGTTTAATTTTATTTTCCAATATGCATTACTCCAATAGTTGACAATGTTTCTCCAAATTAAATAACATTATGACGTAAACACTCGATGATTCCTTAATTTCCAATCCTATTATGGACCCTAGTAGTCCTCGATCCTTGGATACGAGTGAGACACCATTACTTGGCTTTCATTTATAACAATAGAGATAATTGTAAATTTGTGTTATGACCTCTAAATCTATATGCATTTCAATTTGATTGGAAATCAAATCGCACCCTCCACTAGGCTTGATGACTTCCCTTATCTTCTTAAAGGAACTTTTGAAAGCATCCATGGGTTTAATCATAGATAAATTATCTATGAATGGAAGGTCACTAAGCCATAGGCCAACTGACTCCCGTTCAGAAATAAAAAAAGAAATATTTACTAGGCAAATGATAACCCCTGTGTGTTCTTAGCCATTCCCCAGATGTTGTGCTTATTTTGTACAAGCGACTCAATGATGGTTTTAGGCATGAGTAGTATGAAAGTTGCGAGTTCTTGTTACTTAAGTAGTAGTGTTGAAGTTTTAATTTTGAAGGTACATTGATTATGTTGAAGGTGGAATTTGGAAGCCATATTATTATTTTTTATTCTTATTACTAATTACCAATTAAATATAATTCTCTAGATTTAATTTTCATTTCTCATCTTCCACGTCATATTGAATAGCCGATTTGATAGAGGAGCTCTCGGTGGTTCGAGCTACTTTGTCTAGGCATAGTTCCTTAAGATCCCCGAGACAAAAAAATAATATAACTTCAATGGATTATATATCATCTGTGTGGCTTTGAAGAGGTACTTTTTGATCCTACACCCCCATGTTGGGATCCTCTACAAAATTATGTCTCAGTTTTATCCATCTCCATTTAGTTCTCTCATTGTGTTATGCCATGCTGTGATGTGAAAAATACTACAATTTGAGTAATCGTAAGATTGTCTAATTCAATATTTTTCAAACGGAAGCTCTTGGCACCAAAGTAATTGTGTCAATACATCGGGTGGTTAGGTAAACACTAGGGTAGGCATCATTTTGGAGGCCGAAGCTCCTAGTGCTTTGGGATACTTTGTCCGAATGTGGTCCCGATAATTTTAATAAGATATTTTTACAATATAGGTGGTGAAATGAGGAATTTTGTTTTTTTGTTACTTTCTAATATTTAATTTCCATTAGCTTTACTTACCTTCGAGAATAATAAATTCTCTACTAATGCTGACAACCACATGAAGGTGGAAGATTTTTGGCACCACTAACCTACATGAACATGTTACTAAACAATTAAATAGAATTTTAAACCCTACATAATTTAAATAAATATTCAAATTAAATTCATGAAGAACATACCTTTGTAAATTAAGTGCCTTCTCATTAAAAGCACACTCCAAAGTTTGCCCATATATATCATGTCACTATTCAAAATTCCTTCCTCCTTCAGAGAGAAAATTGAAAGGATTCAGAAAAAAAATTTATGGCAAGGCATGGAAGAAAAGTTCAGATTTCACCTTGTGGCCTGGGATAAAGTCTGCACCCCTAAATCTAGGGGAGGGCTGGGAATAAAAAATATTGAGAAAATGAATGAGGCACTCATTGCTAAGATGGGCTGGAGATTGCTTTCTGAGAAACAACCCTGGATTGATGTCATTAAAACAAAATACTTGAATCGCCAGTTTGTTTACTCCTATCTCGCATGATGAGCAACTCCCCAATGGTTCCATTTTTGGAATAATCAGTTAAGAGTAGAAACTTCATTAAGAAGGGAAGCAAATGGAAAATTGGGGATGGCAGCGACATTAACTCACGGGAGGATAACTGGTCCAATGATAATCTCTTGGAGAGATTTGGGACTGCTAAGGACAGTCTTATAAGAAAATATGGAACTAAAGTCAAGGACTACATTGATGGAAATGGCACCAACAAGAATTGGAAAAGACTTACTATGGAAAGTATTGAACTGAAACAGACTATTTCCTCCCTCCAAGACCTTTTGGATCTCTTCCCTTTGTGTCAGCTGGATTCCAAGGATGAGCTGATCTGGAGAAATTCACACGAGGGTAAATACTCAGTCAAATCTGGCTATACCAGTCTTTTCCACAGTAACCAATCAGACTTTAACTGGAACTTGATCTGGATGCCTGAGTTAACCCCCAAAATAAATTTTTTTCTTTGGCTGGCCATCAGAGGTAAAATTCTCACCACTGACAATTTGATGAAAAGAGGATTTATCATTCCCAATTGGTGCCACCTTTGTAGGAATAACTATGAAGACATTAGACATCTGTTCATACACTGTGATTATGCCTTTAGAGTTTGGAACTTTGTCCTTTCCAAATTTGAAGCTCTCTGGGTGATGCCGGAGGATCTTACTCAGCTGTGGAACCAATGGAACCCACCATTCAGACATTGTGCTATCAAAAGAATCTGGAAATTAGCCATCCCGCATTTAATTTGGAGGATCTGGAAGGATAGAAATAATATAGTTTTTAGAAATAAGAAGCAGAATTTTAAACTCACTACTGGCAAGATCTCCCAAGGCATCAAAGAGGACATGGCCAGATTTAAACCTCCTAAGAACAATTGTTACCCTGAAAATGAAAAGCACATCTTATCAAATTGGCAGATCGGATATTGGAGCAACCCCGGGAATAGTGTGGATAGATCTTTGGTCAAATGGCATCCCCCTGAATCCAATTGGTTCAAGCTGAACTTTGATGGTGCCTCTAAGGGGAACCCTGGAACAGCAGCTGGAGGAGGAGCAATACGGGACCATAAAGGTAATTTGATTGTTGCATATGCTGGAAAAATGGGAATCCAAACCAATCATTTTGCAGAAGCTTTATCTGTTCTCTGGGGTTTGAGAGTTGCTCGGGCCCAAAATATCCAGAACCTCATTGTTGAAGGGGACTCCCTTAATATTATTAATCTGCTTAATCAGTCCTCTTCTCCTAGCTGGAATATCAAAGATTTTATCTCTGAGTCCATAAGCATCAGTCATACCTTCATGACAAAGATCGAGAATCATACATACTTACAGGGAAGGAAACAAACTGGCCGATGCAATGGCCAATTATGGCATTAATTTAAATTTCACTATTTGGGATAATGATAGTATCCCTAATCAGCTTCACAACAGCATACATGCGGACCTTCACACGCAAACACTTTAATCTTTGGAGGAAATCCACAAATTCTTCCACAGGTGCTGTTTTAGTTTATTTGGCGTGGCATATGATATCTACTCCAAATGATAGCAAGATTTTGTTTAGGAACTTCAAGTGGAGTTGTCTAAATTTAAAAACAGCGCACGCGGGAAGTACAATAGCTGTTGATATTCGGTTGCCAAGCTCCGCGAAAACCGAAGATAACTACAAGGTGAAAGCTGACAGGATAAGGGTTTTCACGCGCGACTTCACGCAGACTCAGATCGGCAATCCTACAGCCGTTCGTGGGAGGACCAACGGCTACAGTTCCCATTTTTATGCGACCCGCAACGGTGAGAAACGAACCACTCTCAACGCCCAAAGGTATTTTGAAAATTGTTGTAACCAGCACATCCTTGTGAAGATGGGAGGGCCTCCCTGCCAGATTGAGCCGTGTGCAGACCCTGACTGGAAAGATAACACTGAGCTCTGGAACATTCTTAGTATTGGCGGATTCACCAACTTTGTGGAGAGAGTGCAAGGGCATGATCAAAGCATCTCTGTTCGCTTTGCCAAGGAGTGGAATGAGAGGATGGTCGACTATGGAGGGCAGAAGATTCTTATTAATGATGAACTCATAGCCGAAGCGACTGGCCTCAGCTTGGAAGGATACCGCTTTTTCAACAAGAGGGTTATCAAAGAGGCTGAAGAGAGAAGATTTGTGGAGGAGGAGGAGAAGCTTATATTCAACACCGCGGGTCTGCTTGTTAATTCAATTCCTTCTCCGTATGATGAAGTCACCCGCATGATGATTCGCTACATATCCTTGGAAGGCAGGTTTGTTACTGTCCCTGCCAAGCACCTTGTCTTTTTGAATCACTTTCGTAGGAGTAGGTTGGTTTGCTTCCCCCACTATCTGTTAAACTCTCTTGAGCGCTCCATTTTGGAGTTCCAGAAGCATACCCGGGCGGTTCCCCTTCACCAAGGGCTTATTCTGCTTATTCACAAGCACTGCCTTATCAAATTCCCCGGTCTCCCTTCCTCTCCCGGCCTGGCTTTGTTGGGCTCCGTTGCTGCCAGTCCTGTCTCCCCTGCTGTCCCTGCTGCTGCCCCCGCCTCCGGTGCTGATGCCCCCATGCAGGCTGCTCATGCTTCTCCTTCTTTTCCTCCTGCTGCTGCCCCTGCCACCCACACTGTCTCTACTTCTAAACGTGTCACCAGGGCTTCTAGGAGACTCAACCTTGAGTCTACTGCTGAGGGGGATGAACCTTTGGATGACATTGCTCGTGATCTGCTGAACATTAGTAGTGCCAGTCCCCAGGCGGCACCAACGGATAACCCTTCTAGAAGATTGGAGGCCTTAGAGGCTGAGCTTAAATTCTTTGAAGGATGAGGTAAAAAATCTTGCTAAACAAAAAGGCAAAAAAAAGCATTGAGGGAGAAGGGAGCATTGGCAATAGCCAGCTTGATGAAATATACAAAAAACTGACCTCCCTTGACTCCCGCCTTGGGAAAACGAAGACTAGGCATGAGTATAATATTGCAGCATTCAGGGCCATAGAGGAATTCATCGAAGGTCATGCAAGAAGTGTTTCGCATCTCAGCGGTGTCCCGATTACTCTTTGGGGCAATGAGAAAGAGAGTAAAAGAACCAGAGAGGAGCTCGATAAGACGGATGCTGCTCATATGACCACGCTGGGTATGTATCATGCTTGGAAAAAAGTAAAGATGAGTATTGATCAAGCGGCCAAGAAGTAGTCCAGTTTTACTACTGCTTCTTGGCTGTAGGCTTGCTGTTTTGTTGCCGTTGTTTTGCTGTTAAGTCTCGTTTGTGTTGCTGTTTCTAGGCTTCGGTGTTCTTTGCTGTAACTTTTGTGCTTTGATACAGCTTCTCTGCTCCTCTCTCTTATTCAGGCTTTTAGGCCTCCTTTTGTACACAAGGGTATAGTCCCTTTCAAAAAACTATTTACCAATATTAAAAAAACATACCTTTGTAAATTGAATCCAATGAACCACATGGATCAACTATACTCTTGATGGTAGCAAGAATTTCTTCATGATTTGATTCATGAACCTTCCATGATTCTTGTTTAATGGCCCACCTCGATATTTGATCAATTTAATATTTGTTGCAGTAACTAAATGTGAATAGTGGAGTATCTTTAGATGTACTTCATAGTCTTCAAACAACCAAGTGTTTAATTTTTTATAGGATATCATCGAAGCCAAGTTCCAGTGAATTCCACTCGACCTAGTGGGATACTCAAGGCCTTCACCATCAATGACTATGGAAGTCAATTTTTTTGGTCCTACACAACGAGACAAGAAGTAGTTTGTTCCTCTTCATTAAATGTTTTAGTAATAACTACAAAAATGTGCCCAAAATCACAAAGTAAAACTCAAGTCAAATTTAAAATACATTAAAATTTGATCATTTGATAATTTATAAATCTAAAAAAGACATACATATGTACCTTGTTGTACTAAATGAGAGACTTGGTCAAAGTCGGGGGATGTTGTCATATGATCGAAGACACTGCAAGTTGTAATGTTCATGGAATCTCATATACATTTTTAAGTGGAATTAGAGGTCTAAAATCCATTCATCCACCCTTGATGTGACTCACATTCATTCCATGCAAAATCAATTCATGATATACAAAAACATGCCATGCACCTAGTATAAAGAGTCAAAAACTTACATCTAAACTACGGAACCGGTGCATATCACTTGATCCTACAAACTGTCACACAATCTTCACATCTTGTAAAATATTGTTTCTTTATCAACCAGAAATATCTACAAACTATTGAACTATCTTGAGAGACCATGTTCTTGACACACCAATCAACAATGGATATTTCATCCAGTAAATTTAGTACCATCCTTGAACTTTAACTCTTCTCTTGCAAATTCTCTTTTCACACATGCTCGTGCACCATCATGCTCTCCTTTCCCATGTCCTACCTCATTCAAACTCCATATATATTGTACACTTGTTTATTTTTGCATCCTACTTAGCCAATAAAACATATGTGCATTCTTAAATTGTGATGTACATTTGTTTGATCAAATGTAATGTTGATTGAATAAAATGTTCCTCTCACTCAAGTTCACATAAAACACCAGGAAACACCCTTGCACATATACGTAGAATATGTCGATCATCAATGATGTATAATATACTCTCTTAATACTTTTCGATCTTGTTGAGTGCTTTACGGAGAGTGCATGAATGTTATATGCACGATAATAGTAACTTGCACCGAGTTATGGTATATAGACTGAACTTCCATTTGTGGCTATAATGTGTAATTATCTATGAAGTCAACTACTCAAACAATAGTGCTAAGTGGGAATTTTTCCTTTCTTAACTTGAATTTTTCATCCAACCATCAAGCTCTATGTATGTGCCTTGCGCTCATAAACAAATTCCTCTCGAATTTGATCAAATATTCTAATACAGTAACTATTTTATAACAAGCTCACACCTCTTAGATTCTTTTCCATCTTTTAATTGATATGCCACCAATTTATTATTGTTGAAACCAACCATTTATTTTCCTATTGAATATGTACTCTCTAATGGATACAACTTTTCAAATTTGGAAATCCACCACCTACATTGCACATTCCATCCAAACATGTTTTGTTATAAAAACTTATCTAGTTGATTTTTCACAAAATATTATCGAAATAACTTCCCTTGAATATTTTTGTGGGAAATTCAATCCACGCTCCTGCAACATGATGTTAGTATGCAAAACATGATGTATTTGACAAAAATATCATAATTCATTGAAAATTCAACATGATGCATGCAGCAACAAGTGGTACATGATTGATTAATTTTCACATAAAAGGGTTTGTTCATTTCAAAGAATATTTGACCAATGTTAATTTGTGAATTTTCATTCATAAACTTAGAGAATAATTGTGTTTGATTCACGATTACGAGAACATATTTGTAGTGCCCACTTCCCTTTGACATTTATTACTGTTGATTTCGATACTATTGACTATGCTTATGGACATTTTATATTATTATGACTTAGCATGATGTTAGATGTTAGATATACTAGATTGTTGTTGATTTCAATTCTTAGTATGATGTGTGTGGACTTTTAGAGACATTTTTATATTGATGATGATATGTTGTTGACATGATTATATATATTTCTAACATGTGATTTTTGTCATATTGAGTAGACCTAAACAATTGAACTAATCTTGTGATCATATGGATATTGATGAAATGTAGAATCGAGATATTGTTAGAAATTGTAAATGATATCGTTACTTTCCTAGATGATGTTTTTATTCATATATAGACGATTATGGATTATATTGTATATTTTATCCTTGTTGTTTTGATGCTTCCATGAGGCCGAAGGAGGTATTATGTGTTTTGCAAGTAAATATATTCACAACAAACAATGGGGGATTGGAGACCAACCACATTGGAATGCTAGGTGAATTCAACAAGGGTCACCATGGAAACATGTATTTTTGTGTATGTGTGTTGAATTGTTGGTTAGGGGATTTCCATGGTGGGATCACCTCTAATGGTGACCAAGGGGTTATGTGTTGTCTTTTATTTAGTTCCCTTTACTTAATGTTAGTATGTAATTTTTAGTGATGTAATTTATTGTATTAATTATTTGGAATTTGGTGTATTTGTTTCCCCTTTATCATTAATGGGTTTAAGTGTCTCTTTTAAGTAATTAATCTTGTTCTAAACTAAATTATGAATGGGTCAAAAGTAATGCATTTATTAGATTGGATGGCTCTTGGATTGTGTGTTTTAAGTCGATTGTTTGAGATATTGAGTGTTGTACACCCCACCCCTTCATGGAAATTCGAATTTGGCATTAAGGGTCAATTTTGAAGGCTTGTGGGAAAAGTTAAACTTGTCTCACACCTCTTAAATTGCTATGTCAACCGTACCTATGGATTGGGGGTCAAAAATATACCCCAGTAAGTGTTTTGTAAGTCAAAAAGTGACATTTATTGCACTTTTTTACATGGGTTTTTAATTTGTCCTTAGGGGGTGTGGGCTTAGATTGTGTGTATAAGTAATTTGTCATTCCTCTCACCCGCAAATTTATTGTGCATTGGGGTTGAGGTTTGACTTGTGAGGTGGATTTGAGGATGAGTGATATGGCATCCTACATGGAGCCACCTCACCCTCCTCTCTCCATTTTCTATTTATTGAAGTTCTTTTTCTTGTTTGGGGGTTACTTCATTCTTTTGTGCTCTTGCAATTTTGGGAGTTAGAGGATTTTTGGAGTGCTTGTGGATTTTCTTGGATCTTGTTGGTGACTTTTGTGAGATTAAAGGAGCTTGGTGTTGGACTATTGGATCAAGCTCTACCATGGAAAGGTAGGAGCTAAACTCTTTATAAATGCTTTCTTTTTATTTTGTATGCATATGTGCTTGTTTTTTAGTGTTTTGTTATGTTTTTTGGGTGCTTGGGTAGATTTCCTAAGTGTGGTGGTGCATTGGGGTTGAGGTTTGACTTTTGAGGTGGATTTGAGGATGAGGGATATGGCATCCTACATGGAGCCACCTCACCCTCCTCTCTCCCTTTTCTATTTATTCAAGTTCTTTTGCTTGGTTGGGGGTTACTTCATTCTTTTGTGCTCTTGCAATTTTGGGAGTTAGAGGATTTTTGGAGTGCTTGTGGATTTTTTTGGATCTTGTTGGTGAATTTTGTGAGATTAAAGGAGCTTGGTGTTGGACTATTGGATCAAGCTCTACCATGGAAAGGTAGGAGCTAAACTCTTTATAAATGCTTTCTTTTATTTTGTATGCATATGTGCGTGTTTTTTAGTGTTTTGTTATGCTTTTTGGGTGCTTGGGTAGATTTCCTAAGTGTGGTGTAGGAGAGGACTATAGGGATATTTTATGTAGGGAGGCATAAGATTTTATTTCATGTTTTGGAGGATTTTGGGTTGGGTGCCCCAACTTGGACAAGGAATTCTTGCATTTCTTACTTTTTTCTTTTATGAGGGAGGCATAAGAGTATGTGGGAGGCATAAGAGGTACTTGAGGGAGGCATAAGAGTGTGTAGGGGTTTTGAGATATGTGTTGGAGGTTTTTAAGGTGGGAACCCATTTCCCATTGGGAGGCATAAGTGACCTCCCCATAGGTTCTTGCTCCTTTGGCTCTTCATTAGAAGCCTTGTATATTTTGTTTTTTATTCCTTCTTGTGTTTGTAGTTTGAGTTGGTTGTGTTTTATAATGGTTGTGAAATACTTGGTTTTGTGTTGTGGAAGCTTGTTTTTGTCATGTGTTAGATCCACCTTTCATTGCAATGTGGTTGGGGCTTGGGGCCAATGAGGAGGATGGCTTCTCCTCCTCATTGGAAATCTTGGTTGGGTGGAGAGTGTTGCCTCTCCCCCATTTTTTTTGTGGATCAAGCAAATCATGAAGGATCTATCTTGTTGGTGATGTGAATCTTGGAGCTTTGTTGGAGTCCTTAAGAACTTTCCCTTGTGACAAAACCTTCTTATTATTATTCCCACTTAAGGTGGAGGAACTTGTAATATTGTATTTATTTGTAGCTTACATTCTTGTATAATTTCCCACTTTAAGTGGAAGACATTGTAATAATATTGTGAAGAAAAGTGGCATTTAATTATGGGATATGAAATTTTCATTGTACATTGGAAAAAAAAGAAGGAAAGATTTGTGTTGTAAGCTAGTCTTGTGAAATAGAAAAAAAAGTTATTATCTTTATTTGAAGTTTTAGTTGTATTGTGAGAAAATAAGTTATTTGTTTTAAAATAAATGAGCTATGCTCAATGGGAAAAGAAAGTTTACTTTCATTGTGAAATTGTATTATTGTAAAAGAGAAAGAAGAAATATAGAAGTTGTAAGATGTTAAAAATGTATGCATAGTAAACTTGAATGTATAACAAAGTTGTTGTAGTTATTTTGAATATATGAGTTGTAGTGAAAATGAAAGAGACAAAAAATTTGAGATAGGGAATTGTTGCATTTTGTAGTAATAAAAATTAAAATGTTAGAAGTAGATTTAGATCCTTTTTACTCTTGGAATTGAAAGGAAAGTTTGTTAAACACAGTGTAAATGAATCTTGTAGATGTTTTTTTATTATCAAAATAGGAAATGTTTAAATTGAGTAAATTGTTACCATAGAAATGAGTAAATGAATTTAAACCTTGCAAATGAATAACTTAGACATGTAAAATTAAGTTCAGAATGACCATTTCAGTACCCTAGCAACTTTTGTTTTTAAGAAAACTCCAAAGTTTAGGCTCATTCTTAGGAACATGACCGCCACCCTGTGTAGAGCGACAGTCTCGTAACCACCGCTCAAGCAAGGTAGAGGTCTCATAACCGCAGCTTCGTAAGGTAGCGGTTCATGATTTGTCACCGGGTAGGGTGGCGGTCGGAGACCGCCACCCTATCTTAGGTGGTGGTTCTGTCACTTTCGACAGTAAATCCCTAGGTCTGTGGATCTGCACAAACTTTATCTTGGCCTAATTAAAATTCTAAGGTTGTAAAAACCACAAGGAAACCACCAGCAACTAAATAATGGCTAAGTCTTGTTGTTTAAAGCAAAGGCATCTCTAAATGGTAAATTAAAAGAACTCATTCTCATTTATATCAATGGGGGTAGGGTTTTCCCAAATAGAGAACCCCAAATACAAATAGCTTTGAAGTAAAACCAGATTGGTAAAGGAAATCCCTTCAATCCTTGCATGGGAGAAATTACAATAATAAACCTACAATCTAAACTAATCTAAGCTTGTTTTCCTTGTAGAATCCTCCATAGTTCTTCTTTTCTTGCTCCCATGGCTTCCTTTGCTCCAACCTATAAATCAAACAAGAGAAAATAGACCAAATGAGGAGAATAGAATAAAGGAAAGGTTTTAATAAGAATTCATAAGGAATTTTAGGGTTAGTTTGGAACCCTAGGATCTAGTGGCCACAATTGAATTGATCTAAGGGTGGAGGATCAACCCTAATTTTTTTGGTAGGAATATATTTTTAAAATGTTTAAATTAAATCCTTAAGGGTATGTGTAGATGGGTGAATGGGGCCATTTAATTGCCTTGGGGTGCAAAGTCTTTATTAGTTCTTAGTATGTTTTAGGAATTTAATAAAAAGGACTTTAAGCTATTAGGATAATGAAACTAAAATAATTAAGCATGAGGTTAACCATTTTGGGATTGAACATTAACTAAAGAGGAGAAAACATTTAACCAAGTAAATTAAATTAGGGCACCTTACTAAATGACTTTTAATTAATCGACCTTAGAGATAAAGTAAATTAAATATTTAATCATTTAACTAGACCTAGTCCTTCAATTGTAAAGTTGAGATTATTGGTGTAAATTAATTTAATGTACCTAGGGTTAATACCCTTGTATCTTTTAACTAAACAAAAAAATAGTCACAATTTTCGGGATAAGTGTTAGGTTTTAACATGTTCCTAGAACGTCATTTTATGAGTGTTACAATATTTTTTTTGTATCTTTTCTATTCGGTGACACCAAGTGTGTGTTAGTATAGAATCATAGCACCCTTGAATGTCTAGGTACACGCAGAGGCCTGACGCTTGTTTGGAAACCTTCCCCCAATTTTACTCTTGGATTAGCATCGTGTTAACACTTGGCACCCTCCACTGACATGTCTCTACTTTTGACTATTCAACCCCGACCCTATTCCTTTATGAAAGCGAACACACAGAATTTCCGTGCTCATTTAGAAACCCACTCAGGATTTTACCTTCAAAGGAGTTTCGGGTTGACATGTGGAAGCCTCTACAGGATCTTAGACTTTTCAACGACCGCTCTTACCTTTTCGAACCCTGAACATGTGGCGAGCTAGCATTCGCTCTCCATACTTAGTTGATTTTGGGCCTGCTCTATCCCATTTTTCAACTTGGAATATGTGGCAAGCCCACGCTCATTTGGGCCTCCGCTTTTAGATTTACCTTTAGAGATGCGCCAAGTGATGCATGGCAGCTTCCGCTAGCTCACTTTTATACTTATTCTTTTTAGGCTCACCCGTCCATTTTTTTGACTTTTAGCTACCGACTCTACCCCTATTTAGGTTTGGGGCATGTGGGGCCTAGCTTTTTTCAAGTCTCCCCTTTTGGATTCAATCTTTGGAAGTGCATTTTTAGACACTTGGCAAAGCATCCACCGAATCTCGTACTTAGGCAATTTTGGGGCTCATTCTAAATCATTTCAAAGCTTGACGACTTCGAGATTTCACCATTTCTTCTCCTTTGAGCCTCTAGCTTCTTTGACACTGTCTTCTCCTTCCCCGACCCTGCTATTCCATTTTAGAGCCCGCCTGCAACTTGTTTGCTAGATTTGAAGCATGGGTTCATTCGACAAAGTCGTTTTCTTGAATTTCCACTTGCACAAGGTCGTCTCGATCTTTCGCAGGACCTATCACTCCATTGTAGAGTCCCTCTGTTTCCTGATTATAGGATTTGAATGTGATTTCTCTAGTTTCTTCTATGCGGGGTCGTGGCTGGCCAATTTTACCTGCAGGGGTAAAATATGGATAACAATGTGTCTCATTCCAAAATTTTACAATTTATTATTTTAGAATATCATATGTATTCTTGTCTTTTCATGGGAGTCTACTAACGAAATCCCAATACTCGGTGTTATTGACTGACTCAAGACTTTTGCGTCTCTCTATTACTTTCATTAGTGTTTTTCTATGTAGCTTCAAAGCACCGCTTTTTTTCTAATCAAGCATTTATTAACTATTTTATAATTTATTATACAATTATTAAGTGCATGTCATGTAGCATTATTATCTTTCGTGTGTCTTTTTGGCACCTATAGTTTGGTATGCTTTATGTATATTTTCAACAAATGATGCATTTTTATTAACAACATTACATGTTAAAAACCCTGTGGTCTTCATTTTAGCTATCATCTTAATTAATTTTATCAATGTAATAAATAATTGACATCTTTGTGTGTCATTTAAATTCACAAAGTAATTATCCCAAATTCCCTAGCTTTTTTCTCGCATTTTTGTCAAACATTTTGTTAGGCATTGGTTTTATAATATTTTCATCAATTTCAATTAAGTGAATTGGTTTTATTCGTAAAATGGAAGGAGATGTTCTAAGAGGTGAAGATTTGTTAAGAGGATTATTTTTTCATTCAAGTGTTTCCATAAAAATTTCAAGATTAAAATTTGGATTCTCAAGTAAAGGTTCAACATTTGGATTCTCAGAAAAGCTTCAACATTTGGATTTATATAAATTTCTTCATCCATACCAACATTACCATTCAATTCAATATCAAAATTCATAGAAAAATCATTATTCTTAGATATATTTGATACAACAGATGTACCTTTCCCTGCACGAAGTTTTTGCATCCTCTTCACTTTCTTAATTCTTAGCTCTTCCAATTTCTCCAAAGTGTCTTGTTATTGACTTTCTTTGCATCCTTACGTCATTTTTTGTCACCCATGATTTAAGAATAATATATTGTGGGGTAGTGGACAAGATGAACTACTCAAAATTCACAAAGAATGTATAGAAATCTACAAATCGAGAAAGAAATAGGATAGAAAACCTATGAAGGAGGGGAAAAATACGTTGGGGGCCATAAATATGTAAAGAACATAACATGTTCATGTTATTATATTCCCCATTTTCCAATCCATTCCTCAAGGATTTGATCTGGTTTGCATCCCCAAGCATGAGGCATGGACCTACACAAACACAACAAACCGCGTGTTTTTGTAGGAAAATGCAAAAATGCCACTTCTACCATGATAAATCAACATAAAACGATCGATTCATTTAAAAAATATACCACGATGTAGAGAAAAGTTTCTTCTTTCTAAAAATAGAATTTTTCAAATTTTCTAACTTATATAATATTTTCACATTATTTATTTTTTAACTATGCCCTTTTATAGCTATTTTTTTAATTTTAAACATGTCTATCTTTTGTCATGTATCTTTTTTGGCTCATTGAAATTGAAAAAAATATATACTAGCCCAAACTACGCCCAATTCTATATATATTCAAAAAAATCTAATTTTTGATCTTTTTTAGGTAGTTAGGGGGGGCACGATCGAAGCTCCATTATATTTTTAAATTTAAAATTCTGTAGTAGAAAAATTATTTTAAAAACACTCGCTAAAAAAATCAAAAAGAAAATTGAGCCCAAACTAGATGCTCCTAGCTATCTTTCTACCAAAGGGTTTTCAAAAATACTAAATGGTGCTCAAAAAATGGTAGGGGCCACAAAAGTCGATATATTATGTTTTTTAACAAAAACAGAGCCCCCGTTGGTATTTTAGTTATTTGACGACTTAAACTTATCTGTTTTTAATAAAATTTAGTAGCTTAGAAACTAGACTCAAAATGTTACAATTCATGTTCACACAACATGTTCCAATTTTAAGTGTAACTATTTCAAAAACTCGTACAAGTTGAAGTTATTTTTTTCTCAAAAAAATGCGTCCACTTAAGACCTCTTTTCGCCCCCAACTTGTTGCACTTACCCGATTGCTTTATGATTTTGTTCTTGTAGTTGGTGTCAATCTGCCTTAAAAATATATCTAAATGCCTTTATCTTTGCAATATTTTGTTTAATCTATTTTGATCATCTTGAAATTATAGAGCACTATCTATTACCATTTTTCTACGCATTTTCTCATTTGTACTTCATATTCTTTGGTGACATTTCATCCTTTTTTATCACATCTTTCTCTTTCAAACTCATTTTGACATTGTATTTGTCCCTTTGTCATTTTTTTAAATAGTTTTCTTCAATATTTTTAGCATAATCTATTCGATGTTCTCTTCATTTCTCCTTAGTTTAAAAATGCAAAAGTGATTAATCCATACCTCCATATATAAATATTTAAATGGAATTACATGTCCCATTTAATTTAATTAACATACATTCAATATAAGGTATTCCCATATATAATTAGCATTGATTTATAAGTTCATTATTAAATTATTATTATGAAGTTGAATAAATAATTATATAATAAATTAATGACCTGTTTATTTCAATTGGCCAATATTTTTATAATTATAATTTAATGTTATTTGTGTAGAGTATTACAAGACGATTTACATAAAATTAACATAAAAAAATGTGACGTTAAGACATAATATATTAAAATATTATTGATTTCATAATTTAAATGTCTTTTTCAATATTATAGATTTCACAATTTACATGTCTCATTTCCATAGTTCCTATTTTATTAGTCTAGATGGAATACTCTATACTATTTTATCTTCTATTTTATCTTATCTCATTTTTTAAACCTAAAAATCTCAATGATTTTACAAAAATTACAAAATATTAAAAATTAAAATAAAATATATTAAAATACACTAGTATTTATTTTCATACAGGGATTAAAAACTAAATACTTTGAAATACTTTAAGTATTCGTGTTTTAAGATAGGTATGGCGATACATGTTCGGGGTTATATTTCCAGTGTATTTACCATCGAATTCTACATTTAGGAATAAAATTATTTGTAAATTCACCATTCAAATCCTATATTTATGTGTGGGTTTATTGGCAAATTCAATATGCAACGTTTTAAAAAAATCAGTTAATGGTATATATTTTTTATAAAAATTCAAGAAAATTTGCATAATTTATTATGGATTTTATATTATAGCATAAAACTTGTCGTTTACAAAGACACAATACACAACATATTAAAATTGAACCAAAATTATTGTACACAGAAATAATGGTTAAAGAAAAACAATGGAATATGAATGAGCAATAGTAAAAGTGAATAAGCAGCATGGAAGATGGATGAGCATTAAAGAAAAATATTGCACTATAAATACATTTAAAAGAGTAAAATCAGATCAAAATACCTATGTAGCATAGTAGGAAGATAACAATTGATGGCTCCAAAAAATTTTTATTATTTTATAATATTCTTGTTTGGGTTCAATTATTTTAATTTTTTTCTCGTTTGTATTTATGTTTGTAGTTTGATGTTTGTTTTTTCTTGTGTGTATTAAAATCTAAGTAATTATAGTTCAAAACAAATTATTATAGAGTAGTGAAGAGTAAAGAGAAACCATTAATTGTTGTCTTCCTTTTATTTTACGTGTGTGTGTGTGTGTGTGTGTGTGTGTGTGTGTGTGTGTGTGTGTGTGTGTGTGTGTGTGTGTGTGTGTGTGTGTGAAACTAAATAGTAATTTTTTATTTATTTTGATAAAATGGTTATAATTGAGAGCGATACATAATTTAAATTAAATATTTAAATAAAATAATTACAAGAAAAGAATGGAAAAAACAAACATCGACTAGAAAAATATTAAGGATTGATTGAAATATAATTTCATTAAAATTTTACGAAATAACATTACAAACTTAACACAACAAATTTACATCTTAAACGCGGACTCATCATATTATTTTTGAAACCCATAACTATAATTTATATTTAGGATGGACAAAGTTGAAAAAATTAATATTCTTTAATTTATTAAAAAAACATCAATATATTAACTAACAATATAAAATGGTTACAATAAATAATCTAGACAAAACTTAATACAATTGTTAAAGGGCCCTTAGTCTATTGATATTGATGTATGACTTTCAATTAACCCACAGTGGATCAAGTCTTCCCGATTGTAAGCCCTAGAGACACGTGATGAGATTAAATCTCAATTAAATTCCAACCACATAATTCATTGCTTTATTAAATATTATTTAAAAACTTGAACATAATAATTTAATTAAATAATAAATAAAATTCCAACCACTAAATTCATTGTTTTATTAGATATTAATAGTCTCAATTTATTCTTTAATTGTAATTATAATATTAAAACTAAAACTATATTCCTCTTAAATTTACTTCAAAATAATATATTCAATTTTTAATCATTTTTATTTATTTTATAAATAGAATTATAATATTCAAAAAAATGAAAAAATAAATTTTTTAGATAAGGTAAAATAGGTTTGGTTTTGAAGGGACTTAAAACCTTATACATGAAATGAGGTCATGGCAATGAGAAAGAGAGTAAAAGAACCAGAGAGGAGCTCGATAAGACGGATCTTTGCTCATATGACCACGCCTGGGTATGTATCATGCTTGGAAAAAGTAAAGATGAGTATTGATCAGCGGCCAAGAAGTAGTCCAGTTTTTACTACCGCTTCTCGTCGTAGGCTTCATTGTTTTGTTGCCGTTGTTTTTCTGTTAAGTCTCGTTTGTGTTGCTGTTTCTAGGCTTCGGTGTTCTTTTCTTTGAACTTTTGTGCTTTGATACTGCCTTCTCTGCTCCTCTCTCTTATTCAAGCTTTTAGGCCTCCTTTTGTACACAAGGGTATAGTCCCTTTCAAAAAATATTTACCAATATTAAAAAAAAAAAAAAAATAGTCTCAATTTATTCTTTAATTGTAATTATAATATTAAAACTAAAACTATATTCCTCTTAAATTTACTTCAAAATAATATATTCAATTTTTAATCATTTTTATTTATTTTATAAATAGAATTATAATATTCAAAAAAATGAAAAAATAAATTTTTTAGATAAGGTAAAATAGGTTTGGTTTTGAAGGGACTTAAAACCTTATACATGAAAAATGAGGTCATGTCAAAGGATAGCCAAAACAAGATACCGATGATTTTAAAGGGATCAAGAGCCCTGTACATCTGAAAGATAAGCAACAAGACACAACACGGTACAAAGTGAAGCATGGTCCAAGACCAAAAAAAAAACCTCTAGAACAACCAACCCAAAATCCAAGGCATAGGAAGAAACAAAGAGGCAACCAAGACTCAGGTCAAACAAGCTTGACCATCCTCAAGATGCACGTTAAATCCCTAGACCTAGCCAGAGACAAGGAGAGTGTTACCCAAGAGGCACCGTCCATGGGATCTCAAATTCATCTTAAGAGGAACAGTGAGAGTATTTCCTTTCTTTTTTTGTTCACAACTGTCCAACTCTCACTCGTATTAGGATTTAAGTTTTCATCAAAATGTTTTGGGAGCAAGACCTCTAAGTTCTTAATCTCGCCACTTGAGTTCTTTGTCAAAATACCTTTAGTAATGAAATAAGACCATGTCTCTGAATGAAATGGCATGTCCATAGTAGGCAAAACTATCCTGCCGACCCCCACATTAGGAGGGGAAGAAGGAGTCCTAACTGGGAGCTGAGTCTCCTCTTCTTCACTCTCTGAATCCTCCGATAAATAATCAGTATCACATTCCACAACCAACATATTTGGTTGAACATCCTTCCACTAAGAGACATGCCTATTCACCTTGTGCTTCTCACTCATGTAGTCTGAAACTAAGTGACCTAGGCCAAAGCATTTCCTACATCTGAAATTTAACCCTTCATAATCCAACAGTTGGGTCCAAATTATATTCAGCACCCTATGTTCCATCGACACAAGTAGATCAAGTAAGGTATCTACATCTACCAAAATACGGGCATAGGTAGTGTGAGTATACAGTTCAGTTTTGGAATCAATGTCTTGACATTTTCCCAAAGCATTTCCAATAGCAATAAAGATCTCCTCCCCCAAAATTGCAGCAGAAGATGAGACAATTGAACCTAAACGGGCTTAACATGAAAGGTTTCAATGAGTAGGTTGAAGGAAGGAAACCACATAACAATTAAATTAAACAACATAACATTTAGTAGTTTAATACTCTTAACTTTTTCTTTATTATAAGATGTTAAACTATATATTCAAATATATAATAAAATAAATTAGTATGTTAAAAGACATTCTTAAAGTGGCACTCATGGCTGCAATGATATGATTAATTCACTTTTATTATCTATATTGACAAAATAAGGGGTAAAACTATCTAAATGCCAAGTAGGAGAAAGAGGTGATAGATTTTGCATTTGGTTACCCAATATATGTTTATTTTAGCTTCTACGTATGCTTGAATTGATACAACAATATAATTGAGCATAGCACATTTGCATAGCATTGTTTACTTACCTTGTGCTAACTTAAAAATAAAGGAAACTCATTTTATTACATTTATTAAATTAAGTTATAAACATATTACAACCGTATTAACATAGAAACTAGAGCACTTTCCTTTTTTAATATTTTAGTAAATTTTTGTTTTATGACTAGAATATTTCAAATTTCCAATTTGATATATCTTTTAATGAAATAAAATTTATTTATTTTTATTACAACACATCAATATATTAAAAAATACAAGATGGTTATAATAAAAGGTGGACATGTTCCCTAAAATAAAGCTTGTGTTTCGGTCCCTAACCCAAACCCTAGCCATAGCGAGATAGTGGTTGTTGTTGATGGTGATGACGAAAGCTATAGGAATGAAGGTACCCCTAATGCTCGAGCAATGGTGGCTTTCGCCACGATGGAGACAAACTTTGACCAGCATTGTTCGGTGGGGATCTACATGGGGGATCCTTTGGTTTCCTCTTGGCGGTGTGGAGGTTTTTCCGAAGCCCTTCTCCGGCCCTAGTTTAGGCGGTGACGGCAGCTCTTCGTTTCCTAAGGATACGGGGCTCATTGCTTCTAGATCCGTTAGTAGTGGTCGGGTCAATTGTGGGGTGGGTTTTGGGGACGACATCGCTACATTCTCCGCTGAGTCTCTGATCAAAAACTTCAATGGCCATGTGTTGAATGAATCAAGTCCTTTTCAGGAGGGATATCCTTCTTTGTTGCAGCTAAGGCTAGTGGGCACCCCTCCCTAATTCTATGGCCTACACTAAAATAACGCTTGTAGCTTCCTTTGGGGAGGAGGTTATAGAATCAATCGAGTTCTACTAGAAAAGGGGTCTAATTTTTCAAGTTCAATTGTTATTACCTTGGCCTTCTTGATTTGCGTAATTGGATTTTTGAGCAATGGTACCCACTCATCGAAGGTAAAGTCAATATATATTCCTCTTCTCGTGGAATTTGTATAGCATTGTTTTATAGTTCCTTGGATAAGGAGGTTATTTTAGGGAAAGTTTGGGTTTCTAAGTTGCATCTTCTTTTCATGGAGCCCTAGTTCCCTCACTTTAATCCTTTGACTGAAACATTTAATATCAGACCTGTGTGGATAAGGCTTCCCTATTTACCTTTGCAATTCTTGGGAGATGGTTGCTTCAAGGCTATGGGGGATGCTTTGGGCAATTTTTTAGCTTTAGACCCCAAAATGAATCTTATGATCATACCACTTATGCCTAGATTTTGGTGGACATGAATATGTCTGCTAACTTTCTGGATACCATGGAGCTTAAAGTCAAGGATATAATATGGACACAAAACTTGGATTATGAAGGATTTCCTTTTAGATGCAAAACTTGTTTTTCTCTAGGACATCTAGCTTCTTATTGTCCCATCATAAAGAAATAAATCAAGGAACGGGTCTCATGGTGGAAGGATTTTAATTCAGATAATTTAGTGGTACATGATCTTGAGGACAGTGATAGAGAAGATGATTCAGTTAGTCTTATGGATAATCACGAAGAGAAGAAGGGTGAGATTGTTTCCTCTCTTTCTTAACTAGTTATTGTTTCGCAACAGGATGCGGGAAAGGGGGGGATCCTTTGTTGTGGCCCCTAGATCTACGCTAAAAGAGGTTTTTGAAATTCGTTTACTGTCACAACCTGAATTAGAATGTGGATCCTACTCTTGGGGGATGGGTAGAAGGTAGTGAACAACAAGAAGAAAGGAAAAAATAAAAATTCTCCTCTAAAGATGAGCCTTAGATCTCATAGGTTGAAATTCCATGGTAATTAGGGTTGTCCCTTGGGTATATGGTCAATATTTTTTTACTTGGTCTACTTTATGGGGGCCTTTGTCCTTTCGGGTTTTTCCTATGTCTTGGTTCTTTTGGCTTGTTTGGATTTTTTTCCTTTAGCCTCTAGGGCCTTGATCCCTTATTTCTCACCTTTTACTTTGATGTTTTATCTTTCAGTTGTACAGGGTTCCCAATCCCTTCAAAATATGTTTTATTACCTTATTTAATAAAAAATAAAAGGTGGTCGGAATATCTAACAAACTTACCAACAACCACAAAAATACATGGCACCAAATAAAATATCATAAGTGGTAAATTGAGAATAAAATAATCAACATGGAAATAAGTGCGGGACTAGTGTAGTACCCACCACTAGAGAGATACACTAAACCAAAATATTATTGAGCAGATTATGACTCAATTTTCCCTTTTGTACATGTTTTCTTTTGGATTTTTTTCTAACCATCATAAGGGGGCCCATAATGGCATATAAAAAATTATTGGTGTGAGAACAACCATGCTCGTTATTTGATTCTCGGAGGACTCTATTAAATAGAATCTCTTTGTTCTCTCAAGTGAAATTTCCATGATATCGACTCTTTACCCATGGGCCTCTATTGAATAGAACATGCGACATGTGACTTCATAGACACTTATACTTGAGAAATATGCATATCCCTTTCTTCATTTATAAGGGCCAAATAATTCTCCATTGAGTTGTTCTCATCTTTTGATGCTTTTGAGGATAGGTCAGTCATGATTTGGGTTTAAAAGGGTGATTTTTTTTCCGTATCATCTTCCTATAAGGTTTGGGAAATATTCTTGTAGAGGCTTGGTTTTCTTGAAAATCCAACAATGAAAGTCATGTTTTCATAGTCCAAAATTTGAGACCATTGTGATTCTCCCTACTTTAATAACATCTTGTCTAATGATCCTTTGCTTTAATATCTATCTCCACGCACATTTGAGCATAAGTGAACAATATTGGCTCTATCCTCTCGCTATCTATTTTAATATATTTTCCCAAAAAAATTCCAATACCTTCGAGAACTTTAGGAATCCGAAGGTGGAGGGGAATATTTGGTAGAAAAACAATACTATCATTTTAGAAACTATCATTTTTTTTGGGTTCAAATCATGAAATAATGGATTCAAAAAAGGCTTTCTCTACCCCAAAACTATATTGCTTCATTTACAACCATTTGAAATTTCTCTCTTGAAGGAAACTATATAATAAAAAACCATTTTGAGAAAAAGTGAACTTTAAAAGATTTGGACTAGTTTCTAAACAACCATTGGTAAATGTGTTGTAGATCTAGCCGCAAAATGTCTAAATTCCTCCAAAGCACACACATAATTTTGCAAAAATCCAAAAGCTTCAAAATAGTTTTTTTACTCATTCATGAATCCACGCTAATCTTTTACAACATTACAATCTTCCTTTTATTTCCCCATTAGCTCTAAAAAACCCTAAAATACCAAGATAACCTAAAACACAAAAACAATACCTACTAGTAAAACACCTCAAATGTTCCTCAAATTTTTCATACAAAATATTCCTTCATAAATGAATGATTGCACTAAATCTTGGCTTATTCTATAGAGAACAAAAGATATTAAAACTCTAAGTTTTAGACAAAACCAATAAAAGGTTTGGAGCCAATTTATACCACTGTATGAAGGAATTCGGGCAAAAAAATATGCCAAAATGGACTCCAGCCATTGTGAAAAAAATCATGGAATATTACTTATCAAGATCTAGAACCCTAGAAAAATTCAAGATGATTTGATAGTTGAATCAAAATTTATGGTCTCTGGAAGTTATGCTCCTATGTCATTCTCCTTGAAAGAAAAGAATTCTACCCCTGCAAATTCAATTTATGGAATTCATCACATCTTCCACTATAAATATTTTTAACCAACACTCAGGAATCTTAGTATTTTCTTCTTATCACAAAACATCTCACTATAACAAATATCTTTTGTAGCTTCCATGCCTAGTAATGACCGTCTTTTTATCCAAGACACACATTACCCTCTCCTTTTTCTTCTTTGGAATTTGCTTCTCACGGTTGAATTCTTCTTTCTCCTCAAATTTTTCGTCATGACCTGAAAACTTGTACAAGTTAGAAACATTAAAAAATTGGTGAAATATCAAATTTGTCAGGTAGCTCCACCTTGTACGCATTATCACTAATTTTCTTCACAATCCTACATGACTAAATCTTCTTATACTTTATTTTATTATATGTCCCCTTTAAAAATATCTCCTTTATTAGTTGAATCATCACCATATATCATTATTTAAATTAATTTAATCTCCTACTTGCATCCGCAACCACTTTATATTTTTCATTAATATCTTTCAACTTCTCCTCACTTTTTCCCGCAATTGTAGCATGTGTTGAAAATGCTTCTACATCATCAATGGTATCATCTTCACCATGAAGCATAAATATATCTAGCACTCCCTTAGGGTTCCTATCATAGACAATTTGGAAAGGATATTATTGATGTGTAATCACAACACCCTTGAATGTCTGCAACTCGATGGGTTGAAACTCTCAGTGTGATTGCATAACATGGATATTTTCCCAAAGTGTGGGACTTTGCAATCGGGAAAGCTCTCCGGATGAAGGTTGGTTCCTATTCCTCTATCCAGTGCACACATACAATTTATAGAGGATCTACTCTAAAACCAACTCTAACTTGCAAGGAGACAGGGTTAAGAAGATCCAAGAAAATAAACCTAAACTAATAAAGGTGATACACTAAAGGAATGTTGAACACCGCTTTGAAATTAAACACAAACCATTAAAAATGTAATACAACCACCATGCACACAGATAACCAGGATTGAAATGAGAGATCAAGAAGATGCAATGAACATAAGAGAGGGTTGAAATCATCCACAAACTTATTTTAATGCTACAAAGATTTGTCTGACCCATTACAATGACCAACGGAAAAAATTGCATTTACAATTTGCATGACAGTTTGAAACTCCAAAAATCCACTTACAAGAAAGATAAAAAGGGAGGGTGCAAAGCCAAAATTTCCAACCTTTAGAAAAATGCCCCTCCTTACAATATATAGGAAGAATGAGAGAGGAGCTGAGAAGAATTTGAATTCTTGCTTCGGCCACCACAAAAGAGTAATGAATTCACCTACAACAATGATGGGTTCTACTGCAAAACCCATGCCTCCATGTATTGTTTATTTTTGGGCAAGAAAGAAAACCCATACCTTCATTATGGTGGTAGGTGAGAAGCCTAGAATGCCATCAAATCAAATGGTGGTGAACTGTATTTTCTATTTTATAAGAACTTAGTCTCACCCAAATCAATATAATCAGTCATAGTTATGTATAGGACACCGTAATCTTTCCAAAAATTCCTCTCTTTCTCAAATCTGAGCTTCCAGTCGAAAGATATGGCCATCTGAAGGTCAAGTTGTCATTCGTAAAATGGCTTAAGAGCTCCAAAGTTCGAAACCCTAAAAGCCCGAAAGGCCAAAAATTTGAATTTCAGGTTTCAAAGTTTCAGAAATTGAGGGGGAATTTTCATGTTTTGGGGTTTGAGACTTCCAAAAATCTGAAATCTGAAATTTTGATATTTCAGACTTTCAGGATTTTAAGCTTTTGCTCGTTGCTTTTTTGGCACAATTCCCAAGATTTCTAAAACCCTAAAATCTTGAAAGTCTAAATTTTAGACTTTCAAACTTCAAGATTTCAGACTTTATCACTCCATTTCTCACTCTAATATTTCTTAAACCCAAAATTCTTAAATTCCAAAATTCAGACTTTTGGGGTTTTAGATTTTTGCTATTGCATGCTCATTTTTGCCCCTACTTTCTCCGAAGGGCTAAAAAATGAAAAAAACTAAAAAATTCAAGCCTTTCTCCTTTATTCTTCCTCTTGATCTCTGATCTTCTTCAACATTCACTTAACCATTGATTTCCGACCTTGTATTTCATTGACGATCTTATCTTGTCTACATGATTTTCAAAATCGAATGTGAGCTTGCATGACTGAACCACCCTCTAATTTTCTCTACGTGCAAGGTCATGTTGTCCAATTTTTCTTGAGGGGAAAAATTCAATAATAGATACCTCCCATGGACCTTTTACTAAGATATTATAATGAATCTCAACCTATGGTAAAGCCAAATCTCATTGTTTCATCTTTTCTTCAACTATGCATCATAGAAGATTTCCTATTCTCCTATTTAATACTTCTAATTATCCATTAGTCCGGGGGTGATATGCACTACTAAAGTGTAGTTTTTCCCCATTTTACTCCATAGAGTGTTCTAAAAGTTACTCAAAAACTTGGTGTTCCGATATGAAATGGTCATTTTGGAACTCCATGCAACCTAACCACTTATGAAAAAAAAATTGCAACTCTATAAGCATCATTAGTTGTCCTACAAGCAATGAAATGTTCCATTTTATAGAATCTATCTACCACAACAAAGATAGAATCATTTCCTCGTTGTGTGTTAGGAATTCCTAACACGAAATCCATACTCAAATCAACCCATGGCCCTATAGGGACAGGTAATGGCATATATAGCTCAATACTTTGTGGATGGACCTTAGCAATTTAGCACACTCGACATCTTGATATGAGCCTCGTTTATTTCATGCTTTACTTTCAGCCAACAATACTTCTCTACCAAAAGATCAGCTATCTTACTTATAACAAAGTGCTCATCCAAACCTCCACTATACAACTCTCTTATAATATTTTCTCTCATTGAAACAACAGGATGCACAATTTTTTCCCCTAAATAAATAGCCATCCTGCATCAAATAATCACAAGAACCACTACCCACTGTAGGGTCCTTACATTGTCTCACAACATTACCAAAATATGGATCACCTTCATACAATTCCTTAACTACCTCAAACCCTATGACTTCATTTTCCATTGTTATCAACAACACCACATGCCTACTCAAGGCATCAACAACTTGATTCTTCTTACCCGATTTATGATTTAAGACAAAAGTATATTCTTGCAAAAGTGAAACCCACTTTACATGTCGATTTTTATTTCTTCTATGTCTTTACATACCTCAATTCTTCATGGTCAATAAAGAGTACAAATTCCTTAGCTACCAAGTAATGTCTCTAATGCCTTAATGCTTGAACAATAGCATAAAATTCCACATCATATGTAGAATATTTCCTCCTGACCTCATTCAAATTTTCACTAAAGTATGCACTACAGGGACGTCCTTCTTGACTCATTATTGCTCCAATCTTGACATTTGAGGTATCATAATCAACCTCAAAGACCTTGCTAAAATCTAGAAATACCAAAATAGGTGCCTCTGACACTTTCTTCTTCAACAATTCAAAAATATATGTTGCTTCCTTTTTCCATACAAAATCCTTTCCCTTCATGCACTATGTTATGGGTGCAAAGAATGCTACTAAAATTCCTTATGAACTTCCTATAAAACATTTCCAAGCTATAGAAAATGTGAACCTCTGTTACATTCCTTGAAATAGGACATTCCAAAATTTCCTTCACTTATTCATCATCCATCCTCGCCCTATCGTATGAGATGACGAACCCCAAAAAAATAAGTATTTTTAAAGAAATCTACATTCATTAAGTTTTCATACAAACTCTCTTTTCATATGAATTATAACACCAATTTAAAATGCAACAAGTTTTCTTCCACTATCCTAATAAATATCAAAATATCATCAAAATGGACAAAATAAAACTTACCATTATATTCTCACAGTACTTTATTCATCAACCTCATGAATGTATTGGGTACATTAGATAACCCAAATGGCATTGCCATCCACTCGTACAACCCATATCTTGTTTTGAAAGTTATTTTTCATTCATCCCCTTTATGGATTTATATTTGGTAGTACCCACTTCACAGATCAATATTACTAAAATATCAGTCTCTCACTAACACATCCATCATATCATCCAATATTAGAATCGGGAACCAATACTTAATTTTGATTTCATTTATTTCTATATTTTCCACACACATTCTCTAGTCTCCATCTTTTTATGAGTCTATGTCAAGCTCATATTGTTGGCTACCGATTCAGAATGAATGATCCTAGTATTAAATCAATATGATGTTGTATATCCCTCTTTGTAGGTACCCCATATCGTAGCTCATCTAATATGACATCTATGTATTATTTTAGTTCCTCTGTTTCCACAACGGGTATGCCAAAGGCCTCTATTTCCACCTTCTTTTCCATCAATGCATAACACTAACCAACTTCTTCCATTTCTATAGTAAACTCCTTTGTATCTAATAATCCCTAAAACTTCTCTTCTTCCTTGAAGAGTAACAAAACCACCTTTATACCATCCTTTCAATAAGTATGAGTATTCTTCCCTCCATCACATGTAACCTTTCTATCATATTTTCAAGGCCTCCCTAAAAATATATGACATGGATCCATAAACATGACATCACATCACACCTCATCCTTGTAGGTATTCCCAATCAAAAACTTTATTAGGCATATTTTATTTATGGTTACCGTGTTCCCTTTCTTGAACCATGATATGGGATAAGAATATGGGTGCTTCTCACATTTCAAATTGAGTTTATCAACCATCATAGTTGAGACCATATTTTCACAACTACCACCATCAATAATAATTTTATATACCTTCCTCTAGAGGTCCATCTTGTTCGAATGATATTTATCCACAAGAAAGAATCACCATCGACACCGTCTTATTCTTTCTAGACTTCCTCAAGAAAATCATCATTTTCCTTGTCATGATGGCTTTACCCAATTCTACATCAACCTCCATTTCCTCCTCTTCTTCAGCTTCAACTACGTTTGCTAATGTTTTTGTTACACTTGTCATCTATCATGTGTAGGATCATGTGGATACTCAAAAGATTTGTGAACTTCTTCACCATATCGGTAACAGGTATACTTCCTTTAAGGACTATTCCAACCCCATCCCCCACCATATCCTCTTCATCTCTGAAACCCCCTAACTCTTTGGTAGTTACTGTGGCCTTGACCAAATTCTTCTTCCCATTCTACTTTAAAGCATTCACCTTTAATGGAATAAAATCTACATCTCCCTCTAATTGGATATTATGATGGCCCTCTCTTCACTCCTCTTCTAAAATTACTACTCTTATGCTTTTCTTTTACTTTTAATGTAATTTGATAAGCATCATCCAGGCTATGGATCTGAAGCATACTAAATTCTTCTTGTATGGTATAACTCAACCCATTTACATACCTCACATCTTTATGTTCTTCATAATATCCCTATTCCACATGGATCGATATATTATAAAAATCATTAATATACTCTTCAATGTTGAGATCCTTTTACCTTAGGTTCTGACACCTTTGAAATATTGTTTGGGAATAATTTACATGAAGAAACTTTTCCTTCAATTTCTTCACCATTTTATTTCAATTTTGGATCGTGTCTTTTCCTTTCCACTGTCTTTCATTTTGCAGGTGCTCCAACCATATCAATGCATGTCTAACCAAATTAGTGAGTGCAAACTTAACCTTATTCTCCTCTCGAAAGGGTTTTCCATTCAATGTATTTTTCCATGTGATTGAACCAATTAATCAACTCCTCTAGTCATAACCCTCTACCATAATTAGGAACATTAATCTTGATGTCATCATTCTTTCCCTCTAAATCTTGAATCAGTATCTCCTCAAATGTTATCTCATTCAATTTTTCTTCATATCTATCATTTTCTTCTTCATTATCTCTTATATTCCTTAATGGAGGTAATTATTCAGTATCACTATTTGGGTTTGCATCCCCATTTTCATATCTATGTTTGAGGCTGGTAACTTCTCTTATGAGATTAGTAACTTGTCTCTAGAGCTCTTACATATGCCTATTCATATGGGCATAACCTCCTCTCCCATATATATCCATTCTTATATATAATATAGGTAATAAATCACATAGAAAAATTTAATATATGTTACCTTCAATGTTCTGCAAGATATAATCTCTATTTGATACCAATTGATGTGGATCCATCTACAAGAGGTCAAAATTACTCCAAAACATACACACAATTTTAAAATAACTCTAGAATATTTGTTGGAGGAGGTTGTGTATTTTCTAGAAGGTGTCAATTTGGAAGAGAGGAGGTTTTTGGAGGAGGTTGTAATTTTTCTAGATAGGTCACTATGTGATGTTTTAAGATTGTGGAGTTTTGATTTTGTTGTTTTGGAATTGATGGGTGGAATAGGGTGATCTTTAATTATTAGAGAAGAAATTTCTTAGAAAGACTCAAAATTACGGCTTGGAGGGATTTACAATTTTCGGTGTGGTGCCCTAATGTCCTATGATAATCACAAACCGCATCATACTTTTACCATGTAGGTTTCAAACCCATGGGGTTTGGAAGGTTTAATCAAGGGTAATGATATGAATAATCTTGAAATAAACTTCTCAATAATTGTGATATATTATCCTAATGGAGCTTGTTGAGATGAAAATGAGTTTTTAGGATTTTGAGTGTCATTAGATGTTTTGGGAGCATGAAACACAGGAGAGATACATTTTGGAACATTTTTGGGTGTAGGTTTAAGAATAGGTTTGGATTATAAAATAGTGATTGGAAGTTTTGATGAAGGATGTGGACCTAAGATGGAGTGTAGTGGCATTGTAAGATTAGTTGTATTTATCTTGTGATTATCTTATGAGAGTTTCAACTTCTTATGTATGTGACTTGTTAATTATTGTAGAGGATTTGGTCGAGGTTCTCGATTCAGTGTCAAGGGACCTTATCTTTAGGAGGGATGTTTATAATTTATACAACGGGATTTTCTTCTTGTGAACCCCAAGAGATAATATCAGGGACACTTTTAGGATTACATACGGTGGGGATGGTGGATTAAGATCTATTTTGATTTGGGGCTTCACCAAGTAAGGAGATAAAAGGGATTTTATTGTTTGGACGGTGTTTCAAACAAGGATGTGCATGGTGCAATAGATGTGGGTTTTTCAGAATGTGAGAGTCGATTGAGATTATTTATAATATGATCGGTAGGATTTTAGAACCCTAAAATAGTAGTCTTAGTTTCTTTACTAGTCGGGGTGGTTTGGAAAAGTTTGTTTAAATACATTTATAGCTTGATTAGGAGGTGCATTAGGATTGTCTAGTTGTAGATCACCTCGAGCAATGACGTCTTGGAGGAAATTTATAAAGGAATTACATCTATCAATATCATGGCCATGAACTTGATGGTATTTACAATAATCTTATTTTCTATACCACTAAGGCTTAGGACCAAATTCATCAACAGGTCAGATAGAAGGAATTTTTATCAAACGAGTAGTCATGATCTTGTCAAATATAGAGCTATAGGAATCCATGAGGGGTGTGTATTTTCAAGGAGGTCGAGATCGTTCGGAGTCCAATGGACTCTTAGATGTAGCTTTTTAGACAACCGCCTTTGTCAAGCCTTTGGATTTGTCATTATTGGAAAAATTCTTAAAAGAATCCGGTTTGGGATTTTTAGATTGTAGTTTAGCATTACCATCTTCAAGGGCTTGGAGTTCCAATTTCCTAGTCATGGTAAAGGCTTCATCGAATGTTTGAAATGATAGTATTTGGAGGATGGATGATATGCGTTTTATGAGAGAACGAGTGAATAACTCGATCAATTCAATCTAGGGTAGAGAGAATAATAATTGATTGATTTTTTGCACCATCTAGCGATGAAGTCAACAACAAAGTCATCCTTTAAATGTTTGATAGAATATAAGTTTCTCATGAATATCTTACGTGTGATATTGATGGAGAAATGTTCTAAGAAACGTTGTGGTAATTATACAAATGGATAGAGAGAATGTTGAGGATTTTTTTAATCCAATCAAGAGTTCTTCACGCTAAGGAAATTGATAATGTCCTCGAATATGAGATCTCGATCATGTGCTACGAGGTAACAAGAGTGTGAAAGCCTTGATATGTTGTTTCATATCTTCCTTTCTATAGAATTTAGTGGATTTTGGAATTTACCATTATAGAGGGTATGGTTTGAAAGGTATTTATGGGTTGATGGCTTGATTACAAATTTATTTATAATAAAAACACGTTTTTGGGTCCCATGGTAGGAGCTTCTAGGCTAGCGATTCTAGTCATTAGGGCTTTCATGCGGTCATTATGAGGGGGTGGATGTTTTTTAAGGAAGGATTATCCTCTCTCAGTAGATAAGTGATTAACTAAAATTAACTAAACTAGGGGAAAGTGTAATTATAGTTAATCTAATCTAGAAGGACATAAACCTTGTAAATAAGTGCACTAAAGTAGTATAAAGTAATTAAATAATTATACTAATGGAAATGAAACCATAATGTGTAAGAGTAAGGTGAGGAAAGAACTCGGCTGATTATAGGTGGTTTTCGCAAAGTGTCGCAAGTATGATAGGAGATTCTAGAAGAAGGAACAGTTATAGAAAGGTCCCGAAAATGGTGGATCTAGGAGATCTGAATGGACCGGAGCACCCAGAGGGTAGTGGGGTTCCTTAGGATGCTCTAGTATGGTAGAACATGCACCCTAGTCTCTAAAAAAGCATGAAACTTGATTCTTGGTGGGTCGAAGATACCCGTAACCTTCATTATCTGTCACATGGATTTCTGGACTACACCGAATGTCTAAAATATTCCAAGAGAAAGAATGTGTATTGCCCACTTCCCTTTGAAACCTTTTGATATTGATCATGATAGTGTTGATTATATTGTGGACATGATTATGGACCTTATTATAGTATGATGTTAGATGTTAGATCATGGATTATTATTGACCTTTATTCGGTTATGATGCATGATTTTTATTAGAGACATTTTTATATATTGATGAGGATAGGTTGTTTGAAATGGTTATTTATGGATGTTGTTCGGACATGTGATATTTGGATATTGTGATTAGAACTAGAAATGAAAATTATTTGATGATGATATAATGGTTGAGTAAAATTGTAAATGATCTTGTTGGTTTCTTGGATGTTGTTGTGATTCATATATGTAGATGATTTTGGAATTTTATTTATATTATTTTAGATGTTCTGATATGGCCATGAGGACGAAGGAGGTATTTGTGTTTTGCAGGTTTAAAATATCACAAAAAACATCGGGGGATGGGAGACCAACCACATTGGAATTCTAGATGAATTCAATAAGGTCACCATGGCAACTTATATTGTTTGTGTGTGGTTGTTTTTTTAGGGGTTCCCATGGGGGGGATCACCTTTAAATGTTACCAAGGGGTTATGTGTATTTATTTATTGGTTTCTTTGTTTATGTTTGCATGTATTTATTTTGTGGTGCATTGACACTTTCATTATTTATTAAATGATGTGTAATATTGTGAGTAATCATGTAGTTAAGTTAATTATTTAAAATATGTGAAAAGAAAGTAATTAATAGAGTTTTGGTCTTGAATTATAGTGTTGTAAGAGATGTGTAAGTGATGTGTAAGTTAACTTTTTAGTGTGAAACACTCCGCCTTCTTGGAAATTCGAATTTGTCCTTGGAGGCTGATTTTAGAGGCTTTTGGGACAAGTTAAACTTGTCCCATGCCTCTTAAATTTATTTAGCAACCATACCTATGGTTGGAGAGTTGAATTTAGACTTTTATAATTCTTTTTGAGAAGACAAATTGTAACTTTTTATTGCACTTTTCTTTCATGGTTTAATTTTAGTCCTTTGGGGTGTGGGTTGGATTTGAGTATGTAAGTAAACCTGTCATATTATTCACCCACCTTTTTTATTATGCATTGGAGAATGCGGTTGACTTTTGGGTTGGGGTTGAGGATGTGTGATGTGGCATCCTACATGGATCCACCTTATCCTCTTCTTTTCCCTCTTCTATTAAATTCGAATTGCTTGCCTTGTTTTGTTTGGGTTACTTCACTTTTGGAAACTTTTTTTGGGTGAATACTTTTACTTTTTGTGAGCTCTCGCTTTGGAGAAGTTTTTGGAAGATTGTTGCATGCTTGTGCTAGGCTGATTTGGAGTGCTTGCATTGGGATAAATCTTGTTGTTTGGAACTTGGAACAACTCCATCATGGAGAGGTAGGAGCTTGGCTCTTGTAATGCTTCTTTTCTATTTATGAAATTGTTAGTGTTGTGAATGTCTTGGTATGTTTGTGGGATGTTGGATAGATGGCCTAGGTATGGTGTAGGAGAAGACTATGGGGTTCATTTTGTGGGAGGCACAAGTGTTTTGGGGAGTTATAAGTGTGGAGGGAGTTGGGATTTGGGTTCCACCTTACAAAGAAATATCTTGCATTTCTTTACTCGTTATGGGGTGTTATAAGAGGTTAGGGAGGCATAAGGAAATGTGAGGAATAAGGGGTACTTAGGGGAGGCATAAGGGCATGTCAGGGCTTTGATATACCATATTTTGGTGTTTTAAATTAGGTGGTGATACCCATTTCCCCTTTGGGAGGCATAAGTAGCATCCCCATAGTTTCTTGCTCCTTTGGCTTGCTTGTGAAGCCTTAGTGTTCTTTTTCATGCTTTAATGTAGTTGTAAACTACATTCTATTTGATCGTGTGTTTTAAATGTGAAATTTTCATGTGTGTTTGTGGAAGCCTATTGTTTCCATGAGTTGAAACACATCTTTTATTGCATTGTGGTTGGGGCTCGGGGGCCAATGAAAAAGGATGGCTTCTCCTTGTCATTGGATGTCTTGGTTGGGTGGAGAGTGTTGTCTTTCCCTACTCTTGTTGTGATCAAATTGAAATAAAGAAAATGGAGGATCTGCATGTTGTTGTTCTGGAACTGAGAAAGAAGGCAGTTTTGACAGTCATTGTTGAAATGAAATCTTATTGTAACCTTTCCCACTTGAAGTGGATGAGCTCGTATATGTTTTGTAATGGAAATATGTTGTATTGAATATGAAAGTTGTAATTTTGAAATGTAAAGAGGAGATATATACTTTGTTCTCTGTTTGAAAGAAAGAGATGTATTTTGTATATTGTATTGTGAAAATCAACAGAAAAGAGAAGTTGTAAAAGAAGGAAATCTTGTCTTTGAATAAAATTTGCATTCCATTCCACAATTGAAACTACTGTTGTTTAAAATCTGAGTTGAAATGTATTTGAAATCTCTGTTTGAAAGGAAGAAATGCGTGTGAGGAAAACACAGAACTTTGTCTTTTGAAATGTGTAAAATTTGAAATCAGAATTTGCATTTTGGTTTTGAATAGTTTGATTTGAATCAACTAAATGTATTAGATTGGAATTGGAACATATTCTAATACTTGGAAGAAGAAAATGGCAAATAGACCCTTTAAAATTTGATCTCTGTTTTGTATTTTCAAACCGGCAAATACTTTCTATCCTAAATGCACAGTTCAGACCTGCAACAAGGAAATAATAAATTAAACAATTAAATTGAAGTAGTATTCCCTAAACTAATTCAATTGGACAAAAACACTTAAGGAATTTCTTAGAAATCTCAGCAAAATCAGGCTCAAACCATTTCACTGTCGTTTTGTCGTCAAAGTTGTAAATTTCAAATTGGAAATCAATCAGACAAATTTACCTTCCAAATCCATCCTAAATTCTTCTAAGAAAAATTCCCTTACCTATTTGACATGTTGAGAGAGGAAGAAGATCAAATTGAGTAAAATTTTATAAGTCAAAATTTACCAGTTTTCACTTTGAAATCCTGCAGATCTTTTCATGAAATTGATCCTTTAAAATTTATCAAAATTAAAATTTAATGATTCTTATGCAAAGAGGGCATCAAGAGATTTCCAAAAAGTCCTCGTTTTCTCAAAACTGAGTTCCCAATCAAAAGTTATGGCCTCCTAAAGTTTCCCTTCATTTGGCTTCAAAAATAATTCTAACTCAAAAAAAACGTAGTGCTTCGGAAAAAAATTGGGAAAATTTTTTATTTTTTTTCTGTGGCCCCGCCGTCCTGTAACCAATCAAGTGCTGCCACATGGTGTCACGGGGCATCGGTGGAGGAGCGGATCCCTTTAAAAACTTAGCGCTTCAAAAAAATTTCTTTGGGAAAAAATTTCTAAGTTCTCCTGTCGGCCAGCCGACCCACAACCAATGGATGGCTGACACATGGTGCCTTAGGTGTCGACAGAGGCATGGATCATTTTGATCCCTTAAAAATTTTCGTCTAAAAGGAAAAATGTCTAAAAATTCTCTAGCGGCCTGAATTTCTACCGAGTTGGGAAATGTCGACACGTGTCCTTTCAAGCTCACGGGTGCGCGGAGGCAAATCACACTTTTGTCCCAAAAAGGGAAAAAGTGATAAATTTATTCCCTAATCCTCTAGCCCATGCATGGGAAAAAAATTCTTCCCCGCCCTATCGGTCCACATTCCTCCTCTTGGCAAAAATTCTATCCTAAGTCCGCAGGCCCGCGCATGGGAAAATTTTCTCCCTAGGCCCGCAAACCCGCTCTTGGGAAAATTTTCCTCCCAAGGTCCGTCAGCCCATATCTTGAGAAATATGAGGAGTTAGGAGGACTTCTTTAAATCACTAGAAAGGTGAGGAAATTTCTATCTAATGGAATTTTTTTAGGAAGTTCTGAGTGCATTAATTTTGAGAAAAATCGGGTTGAATATTTTAAGCTTGTTAAAGAGTGGTATAGTGAGAAATTACCCTCTTAACCTAATTGATTAATCTAACCCTAAGTTTGGACCTCGTGATATTTCATAATTGTTGTATTAATTAAACTATAAGCTATTAATAATATTTGGCTCAAAAATGTGCTTGACAATGATTATTGTCTTGTAGCTTGGTTGTTGACTCCTTTAAACAAAAAAATATATATTCCATAATTTTCCTAACTAATCCTAGGTTGTTCTTGGGTCTCAAGTGGGTTGTTCTAGTGGGTGTTGCTGAATGACCCTGAAAAGACCCAAAATCAAGTATAAAAACCCTAAAAATAAAAGATGTAAATGAATGGGTTAGTTTGACCTCAGTTGCCACAACGGTGGGCTTACTAAAATGAGTGTTACACTACATTTTGAAACTAAATGTACTTCTAGTGTGTGTGTGTGTGTGCATGTCATGCCCTAGATTATCTTATGTTAGTTGTATTATATCAAGTAGAGAGAAATAACTAAATGTAGAAAATGTAATAGCATGTGTGCATGGAATAGAATATAATCCCTCCCCTATGAAGTGTGTGTTGATGCAAATCTCCTAGCCTTGATGAAATGGAACTATGTGGATGTAAGTGACGCAATGGATATAACTCTAGATGGAGTGATAGTAGTAATTGACGTTGGGACCCTCATTATGGTTTCATAACTTTATATTTATAGGGTTCTCTTGATCTAATTTCGTAATTAATCATGAATAAGATAAGGATGAAAAATGCCTAGAAAGAGTCCAAAAAGTGGTAGAAAAGTAGAAAAAGGATTGGGGCACCCCAAGTGGGACCAGGGTGCCCTAGGGTACCCTAGTATAGGCTTGGGCACCCTGGTTTAGGCTAAAATAACGGAAAAGTTCGAAAACATAATGGGCATGTATATAAAAATGTGCGCAAGTGACGAAATAAAAGGTATAATAAGATGACCAAAAGATGGGATTAATTAGTACCTTCTTCACTCAAGAACCTTCTAAATAGTAGTATGAGACTAGGCTAAATAATGTCTAATGTGCATGATTTTGTGACTACATTTTGCCCCCACTTTATGTTGGTGAGCTGAAATCTTGGTAACATAAAGTAGATAGAAGTACGTACCTGATATCCATGGAGAGTGTAGTAGAAATGTGTCGAAGGACTAGACTCAAGCGTGGAATGAAAAAAAAAGAATATGGAGGAGCGTGGAATCTAAAGATGAAAAATGCACAAAATAAAAAGTGATGAGAGTGAACCTAGGGTGGAACGTGTGTTTAGCTATTATAGTGTGTAGTTTACCGCATGGTTAGTAAAGCATATGCTTTCATGGAATGTTATTATTGATTTTGTTATTGTAGTTGTTTCCCCTAATTTTTGCTTGTTTCTCATATGGTCATACCTATAAGGAGAAAATGATAAATTAGTCAAATATGTATGTATGTAAAAATGCTATGTAAAATACACTAAATGAAAATGTAAATGGAACATGTGCACCTGATCCATGTCAAGAGAAAGGGTTTGGAAGGATATCTCGTACTACTGCGAGTTTTTGGGTGAGCTCATGCCACCCTCGGTGAAGAATTGTAGGGAGGAAATTATTTGTATCCTCCAAACTCTAACCACTTTTGCTGAAATGTGTGTGAAGAGATCTATGTATTGTCCTTTTTAGGTGATCCGACCCCACTAGCCAAAGTAGTGTAGAGAGGCACACCCATTGTAACTCCTAAGCATGTAACTGCTTCCTAGAAATGCTAAGGACACCATGTCTTGTAAAAGCCATTGTGTATGGGGTTCGTAAACTAGTATGAACCCACTCGCTGTATGTAAACCAAAAATTCCAACGGTGGAAAGTGCATTGTATTTAATTGGCGTAAGCTACGTTGTGTTAGCATGTAAACCTCAAAATTATATGCCCCTCTTTGGGGTCACATGTGACGTTCGTTGATAGGAGAATGAGGCCCAAAAGAGGACCAACCACACTCTAAACTGTGTACCCTAGAAATTTCTTGGTAGAAACCAAGGCACGCACAAACAAGAAGGCTAGCCAAAGACAAGTGTAAAGTAAACAATGCATACATATAGAAAACATGTGTAAGCTATGCAAACAATGTAGTAAATGTAAACATGAAATAAAAAAAAAATTAAGACACACAAAGCGGTTGTAAACATGTTACATCAATCACGATGTTGAAAGACACACAAGGCCATCATGGCCACAAACAACAAACAATTATGCACATAAACATAGGGCAAAGCCCACAAACAAGAATCAAACAATGGAGACAAGTACATAAAGGAAAACAAGTATTCATAGAAACATGTAATCCTACAAAATAAGCATTGCACATGAAACACTTGTTAGCGTGTTAGAGTAAAAAATATGTCAAAAGTGTGTATGAGCAAGAGTGTAATATATTAAGTAAAAAATGAAAAAAATATAGCCTAGATGAGATGAAGGTGGATGCCCCCAATGACCAAAGTGTAGGAAGGGTAGAAGGTGAGCATCCATGTCGCGTGTAGGAATCTTGTATCTATGATCGCACTAAACAAAGGCATGAACACGTATGTTTGGATACTATACATAATGACATATAATAAATCAATCTAACATGTGTAGTAAATTGATCATCTAAAAGACTAGAAAACAAGAGTAAATGCTCCCAAGACAATACGGTATGTTGTGGATGGATGGAATGGAATGCAATATGGAAATATAGGATCCACATGCCCCCGAGTGGATGGAATTTTGTGTAATGAGGTTCATTTTTTTTACCTCAGTAATCTGGAATGAACCATTAATGAGAATGCATCATCGGAAAATGGTCGAGTAGTGTTTGTTGTTAATCTAGTTTGCTATGATGAGTGTGTATGTAGTGGTGAAGAAATGCAACATGTAGAAAGGATGAGCGTGAACCCTATAGCCAAAGCATATATCACAACTAGATGAATGGAGGAGTGATGGTTTGGCCTAATTATATATCACTATATGATGAAAGGATTAAGATGAGTGATGATTTATCCCAAAGCGTATATCACTATAAGATGAAAGGATTAGGAGGAGTGATGATTTAGCACTAAGCGTATATCACTATATGAAAAATGGTAAAGAGTGGTGATGTAACCTAAGGTGTATACCACTATAAGATGATAGAATATAGGTGGTGATCTAGCCTAAAATGTATAATACTACTAGATCTAGAAAGAGGATGAGTGACGATTTAGCCTAAAGCATATGTCACTAGCCTAGGAATGTCGTAGGATGAAATGTCGCATGGTGAATGTAAGGTCCATTTGATTGGTAAACCCTTGGTAGTTCGAGTATGGACTGAGGAACTAAAGTGTGTCATAGGGTGATTAGGCGGTGCATAGAAAACAATGTAGCATGTGTAAGGATAAAATGACCATGTGGTGTGGAAGGTTTGTAAATGTGTGGCATGTAAAAGGAAACATGCAATGTACAATATACAATGTAATGTGTGATAATGTAGAAAGTAGGGATGAAAATGTAAAGCTAGACTCATATGTAATGGAGACTAGCGTAGTATGTAGAATATATATTTTGTATAAATGTGTCATGTGATATAAATGTGTCATGTGAAATAGCGTAATGGCATATGTAATGCATAGAATGACTAATATGTACACAATGAGAATGTAGTATAATGTAGAATGTAGACTAAGTGTAAAATGGATGGTGTATGATGCACGATGTGTGTGATAAAATGTAAATGTGTAGTGCTTATAGTGTAGTGTGTGGGGTTTAGTGTAATGGTAATCCCTCAATAGTCAAGTGTGAACCAAAGCACAAGAGTGTGTCATCATGGGTAATGATGGTGTTAGAATGTGTGATTAGTATGCCTATGTAGGAAGATGAATGAACGTTGATGTGCATATGCTAGAATGGGGGTGTTAGATTTATGCCCCCAAGTATGTAAACTAACCAATGAGAGTGAAAGATAGAGGTCCTCCACCTGATGCCTGCGAGGATGAAAGTGGAGGGCCATGATCTAAAAGTGGTGGTATGGTAGATAAATGTGGTGCTGGTGAATGAGATCTATATGCATGTGAAAGATTAATGTATGATGAAGATTGGAGTGTAGCAACATGTGGTGATGATGAGGCCAGAGGTAGTTGTCGCGGTGATAGGATTGACAACTTATTAATAGGAAATGGTGAACCAAATTTGGTAGAGGATTGAGTTGGCAATGTTAGAGAAGGTTGAAGAGAAAGAGATGGTGAATGACGTGTGAAGGATTGTTTCTTAGGAGGTGTTTGAGAAACACTATCCTAATGTTTACAAGATAAAAGAGCGTGATGGGATTTATCATTAGTATTAGAATGTTATGGAGTGAATTAAAGGAGGCGTAGATGTTCGAGATCTTTGATTATTCATGAAAAAGCACGGAAAACATTATCATGATGTCCATTAATTCAATGATAATGGAAATATGGACGACCATGTAATATTTCTAGGTGAGAAGGAGGATAGTAATGAGTAGGTGGTAGAGTGATCAACTGATGATTAAGAAGTTGAATAAGAATATCATGTGTCATAGTATTATGTGCAAATATAAGAGGCTCAGGAAATGGTATGCCTTGAGGTTTGGTTAGATGGTAGGTAGTAGACATAGATTGGATATGAGATGTAGAATTAGTACAAACATGTGATTGAGAAACATCTTTAAGTTGTTGAATTTCAGCGGTAAGGGTGGTAATTGAGGATTCCATAGCTTGAAACTGATCTTGCAAAGTGTGGATTGAGTCCAATAGAGTTATTAGATGGATGGTTATGAGGGCCAGAGCTATCAACTAAGTGTGTGAATATAGGACTTATTTGGTGTGGTGGTGAGTTGTCATCAATAAAGGGAAGCGATGGGCAATAAAAATCTTCTAAAAGATCATCATGAGCATTTTCAAAATCATATTAAATAGTGCAAGAAACTTGATAAGCAATGGTGTGTGGTTGGTCATCCAAATAACTATGAATGCGTAAGATATACATTGTCATGGCATATTGTTCATCAGTAAAGGGAGGTAAGGGACATCCATGAGCATACCAAATAGTGAAATTGGGTGAATAGAAAAGAAAGGAGCTATTGTAAATGTGTACAATACCAAATGGCATGGGAAATGTTATATCAATGTGAGCAGGATCAAGTGTGCCACCAATATAATCTAACCAAGACTAGCCAAGAGTAAGCGGAGAAGAAGTATGATAACACACTAGATGAACCACAAGATGAAAAACACGAAGGCCATACAAAGCAGAGTGATAATAACATAACTATGATACAAATTTGTATCGTATAAATAAGAAAGGATGTCTTCAAAGGAAAACCAAGCTAAAGGAGACCATCATGTGAACATGGTGGCTTTGCAAGAAGTATCGAGTGGTATATGCTCCCAATAGGAATTGTTCATGAAGAGATTACAAGTGAATGGTGGGCACACTGAAGGGGATGATATTGGTGTAGATGAGAGAGCGACGTCTGTAAACTTGAAAGGACCCTGATATGGAATGATAGTCGTATTAGTAATAGGAAGTGAGGAGGGATTTGTGTCTATCATGCGAATGACACCCTCAAATGGTAGCTCGTGTATAAAGGGAGGTGGTGGAGGGATAGGTAAAGCAAGAGAGTATTGTGGAGTAGGCCCTGTATATAATACCATAGCGTTGGTAACATCAGGAGTTAGTGATGAATCAGGGGGGACCATATCAACCATACAAATAGTAGGGATGGATTCATGTGAAGCTTCAAGAGATTGAAGTTCAACCGCAGAAGATGGAGGAGTAGGGACAACTATTGTATTATAAGAATCAGCTATGGGAGAATTAATAGTGAAGATGAATCATCATGTGGTTCAGTTATGGCAGAAGCTGCAATGATGATATTAGGTAGAGGAGCTTGAGCCTCTTCAAGAATTTGTGCTAAAATAGTAGGATCAATAGTACACATATAAGCAAACAACATCATCTATAGCTTTAGGATCCATATCAGAAGATGGTAGTTGAATAAATGAAGGACAAGGTCTATAACCAGAGGGATGGATCAGCAGGAGTATCAACAAAGGCATGACCAAAGCTATCAAATTGGAGAATGAGTGGAGATTCAGAAGGATTATGTTTAGCCATGATAAGAGGTCAGTTCACCAAAATGATTAACTAAAATTAACTAAACTAGGGAAAGTATAATAATAGTTAATCTAATCAAAGAGGACATAAATGTTGTAAGTTCACTAATGCAATATAAATTAATTAAATAATTAGACTAATGGAAATGAAACCCTAATGTTTAAGAGTAAGGTGAGGAAAGAACTCAACTGATTATAGGTGGTTTTTATAGAGTGTCGCAGGTATGATAGGAGATTCCAAAAGTAAGAACTACTCCATGAGAGGTCCAAAAGGGTGGATCTCGGGAGATCTTAATGGACTAGAGCTCCCATGAGGGGTAATAGGGCACCCCAAGGTGCCCTGGTATGACATAACATGCACCCTGGTCTCTGAAAAATATCAGAAATTGATTCTTTTAGGGTGGGAAGATACCCTGTAACCTTCATTGTCTATTGTATTGAATTTCATGGACTATGCCGAATGAAAAAAATATTCCAAGAGGAATAATGACCTGCAAAAGACCCAAAAGGAAGTATCAAAACCCTAAAAATAAACTATGTAAATGAATGGTTCAGGAATGACCTCGGCTTCCACAATAGTTGGCTTACTCAATTGAGTGTTGCACTAGATTTTGGACCCATATGTAGTTCTAGTGTGTGTGTGTGTGCACGCGCACATGCCATGCCCTAGGTACTCTTGTTTTATTCGCACTATGTGAAGTAGTGAGCAATAACTAAATGTAGAAAATGTAATAGCATGTGTGCATGGAATAGAATAGAATCCCTCCCCTATGAAGTGTGTGTTGATGCGAGATCTCCTAGCCTTGATGCATGGAACTATGTGGATGTAAGTGATGCAATGGATGGAACGACTAGATGGAGTGATAGTAGTAAGTGACATTAGGAGCCTCATTATGGCTTTATAAATTTATATTTATAGGGTTCTCTTGATCTAATTTCATAATTAATCCCAATATGGTTGACTAGGAAAAAGATAAGGATGAAAAATAGCTAGAAAGAGCCCAAAAAGTGGTGGGAAAGTAGAAAAAGGATCGAGGTTCCCCAGGTGGGACCGAGGCACACCAGTATAGGCCTGGGTGCCCCGGTTTAGGCTAAAATGATGCAAAATTTCCAAAAGCATTGGGCATGTTTATAAAAATGTGTGGGAATGAAAAAATAAAAGGTAAAATAAGATGGCCAAAATATGGGATTAATTAGTACTTTCTAAACTCAAGAACCTTCTAAATAGTAATATGAGACTGGGCTAAATAATGTCTAATGTGCATGATTTTCTGACTACAATAAGGGAGTTTTATTTTTATACTAGTGATATGGTAAAAGAGGATTTTTAAAAGGGGGATTTGTAGCACATTATGTGTTTTTCGGAAAACTAATAGTTATGAGGAAGAGTTGATATAATGGTAAGGTTGGGGGATAAAATTGTTGAGAAGGGGTTGAAAGGGTTGTGGATTTTTTTGAGAGGGCGTGTAACTATACTACAAGACACCAATTGTAGGTGTTGGCTATGAGAGGGCTCGAGTGAAAGTGATATCACTTGTATTAATAGGTTGAAAAGATGTAGGAATGGATACAAATATGTTTTAGATTGTGGATAAGAACTATTAGGAGATAATGGGCTCATAAATAACCATGGAACTTGTAGGATAAGGTATACCCAAGGATCCCATCGATAAAGGAGGATAAGTTGACATTGTGTGGCTAATTACAAGTGATGAGGTAGTCGTGTGAGCTTGAGTGTTATGAGGGCTAGCTGAAGAAGCATATGGTAAGGATTCTTGTTGACTGAATTTGTTTTGTAACAAGATAGTATTAAATTCAAATATTACTATAGGTTTGGATGAGACAAGTGTGGTTGTTTCCATAAAATGAGGGGTAGGATAAGGAACAATTTGTTCGATAACTAGATGATAGGAAGGGTTGATGTAGGTGACGATAGTGATAAGTGGCCAAGGTTCTAGATTATAATGAGGAATGTGAATAGACCAGAAGTAATATAATTACTAAGGGTGATAGGGGTCACACCCATAAGTCCCTCAAATGTTGGGTCACCATTATCAAAGTAATGTGGGACTAAGTAAGGGGTTCTATAGTTTCGATGTGTGTCGACATTGGATTCGAGAGAGAGCATGGGGTCTCTTGGGTTTTTGTAATGGACATGTCTATAATGTTCTTGATATGAGACGATGTCTAGTTAAAACCATGAAACAATAAGTAAATAATAAAATGATGATAGTTGTTTAAATGCGAATCACATAATCAACAAGATATTTTTTACTATCTTGATTAATTAAAAATATGTGAAAATAAAATATGTATTGTAGAGGGTACTAAGAATTAGGCTTATTAGGATTACTTTTAGGTATGTTTAGGTTGGAGGCTTTGATATACCGAGGTTACAAGAGGTATGAATCTATGTTGGCATCGAATGAGGGGATATATTGGGGTCTTCCCCCTCACTTCATTGTCCGTAGTGATAAGAGTATCAGTGCTTAGCCAATATACCACCCACCAATTATTTATACTCGTCAAAACACCGAATTGGATTCTCTTGGTGATGAAATCCAAGTAGGTAGACCTGGAATGGAGTGTTTAGAATGCAAGTTTGATTATATGTGATTTAGTCGTGTGTGAAGGGAAGTAGTGAATGCACAATTCAACCCCTACTTAAACTAGATGATCATTAAAGGATGAAAATGCTAGTTATTTTTAAGGGTTCAAAAGGAAAGTTTATTTTCGATGAGGCTAGCACACATAATCTAATGCTATAAATGATCGAAAGGAGAATTAAAATGAGAAAAGAGAGAAATACCTCTATTCGCTAAATATTCTTTTATATCTTACACTTTCCAAGAATCCACAATAGGAATCTATGAAGAAAATTTAGTTGATCTTACAAAAAATAAACAAGAAATGGATTATACTATGAAAATGCATAATTTTAAAATAAGGGGATTTCAATGTCCGTCAAGCGTGCCAAAATATTTTAGTAGATTTTGGGATTCCATTTAACTATATGAAATAAACCACTAAAAATCATAAATGACATGGTTTAAAGATAACTTGTGTGGATGATCACGAGAGAAGGTGGATCCGAATGCGTGCACAAATCTTATTTTCCAAAAAGCCAAGAACCTACACACACAGAGACAACTTTTAAACTAAATATATTAGATAATAATGAGGTGAGTTGTTTGGCAAAGGCCAATCCCATGAACCAAAAGGTTTCCTTTGAATGGTGTTGATTCACTTTTAGACAATTTAGATGGAAATAATGAAAACAATACAAATAATATCATATAATATAGATAACAAAGTGTAGATGTCTGTTGCCTAGATATAAGGATTCAATCAACATTCTCAATGATAAGTAGGGGGAAATGAAAATGTTGTTCCAAAGTAGATGTTTGCCTCATCACTCTGCTCGATGAGAACTTCCAACTACTCATTGATGTCATCTAGATTAGATGTGAGAGTGATGATGCAGAGGATTAACACGTATTCAATGTCATATTTTTCCCAAGCAAATGGTTGGGGCACAATCAGGAGGTCAAAAATGGTTTCTAGTTCACAAGCTACTCCTAAAAGGGTCATCTAACAGAAAAATGAGCTTACAAGCAACTATCAATTAGCCATGATTTATGGAATATTAGGAAAATATATTAAGATGTATCGAGGATACAAAATAAGGGAAAGTAAAATAGTAAGGATCGAAGTCGATCCGGTGGATCGATGTTGATTTGGGAGATCGATATTGATCGTTGTCATAATGAATTTATCAAAATATGATTTTTGGCACTTATGATTATGAATGAAGGACTAAGTATATTTTAACCTGAAAAATTCTTGGATTGTAATGATTAAACATGAGAAAAAAAAGGCTATTAATTTGAATCAAAATAACACACCTTTGAAGAAGATGAAACTAGGATAACTGGATGTGGATGAAGATTTATCCAAAAGGAGTATAAAGAAGTAGAAGGTTTTGATTGCTTCTCATCTACTTAACGTACAAAGTAAGAGATCCTGAGCCTGTCACACCTGTGAGCTTAGAGGTTGGATGTAAGAATTTATTTTGAAATCCTTGGGAAAATTCGTGAGTTAGTTTTTATAGTATTAATGTCATTCTAATAGATCGTTATCGATCCGCACCAATCAGCGTCGTTTGTGGGGAACTACACCAATTTTTGTATAATTTGAGGAGAATTGTTTAATTTGGTTTCAACCATTTCCTTTTGCGGGGTTTTCAATTTTGTAATGGTTTAAGGTTGTTTTGAGCTCATGGGAGGGTTTTTAGGAGGTTAGGTTGTTGTTTTTATTTTATTTTTATTTGTTTTAGTTTTTTTGTGGTTACAGGTGGTTATGAATGGTAAAATGGTAAATGTAAATTGGTATAAGGGTAAAATAACCATGTGGCATTACAAAGTGTCTTAGAATGCCTATGGACCTATGGGAATTAGAGTGCTATAATCTAATTTTTGTGTCTACAACGAGATTGCACTCAAGTAATTTCTTTAGAACAATTCACATAGGTCAAGGTAGTTGTGTAAATTATTTTCTTATAGGTTGTAATTGTAGCTTAGTAGGTTGAGCAACAACATTGACATTATCTTTAGAAGCAACCTTAATGTTATTAGATTTTCCCTTGAAATTATATTTTCCTTGAAACTTGGTAGTTGATGTATTAGAGGTGCTAGAAACATACTTGAGTTTTTCATGTGTAATAGCTTAGATTCATGCTCTTTTAGTGTATGACATAGATGGTAAAAAGATTTAAACTTATCAAACATGACTGATTCTTGCAATGGAGGAAGAAAACTTTGAACAAAAAGGTCTTGTAATTCACTGTCAACTAATATGTTGTTCATCTTAGTAAGAATTGTTCTATAATACAAGACATAATCATTGATATGCTCATCAAATCCTTGTTTGAGTTTGGAAATTTGTGCATAAGATATCTTATCCCCAATGTTGATTAAAAATTGTGCAAAAAATTGATTTGCTAATGTAGTAAAAGAGTGCACAGAATGTGTGGGGAGATCATAAAACCATTGCAAAGCAAATTCCTAAAGATTCGAGGAAATAGGTTAGTGAGTTGTATATCATTAGATGCATATTTGAAAGAAGCGAGATTGAATGATATAGCATGATTTTGGGGATCACCCTTGCCATCATAAATAAGAAGCTTAGGTGCAAAAAAACCAATAGGAAAAGGATATGAGACAAATTCATGTGCAAGTGGATTATGCAATAATTGAGAAGAGTCCGTAGCATTATAATTATGAGAGACACCTTATTGCAATTGTAAAATTTGTGCTTGTAAACAATGAAAAAGGGAATCAAGAGCCTGTGTGTTATATGAAGATGCATGCGAGCCATTATGATAATATATAGGAGATGTAGTAGCAACAATTTCTACAGGAATATGCATAGACAATTTTTTCATAAGAATATAAGGTGCCCCCAAGGAGGTAGGCATAATAGATGTAGGTATAGTAGATGAAGGCTGAGATCTATCCATAAGAGATATGTCATTAAATTTTTTATCACAAATAATGTTAGCAGTAAGTATAATTTTGATAATATACTTAATATGATGTGGATTAGCATGAAGTTGAGCATGAAATTTAGAAACAATTTCTACTTGGTCTTCATCTAACTTGTTGTCTTCATCATGGTCACACACATAGGAGTCTTCACAATTGGTCTCAATGTCATGCAAGGGAACCTGTTATGCGAGGTGATCAAAAAAAAAGAACCAAAAATAGGAATAGAAGAATCCATTAGACTACGACACTTGTGAGTAGGAGGTAAAAGCTCAAGATGCTCAATAGATTGATTAAAAATCGAGTAGTGCACTGATAGGTCATAAAAGGAGAGCATATAGAAATTTAAAAAGTGATTATAAAAATGAAATAAAAACACCTAATCTTCTAAAAAGAAACCCTAGGGCCACTAGGGTTAGGGATATGATGTTTGATTAGAGAGGGTTAGGTTCACCAAATAATTTCACCCTTTTTAGTTTAAGAATGTTTTATTTAACATACATAAAAAGGATGAATAATGTTACAAGTGATTATTTTGATTTAATTAACTTCCAACATTAATTTCACAAATTATAATAACACTTTTCAAAGTGACTAACTACTTAAAAAATGTCCAAAGATAAGAGAAAAATGCAATTAGTTGATTCCATGTGGATGTAGAGGAATCTAGGTGATCGAGTGCAAAAACAAGTAGATCTGGAATTGGAAATGTTACGTCTATAAAACTATGACCTAAAAGCTGAGTTTGGCCAAAACCACACAACTCATTCAATTTCCTATGTATGGTCCTAACCCTTCTATATGATCTTGGACCTATTTAAAATATGGGTTTGTAACTTCTTGATTACTTTACATTCCTAGAAATGTGTTTCATTTTCTGTTTGTCTTCTTCACTCACCCTTGGGATGACTTTGTAAATTCTTCTCAAACCCTCAAATCCTTGTAGTGTATGGATTCCTACAAAACAAATTTATTTGAGTTATGGGCACCCTGTGCACCATTGACATCACCACTACTATGAATAGGGATCAAACCACATGTCATTCTCTCAAAGCATGTGATATCTACCGTAGTGCAATCAAAATTTGGCAACCGTGCTTTGACAATGTTTTGCTTGAGTTTCACACTTGCTCAAATGCTTAGGAAGGGTCACTTTGTTTTCTTATAGGATGAAAATGGAGACTCCTAAACCTGGAAGGAGACTTCATAACTAGTAGAGGGTGTTTCCCTTATGATTGTACATGAGTTAGTTCAATGCTAAGGAGATTTGGATGCCTTTTGTACTAGCTTTTGCATGAGGAATTCATAATGTGTTAGGTTTAAAAAGGAGGTATGTTTTACTTGCTTATATATGCTTCTAAAGGTTGTTATGACATGAAAGGCCAACCAAAGGGGTGTGTTTGTTCATACGAAGGTGATGGAATTGAAATCATTAATGCACAACATGTCATTTCAAACCATATAGTAAGGTCGATATGTAATTTTACAACTTGACCCAAACCAATATTTTTGGACAAGAGGGAGAAAAACACATTTTTACTCTATGATCCTAAGCATGGATGTTTCTAGATGCTTTTTATGTGATTAATTTTCAAAAACTAATGAAAAAGAGTTGTGCAAAGATAAGCAATTACATGAAGTGTTATCAGGGTGTGCTCAAGAAGAGTGAGGAGAGTGTATTTGTCCATACGAGTGTGCAATGTCAATATTAGTAGTGTCAAAGGATATATTGTCAAATTTGAGTGTCTAAATGAAACTTTTGGTATTGAGAAGGGTACACAAGATATGTTTAATAGGGGTACATGGTTAAGTTCTTATGATCATGTCCAAGGTTTGCATTGTTTGAAATGTGATAAGATTCCTCCTTCTACAACTAGATTTATTTTTCTTCAACTTGTACCCTAAAGAGATAATCTTCTATAAATATTCATCAAGATATATGTATGGGAACCTTTATTTAACGTAATGATAGATGTTTTCATACCAATTTTTATGAGATACAATTTATCTATTTTTTTTCTAGTATTTATTATATTATTACGATGATAGGAATTTCCAAGTGGGAAATAGGGGTTGTGGTTGAGACACACAATTATTTGTAGGCGTTGATCTTCGTGGTTTTGAATGATTTGATCTTAGTCATTTTCCATATTTTTGTTCTAATGTGTACTATCGATTTCTCTATGCATATCAAACTTCTATGTCATATACTTGAGTATTCGTATACATATATATTTTGACTAGTTCATGCATATCCATGCATGCTACACCAATTACTTCCATATATATTTGTGCTTTGTAATAATACTTGACATCCTTGTACATTTGCAACATAAGTCATGCATCCCGGTCAATTATAAATTCAATAGACATTAATCTTTCCAATTCGTAAATAGTGCAAAATCTATAAGGACCGAGTTTTGCCATTCAATGTCGAGTGATGCATCTAATGGTATCATTACTCATGTAAATTAGTTTGATATACATTCTTTGAGAAGTTTCCACCACAATATATTCGAAACTTAATGCAAAGCTCACATACATCCACCATTTTTACATCGATAGGAATTTCCAAATAGGAAATAGGGGTTGCGGTTGAGAGGATCTTGATGGGTTTGGCTAAACTTCGTACAAGCTAGATTCATGTGGATGTTTTAAACATACTTTTCCTTTATTAACAATTATTAGAGGTCATAAGGTCCAAAATTTAGGGTTAGAAGGTACAATAAGGTTCAGAGGGTAATTCCTCACCATACCCACTCTAATAGGCTTAAAGGTTCAACTTGATTTTTCTCAAACTTAACACATTCAAAATTTCCTAAATTATTCCATTGGATAGGAAATTTCCTCACCTTTCCATTGATATAAATAAGTCCTCCTAACTCCTCATATTTTTTGAGTTATGGGCCGGTGGGCCTTGGGGTGAAATTTTTTCCCAAGAGCGGGCTGCGGGCCCAAGGGTGAAAATTTTCCCCAAGGGGGGTCGGGGGCCGTGGGGAGAGACTTTGGAAATTTTTCCCTGTGGAAAAAAAAAACCAACTTTGCACCCACGCACCCACGGGTCCGCAAGTCCACAAGGGACATGTGGCACCTCCCAAGCGGGGGAGAGTGCGGGGGAGAGCAGGGTGGTGGGAGACATTTTGAAAAATCTTCCCACGTGGGGGAAAAAGCCAACTTTGCGCCACGCTCCCAAGTCCGCAAGGGACACGTGGCATCTCCTAAGCCAACATGGGGAAGGGAAGGGGGGGGAGAAAATTAGTTTAATGCCCCGAAGGGCTAAGAGGGTAGCATTCACCCACGCCTCCATCCAGCACCTCACGATGCCACGTGGTGGCTCTGGTTGGCTCTGGGGATGGCGGGCGGTGGGGAAAATTTGGAAAAATTTTCCCAAAATTTTCGAGAGTGCTAAATTTAAAAGAGATCCGCCTCCGCCGATGATGCCACCTCGTGGTGCCATGTGGAAAAATTTTCGATTAGCTAAGTTTTAAAAAGGATGGTAACACCTCATGGTGCCATGTGGAAGGGAGGGTGGGGAAAATTAGAAAAATTTTCCCAAAATTTTTTTAAGAGCTAAGGAAAAAATTGGGCCCGCGGGCCAAGGAAATTTTTCCCAATTTTTTTTTTTTTTACGCCAAGGAAGAAAAACTTTTAAGGCCATAAATTTTGATAGAGAGCTTGGTTTTGGGCAAACAAGGACTTTTTGGAAATATCTCAACGTCCTCTTTACTCAAGGATCATTAATTTTAGATTTTGATAAATTTTAAGGGGTCAATTTTAAGAAAACAACTGCAGGATTTTATAGTGCAAACTGGTAAATTTTAACTTGTTAAATTTGTTAAATTTGTTCTTGTCCCTCTCTCAACATGTCAAATAGACATGGAAAATTGTTCTTAGGTGTATTTAAGAGAGATTTCAAGATTCAATTTTCTCGATTGATTTACAAATTTGAACATTTACATTTTTCAGACAGACAACATGAAACAAAATGGTTTGAGCCCGATTTTGCTAAGTTTTATAAGAATTTCCTTAAGTGTTAATGTCTAGATGAATTTGGTTAGATCTTATTATGCCCAAATTAATGTTTCATTTTTATTCCTTTGTTGTAGATTTGGTCTGAGCATTTGGGATTAAATAATTGTCAATTGGAAAAAACAAGACAGAGTTCAAATTTTAAAAAGGTCTATTTGCCATTTTCTTCTTCCAAGTATTATAATGTGTTCCAAACCTAATCTAATGCATTCAGTTGATTTAATTCAACTTATTCAAAAACTATAATACATCTCTGATTTCCAATTTTTACATATTTCAAAGGACAAAGTATTACATTTCCTTTATACGCATTTCTTTCTTTCAAACAGAGATTTCAATTACATTTAAAAGATTAGATTCAATGCCACTATGTAATTTGAGAAAGGTGATACATCATTTATTGATTCCAAAAGACAAATTTGTAACATCCTTCTTTTATTCCTTCCAAAATCATATATATATAAATAGGGCAGAATATTACATTTTCTTCTCACGTGTTTCACTTTTCCTCTTTTCCAAACAGGGATTTCATAGAACATGTTAAATATAGATTTCCAATGGAAGAATATCATATGAACAAGGAAAACACTTCCATTAATTCAAATGAAACTCTTACAACCTCCTTTCCATTTGATTTCAAAATACAACATACAAAACACGTGTCATTCTTTCACATTCTTTCCAAAACAGAATACAGAGTATAACTCTTTTACATTTCAAATTTCCACTTTCATTGCCAATACAAAGTATCTTTCCATTATAATGAATACACAAGATCATCCACTTCAAGTGGGAAAGGGGCTACAATAAGATTTCATTTCACAAGGGATTTTCAAATTGTCTTTATCTCAGCTCCAAAACAACAACATGCAGATTTCTCATTCTTCCAATTTGATCACAACAAAAGTAGGGGAAAGGAAATGCTCTCCACCCAACCAAGACATCCAATGAAGAGGAGAATCCATCCTTCTTCATTGGCCCCGAGCCCCAACCACAAAGCAATAAAATATGTGATCCAACTCATGGCAACAACAGGCTTCCACAAACACTCAAGCAACATAATCACAATAAAACACAAGTCCAAAATAGAATGTAGTTTTCAACTATATTAAAACATGACAAACATTACTGAGGCTTCATCAAGCAAGCCAAAGGAGCAAGAAACTATGGGGATGTTGCTTATGCCTCCCAAAGGGAAATGGGTATCACCACCGGGAAAAACCCAATATATATATATATATATATATATATATATATATATATATATATATATATATATATATATATATATATCATTTCAAATTCCTGACATGCCCTTATGCCTCCCCCAAGTACCCCTTATTCCTCACATTTCCTTATGCCTCCCCAACCTCTTATGGCACCCCATAATGAGTAAAGAAATGCAAGCTATTTCTTTGTAAGGTGGAACCCAAATCCCAACTCCCTCCCCTCCACCCTTATACCTCCCTAAAACACACTTGTGCCTCCCACAAAATATAACCCCATAGTCTTCTCCTACACCATTCCTAGGCCATCTACCCAACAACCCACAAACATGCCAAAACATTCATACATTAACACTTACATTCATAAAAGAAGAGCATTTCAAGAGTCAAGCTCCTACCTCTCCATGATGGAGTTGTTCCAAGTTCCAAAACAACAAGCTTTATCCCAATGCAAGCAATCCAAAACAGCCAAGCACAAGCATGCAACAATCTTTCCAAAAAACTTCTTCAAAGCAAGAGCTCCCAAAAAACAACAAGGAATTCACCCAAGAATAAAGTCTCCAAAATGAAGCAACCCCAAAACAAGGCAAGCCATTCAAATTTTATAGAAGAGGGAAGGGAAGAGGATGAGGCAGATCCACGTAGGATGCCATATCACACATCTTCAACCCCAACCCAAAAGTCAACTTCATTCTCCAATGCATAATAAATAGGTGGGTGAATAATATGATAGTTTACTTACACACTCAAATCCAACCCACACCCCAAAGGACTGAGATTAAATCATGTAAGAAAAGTGCAATTAAAACCTACAATTTGCCTTCTCAAAAAGCATTATAAAAGTCTAATCTCAACTCCCCAACCATAGGTATGGTTGGTAATTAAATTTAAGAGGTATGGGACAAGTTTAACTTGTCCCACAAGCCTCCAAAATCAGCCTCCAAGGACAATTTGAATTTCCAAGAAGGTGGAGTGTTTCACACTCAAAATTCAATTCACACATCACTTACATATCTCTTACACATACTTATATCACTTTAAATCATGGCCAACAACTCTCATTAATTACCTTCTTATGACATATTTGATTTATTTATTTTAACAATATGATTACTCACAAAATTTACACACCATTTAATAATTAATGAAAGGGGTAAAAGCATCACAAAATAAACACATGCAAACATAAACAAAGGGACCAAAATAAAAGAAAATACATAAAACCCCTTGGTCACAATTAAAGGTGATCCCCCATGGGAATCCCTAACACACACAAACACACACAAACAAATACTAGTTGCCATGGTGACCTTGTTGAATTCATCTAGAATTCCAATGTGGTTGGTCTCCAATCCCCGATGTTTGTTGTGATATTTTAAACCTGCAAAACACAAATACCTCCTTGGCCTCGTGGCCATATCAGAACATCCAAACTAATATAAATATAATTACCAAAATCATCTAGATATATGAATCACAACAACATCAAAGCAATCTAGCAATGTCATTTGCAATTTTACTCAACACTTATATCATCATCCAATAATTTCCATTTCTAGGTCTACTCACAATATCCAAATATCACAAGTCCACACAACATCCATAATATAACCATGTCAAATAGTATACCATCATCAATATCCAAAGTGTCTCTAATAATCATCATCATAACTGAATCAAGTCAACAATAACCCATGATCTAACATCTATCATCATACTATAATAAGGTCCATAATCATGTCTATAATATAATCAATAGTATCATGATTAGTAAAAAAAGGTGTCAAAGGAAAGTGGGCACTACATCCCCCTCCCCTTAGACTCGACTTCCTCCTGGAAGTCACTGGAACAAATGTGGAAATTGAACTCGTAGCAAAGTAGCATCCTCCCATGTAGTTGTAGTCTCATCATATCTGTCCCACTGCACCCGGACCTGATCAACCTCTCTGCCTCGAAGGCCCAGGGTCCTGTGATCTAGGATGTGAATGGGCTCCACCATCACCTGCCCCTGATCCTACACCTGCAATGATGTCCAATCTAACACATGAGAAGGATCTACAACATATCTCCTAAGAACTGAAACATGAAACACATCATGTATATGAGACAAGCTAGGTGGCAATGCTAGATGGTAGGCCAAAGGGCCGATACGCTCCAAGATCTCAAAAGGACCCATGAATCTAGGAGCTAACTTAGAACCTTTTCCATAATGGATAGGGCTCTTGTGTGGCTTGACACGAAGGAAAACCTTCATGCCCACATCAAAACTATGGTCCATCCTATGTTGATCTGCATACTTCTTTTTACCTATCTTGAGCCTCCTGCAGTCTCTGTCTGATCAAAATCACCTGCTGCTCCATGTCCTGCAACAAGGCTGGTCCAAGAGAAACCCTGTCCTCTAACCTATCCCAACTAAGAGGTGTCCTGCACTCTACCCACAAATCCTGAAAAGGAGCCATGCCTATAGAACTCTGAAAACTATTATTGTAGGAAAACTCCACCAAGTACAGGTACTCCTCCCATCTTGACTGTTGATCCATCACATACATCCTGAGCATGTCCTCTAAAATCTGATTCACCCACTCCATCATCCATCTGTCTCAGGGTGATATGTTGTGCTGAAATTGATCTTCATCCCGAGGGCATGTTGCATGGTAGTCCAGAAATGGGAAGTATACAAAGGATCATGGTCACTAATGATCTTTCCATGGAATCCCGTGCAACCTGAAATCTCATCCAAATATACCCGTGCCACTGCACTAGTTGTATAAGTGGTCTTCACCCGAGAGAAAAGTGAGCCACTTTTGTCAATTTTTCAACCGTGACCATGACCATGATGGCATCGTGGTGATATCGACATCGGTAGCCCAACAATGAAGTCCATGGAAATGGTGTCCCATTTCCATTTCCACTCAGTATAGCATGAGGAAAGAGAAGGCCAAGCTGGATGTTGATGCTGGCCTTAACTTTCTAGCACTCTAAACATCATGACACAAACTGGGCCACGTCTCTACGAAGTCCTCTCCAATGATACAACTGTCTCAAGGTGGCGTGCATCTTCTTCACCCCAGGTGGGCTGAATAGGTGCATGATGTGCCTCTGCCAAGATGTCCTGCCTCAAGCCTCCCTCTCTGGGAACATAAATCTGACCTCTGTTGCCTGAGAAGGCCATCTACCTCTAGTGAGAAACCATCAAACTTCCCCTCGAGGGGTCTCTGAGACTCGATCTCTGCTCGAACTGCAAAGTAGAAGTTGTCGAGAGGAAGTTGCTGAAGAATCCTACTCGTAAATCTATGCTCACTGAGGTGGCCATGGCCACATGTCTCCATCTACTGAGAGCATCTACCACCACATTCTCCTTCCCTTTCACATGTTCTATCTCCATATCATACTCACAAAGCAACTCCATCCAACGCCGCTGATGAGCATTGAGATTGGGCATGACGTGAAGAGGTGGCGAAGACTCAAGTGATCTATCTGAGTGTGAATCTCGACCAAGAAGAAAGTGCCTCCATCGAACCAAAGCATGCACAACTACCGCAAGCTTGAGATCATGAGTGGATAATTAAGCTCGTAATATTTGAGTTTGTGAGACTCAAAAGCCACTACTCTGCCCTCCTGCATCAACACACCTCCAAGCCCTGCTAAAGAAGCATCCGTGCAAATGAAAAAACTCACCCTGTGGATCCAGACATTGTGAGAATAGGTGTTGTAGTGAGACATTCCTTTAGTGTACTGAAGGCCTACTCACACTGTCCACCAAAAAACTTCTTCCCTTTCCTCTAAAGGGAAGTGATGGGTGAGAAATCTGAGAGAAGTCTAAACAAATCTCTCAGTAGTAACCTACTAACCCCATGAAGCTGCATGCACCTCAGTCATAGTAGTGGGTGTTGGCCAATCCATAATAGCTCTAATCTTGGAAGGATCGATGGTGATACCTTCCCTAGAAATGATATGACCCAAATACTACACCTCATCTGAAAGAATGCACACTTCTCCAAGTTCCCGTAAAGTTGCTGCTCTCGGAGACACTTAAAGAGAACTGGCGAAGGTGCCCCTCGTGCTCCTCATGTGTACGTGAGTAAATCAAAATTCATCAAGGAATATGAGCATGAAATGATCTAAGAAGGTCCTAAATACCCCATTCATCAAACTCATAAATATTGCGGGGGCATTAGTCAAACCAAAAGGCACCACTGTGAACTCATAGTGGCCATATCTCGTAGAAAGTGGTCTTATGAATGTCCACCTCCGAAATCCTCAGCTGATGGTAACCTGACTTAAGGTCTATCTTAGAGAAAGTTGTGGCTCCCTTCATCTGATCAAACAAATCATCAATGCGGAAGGGGATAACGATTCTTGATCGTTACCTTATTCAAATTGATGGTAATCAATACACAACCACAAGGATCCATCCTTCTTCTTGAAAAAGATTACGGTGCACCCCAAGGGGATACACTAGGATGGATAAGGCCTTTCTCCAAAAGGCCCTCAAGCTGCAACTTGAGCTCACAGAGCTCTGGGGTGGTCATCCGATAAGGTGCTCGTGAGATAGGCTCTACTCCAGAACCAGATCTATGTGAAAATCAATCTCACGTGGGGGTGGTAACCCAGTAGCTCCCCTGGAAAGACATCTACAAACTCTCTCAAAATGGGGTGATCATCTAGTGATGGTCCACTAGATCCATCCTCTGATCATCATCGATATAAACACACATCATATGACAACCCCATCACACACACACCGCTTAAGCTGCATAGCAGAGATGGTGTGAATAGAAATGGGTCTCTTGACCCCGAAATCACCGACTCAACTCCCAAATCATCTGCACAAGATATGATCTTGTGGTAACAATCCATCCTGGCCCTGTGTGCAGACAACCAATCCATACCCAAGATGACTCCATAAGAGCCCAAAGGAAGGATACGGAGATCCGAGGTAGTGGTGAAAGGTCCCAAATCCACCACACACTCCTTAACTAAGGAGTCTACAGAGATCTTGGCTCTAGAAGCCATCTCAACATCCCAACTATGACCCTACCTAACTACCACCAACTTGCATCGCTCTACTAAAGATGGTGCAATAAAAGAATCAAGAAGAACTAGAATCAAACAGAATGGAGGTAGGAATACCACCAATGTTACTGTAGTCTCAATAACTATACTACTGCTCTGATCTCTGCCTAGTGGTTCTCGACCACTGCATACATCCTATATGACCCCCATATCACCAATAGTAGGCTCTGAGATCTGTGTCTTACCCTTGTTATTAGGGTTCTGTGGGTAGTCTCTCCAAAAATGTCCAGTAACACCACAACCAAAACAACCGCCTGATCCTCTCCCCTGTGTAGCAGTCCGGCCGGTACTCTGGAGGTCTGTGGTGTGGATCTGATGATCTGAGCTATGGTCTACTGAGGTCTCTGTTGGTGAGCTCCTACTTGAGTGAGCTCTCTCTGGGCACCTATGTCCTAATGGGACCCCTAGGAGGAGGCCCCATACTCGACCTCTCTGTGCATCAAATCTCTGTGGAGGTCTATAAGGTGGGTGGGGACTGCTGCTGCTGTTGCTGCTGCTGTGGTCTAAAAGATGACTATGTTGAACCCTATCCACCATGAGGAAGAGGTACTGACCCCCTCGATCTGTTATCCTGCATCTATCTGTATGTGGCTCTGGACTGGTCTCTAGCCTGTTGGGTCTTTCCCGAGTCTCCTCTGCTATATAGGCCTTCTCGATGGCCTCAGCTAATGTCTGTGGACAATGGATCCACTACTACTCCTCCAATGTCTAGGTTCAGGCCCCAGATGAACCTGTGGATCCGCACCTGCTCATCCTACATGTAACCAACATACTGGAGTAGATCCAGAAATCTACTCTCATACTCAGCCACTATAAGAGATGCTGTCGGAGGTCATGGAACTCATCTATCCATTGTTGAATGAATCTCTGTGACAAATATCTACTCCGAAAATGCTCCTCAAAGAGCTCCTAGGTAACTATCTCATAATCAACATGGAGCTTCTTCTCCTCATCCTCCACCAGACACCAGCTCCATCCTTCAGTAGATGGATCGCAACACGAGCTTTCATGTTGCTAGAACAAGGACAGAGCTTGAAGCATCCACTCAAGCTCACCAACCTAGGCCTCTTCCTAAAATCCACCTATGTCACTAGAATAATGTGATGGTGAAGCTTCAGGATCTCCCTGATGTGATCTGCAGCTGTGGTCGACGATGGCCTCTAGGTCTCTCTGCATGCTCATCCCTAAGCCTAGGGCTCGAGACCTCTCTCTATGTCCTAAAACTGGTCACCCTGTTCCTCTGTGGTGACTCTATCTCTGGCTGACTCTGCATGGGATTTCTCTCCTCCATGCTCCTCGCTGGGTCGAGGAGATACATGACCCTCAATGGAAGGGACTCTATCATGTCTAGCTGCATGTCCTCCTACTGATCCTCCACGTAAAGTGGCATTAACATCCTAAAGAGTCTACAAAATCTGGGGTAGGATGGCTGCTACAACATGATCTAGTGGTGGTAAGTCTAGGTCTATGTGAAAAGACCCCTCATCCCATCTGTGCCTCCTACATCGACCAAGGTGAGAGTTAGTTCATCTTTCTAGGTTTTATTCAGTTTCCATGTTTACTAAAATATGTAATTTCTAAACTAAATTGTTTTCTAGATTTAAAAGTGTGTTAGGTTTAAGGTTCATGTCTCAAGTTTCTAGTGTGCCCAATGGCCCAAGATTTTGAACCACTGCTCTGATACCAAGTGTAACACCCGCTAAAAACAACCCACTTGAGACCCAAGAACAACCTAGGATTAGTTAGGAAAATTATGGAATAATTTTTTTGTTTAAAAGAGTCTACAACTAGGTTACAAGGCAACAACAATTGTCACTAACAAGTTCTAGAACAATTCTAATTCACTAGAACATACTTTTCCTTTATTAACAATTATTAGAGGTCATAAGGTCCAAAATTTAGGGTTAGAAGGTTCAATAAGGTTCAGAGGGTAATTCCTCACCATACCCACTCTCTAATAGGCTTAAAGGTTCAACTTGATTTTTCTCAAACTTAACACATTCAAAAATTTCCTAAATTATTCCCATTGGATAGGAAATTTCCTCACCTTTCCATTGATATAAATAAGTCCTCCTAACTCCTCATATTTTTGAGTTATGGGTCGGTGGGCCTTGGGGTGAAAATTTTCCCCAAGAGCGGGCCTGCGGGCCAGGGGTGAAAATTTGCCCCCCAAGGGCGGGTCGGCGGGCCATGGGGAGACTTTGGAAATTTTCCCACGTGGGGGAAAAAAAAAAAACTTTGCGCCCATGCACCCGTGAGTCCGCAAGTCCACTAGGGACACGTGGTGCCTCCCAAGTCAAGGGGAGAGGGGGTGGTGGGAGACATTTTGAAAAATCTTCTTCGCGTGGGGTGAAAGCCACTTTTTGCACTTTGCGCTCCCGCAAGTCCACAAGGGACACGTGGCATCTCCTAAGCCAATGTGGGGAAGGGGGGGTGGGGAGAAAATTAGTTTAACACCCGAAGGGCTAAGAGGGTAGCATTCACCGCGCCCACCGGCACCTCGCGATGCCACGTGGTGGCTCCTGGTTTGCTTGGGGAGGGGGGGGGGGAAAATTTGGAAAATTTTCCCAAAATTTTTTTCAGGAGCGCTAAATTTAAAAAGAGATCTGCCCCTCCACCGATGCCATGTGGTGCTGTGGTGGCTTTTCGATTGGTGGGTCGGGTGGGGGGTGGGAAAATTAGAAAAAAATTTTCCCAAAATTTTTTTCCTAAGAGCTAAGTTTAAAAAAACCTCATGGTTGGGGCTGATTGGCCAAGTGGCAAGGGTGGCGGGGAAAAAAAATTTTCCCAAAATTTTTTAAGCTCTTTTTAGGGCCAAGGAAATTTTTCCCAAAAAATTTTTTTGACGCCAAGGAAGAAAAACTTTCAGAAGGCCATAACTTTTGATAGAGAGCTTGGTTTTGGGAAAATGAGGACTTTCTGGAAATATCTCGACGTCCTCTTTACTCAAGGATCATTAATTTTCAGATTTTGATAAAGTTTAAGGGGTCAATTTCAAGAAAATGACCTGCAGGAGTTTTTACAAGTGCAAACTGGTAAATTTTAACTTGTTAAATTTGTTCAATTTGTTCTTGTCCCTCTCTCAACATGTCAAATAGACATGGAAAATTGTTCTTAGGTGTATTTAAGAGAGATTTCAAGATTCAATTTGTCTGATTGATTTGTAATTTGAACATTTACATTTGACAACAACACGACTGCAAAAAATGGTTTGAGCCCGATTTTGCTAAGTTTTATAAGAATTTCCTTAAGTGTTAATGTCTAGATGAATTTGGTTAGATCTTATTATGCCCAAATTAATGTTTCATTTGTTATTCCTTTGTTGCAGATTTGGTCTGAGCATTTGGGATTAAATAATTGTCAATTGGAAAAAAAAAGAGACAGAGTTCAAATTTTAAAAAGGTCTATTTGCCATTTTCTTCTTCCAAGTATTATAATGTGTTCCAAACCTAATCTAATGCATTTAGTTGATTTAATTCAACTTATTCAAAAACTATAATACATCTCTGATTTCAATTTTTACATATTTCAAAGGACAAAGTATTACATTTCCTTTATACGCATTTCTTTCTTTTCAAACAGAGATTTCAATTACATTTAAAAGATCAGATTCAATGCCATTGTGTAATTTGAGAAAGGTGATACATCATTTATTGATTCCAAAAGACAACTTTGTAACATCCTTCTTTTATTCCTTCCAAAATCATATATATATACAAGGGTAGAATATTACATTTTCTTCTCATGTGTTTCACTTTTCCTCTTTTCCAAATAGGGATTTCATAGAACATGTTAAATACAGATTTCCAATGGAAGAATATCATATGAACAAGGAAAACACTTCCATTAATTCAAATGAAACTCTTACAACCTCCTTTCCATTTGATTTCAAAATAAATACAACATAAAAAACATGTGTCATTCTTTCACATTCTTTCCAAAATAGAATACATAGTATAACTCTTTTACATTTCAAATTTCCACTTTCATTGCCAATAAAAAGTATCTTTCCATTATAATGAATACACAGATCATCCACTTCAAGTGGGAAAGGGGCTACAATAAGATTTCATTTCACAAGGGATTTTCAAACTGTCTTTATCTCAGCTCTAGAACAACAACATGCAGATTTCTCATTCTTCCAATTTGATCACAACAAAAGTAGGGGAAAGGAAACGCTCTCCACCCAACCAAGACATCCAATGAAGAGGAGAATCCATCCTTCTTCATTGGCCCCCGAGCCCCAACCACAAAGCAATAAAAGATGTGATCCAACTCATGGCAACAACAAGCTTCCACAAACACTCAAGCAACATAATCACAATAAAACATAGTCCAAAACAAGAATGTAGTTTTCAACTATATTAAAACATGAAAACATTACTGAGGCTTCATCAAGCAAGCCAAAGGAGAAAGAAACTATGGGGGATGTTGCTTATGCCTCCCAAAGGGGAAATGGGTATCACCACCTGAGAACAAACAAACCACCACATATATATATATATATATATATATATATATATATATATATATATATATATATTTCAAATCCCTGACATGCCCTTATGCCTCCCCCAAGTACCCCTTATTCCTCACATTTCCTTATGCCTCCCCAACCTCTTATGGCACCCCATAATGAGTAAAGAAATGCAAGCTATTTCTTTGTAAGGTGGAACCAAAATCCCAACTCCCTCCACCCTTATACCTCCCTAAAACACACTTGTGCCTCCCACAAAATATAACCCCATAGTCTTCTCCTACACCATTCCTAGGCCATCTACCCAACAACCCACAAACATGCCAAAACATTCATACATTAACACTTACATTCATAAAAGAAGAGCATTTCAAGAGTCAAGCTCCTACCTCTCCATGATGGAGTTGTTCCAAGTTCCAAAACAACAAGCTTTATCCCAATGCAAGCAATCCAAAATAGCCAAGCACAAGCATGCAACAATCTTTCAAAAAAACTTCTTCAAAGCAAGAGCTCCCAAAACAACAAGGAATTCACCCAAGAATAAAGTCTCCAAAATGAAGCAACCCCAAAACAAGGCAAGCCATTGAATTTTATAGAAGAGGGAAGGGAAGAGGATGAGGCAGATCCATGTAGGATGCCATATCACACATCTTCAACCCCAACCCAAAATTCAACTTCATTCTCCAATGCATAATAAATAGGTGGGTGAATAATATGACAGTTTACTTACACACTCAAATCCAACCCACACCCCAAAGGACTGAGATTAAATCATGTAAGAAAAGTGCAATTAAAACCTACAATTTGCCTTCTCAAAAAGCATTATAAAAGTCTAATCTCAACTCCCCAACCGTAGGTATGGTTGGTAATTAAATTTAAGAGGTATGGGACAAGTTTAACTTGTCCCACAAGCCTCCAAAATCAGCCTCCAAGGACAATTTTGAATTTCAAGAAGGTGGAGTGTTTCACACTCAAAAGTCAATTCACACATCACTTACATATCTCTTACACATACTTATATCACTTTAAATCATGGCCAACAACTCTCATTAATTACCTTCTTATGACATATTTGATTTATTTATTTTAACAATATGATTACTCACAAAATTTACACACCATTTAATAATTAATGAAAGGGGTAAAAGCATCACAAAATAAACACATGCAAACATAAACAAAGGGACCAAAATAAAAGAATACATAAAACCCCTTGGTCACAATTAAAGGTGATCCCCCATGGGAATCCCTAACACACACACACACACAAACAAATACTAGTTGCCATGGTGACCTTGTTGAATTCATCTAGAATTCCAATGTGGTTGGTCTCCAATCCCCGATGTTTGTTGTGATATTTTAAACCTACAAAACACAAATACCTCCTTCGGCCTCATGGCCATATCAGAACATCCAAACTAATATAAATATAATTACCAAAATCATCTAGATATATGAATCACAACAACATCAAAGCAATCTAGCAATGTCATTTGCAATTTTACTCAACACTTATATCATCATCCAATAATTTCCATTTCTAGGTCTACTCACAATATCCAAATATCACAAGTCCACACAACATCCATAATATAACCATGTCAAACAGTATACCATCATCAATATCCAAAGTGTCTCTAATAATCATCATCATAACTGAATCAAGTCAACAATAACCCATGATCCATCATACTATAATAAGGTCTGTTATTAGTTGAATATCCTCCTAAAAATGTATTCACTTTATAATGGTAAGTCCTTATACCCAAAATAGATGCATTTTTCTCTCCAAAAAAAAAAGGCTCTATTTTTCATTCCTCTGTATCAATCAAACAAAAAAATTCTTCTATGTAAAGACCAAATAGTTATGCTTATTGTCAACTTGTGGGTGTAGGTTGTGTTTTTCAATAGTGTAATTGACCAAGTTAAATTTGTTTTCTATCAAGCAGTGCAAAACTACTTGACCGCCTTGTTTTTATCGTCATCAAATTCACCCCTACATTGGCCCAACATGGGATGCCAAGTCCCCTAGCATGAGATATAATTTCCTATGGAAGGTGCAAGTGAATACCCTTCCATATGGTGTAGGGTCTAACTATCCACAAAACACAAGCGTTAACATTGCAAAAATAATCATTGACATTGAGAGTATTGAAGGAAAGGGATTTCTTTCGTAGTTATCTCTAGAGTAGGTTACCTCGACGATTTACACATCATACCTTCCTTTCTCCTTCAATGCATTCACAAAATTGGCACATGGTTTGTATGTGAAGATGATCTCCAAAATTTCCCCAACCCTTAAATTCTCATCCCTAAATCCTCTACTTCATCACCCATTTTCCTCGTACAATGTTTCACCTTCACTCCTTCAAATTCTTAACAGATGTGTACCTATTTAATTGGTTTAATTGTATCTCTATTTCTTCTTCCTTTCGCAACTATGAGTCCTTCGTTTGCTAAGGTACATCTCACATTGGATATTTCTCTTCAACCGTAGAATCACCAATTAATGCATTTAATTATGATAAATATAAAATATAGAAACCCCGACTATAGTAGAAAAATACATGTCTTTAATCTGAAAAATAAAAAATAATAAGATCAATGTTAGGTAATGTGTTCAAACATTGACAATAACATTGCTAGTAATGGTGAAGTCGACTATAGTGTAGCAATTGTGAAAACATTGGAAGATAGGAATTATGTATATATTAGAAATAACATTTAATGAGTCAACAATTAGTGCATTTAATTTCGATAAATTCCTTACAATACTAATTTGAATACTCATACACTTGGTCCTCTCTCATCTTATCTTACCACTCCCTCTTAATGCAAAGCCCCACGATGCTTGTTGGCTAGATTTTCTACACAGCCGAAAACCTAGCAGTCATGAGATAAATCTCCCTCATTTACCAGTGAGGCTCCTGTGTAAGATTTCTATCAATTATGGATCTTAATAACTATTTTTGGGTTTTAATTTAATTGCAAAGCTCATGAACCATAGCTAAGCAATTTTGCAGCAAGTAAACAGATTGTTAATGAAGTATTTTCAACCAAGGGGGAAATGATAGAATTTGGGAAAGAAGAAAGGAAGATGTGTAATCCAACCAATAGTTTACAGAGTTGGTCTCATACACATAGACAAAACAAATAGATCTCACAATACAAAAGTAAAGGAAAAGGAAAGGAAAAGCTTCTAATATAAATCTTAGATAACACAAAGTTTATCTAAAAATCCACACAAAAGTAAGAAGCAATGCACCGTTGACACAAAGTTCTCTGGAAATCCACTTCTATTCAATTCCTCAGCTTTCACAGAAAAGACATCAAAGGTTACAACACAAAGTCTGGAACTCAAGAATGTTGATTATAAATTCTCCTCCTTTAACCCATAGGCTCTTCCTCTATTTATAGTGTATAGAGGGCAATTAAAAATAAGAAAACAATACTTGAACTGACACATGCGGAAGCTATAAAGAAAACAACTAGCAATTTTCCCCTGAAATTTCTCTCTACATGACATGCATCTGAAGATTAAATCAAATTTTTGCATGTCTTCCACCTATTCTGAATTAAGGACCTTTTCGATAACTAAAAGTAATGGCTTTTGACTAATTACTTTATTTTTACAATTTTTTCTAAAAAAATAAGAATAAGAGAAAGAAGTGAAGAAGAAAGACAATATTTTTGCCACCATACTCTACATTTTTCTTCTTTTTGTTTTTCCCATCTGCTTTTGGCATCCCGCATGCTAACTATAATCACCACTAGCCATGTTGGAAGCTTAAGGCAATAATTAATAAATTGTGCATACAACATGATTATTGTCTTCCTTACAAAGATCTCGATTTTCTGAAAAGAGGATAATAAGATCTTCCACACTCCAAAACAAACTCAAGAAATTGAGTTGTGACTAGAAACTTTGAAGCTTGAATAATCTCATTGTTTATATTGCCCGCATAAGAGATGATCTACAAATGGCCTTGGATCTGTCAATCAAATCAATGATAGGTTCAAGGCCCATGTCTCAGTATCACTTATTTTAGTAAACATGGAAGTCATGCATGATTTTTCGATCCTTCTCTTTCATTGGCTTCATCATGCCCGGAATAATCTTTGTCCGAGCTCTTTTTCTTTTATTTTTACCATAATCCCTTGTAATTAGATCAATTTTTGTAGATCCTACAATTTCTTGATTAGAAGATATATTCAATGTATCCGGCATTGATTTTCACTTCTTTTCACTAATATGAGCACATGTGATGAATACATGTGATTGATTTAGACAATTATGGAGTCCATGGCATGAATACTCAATTTTTCACTAAAAATGCTTCTAAACCCTATTGCCCTAAAATTTGAGACCTTGTTTGTATTCTAAGCAAGCTAATAATGTTATTTAATTCACACAGGCACTTATACCAACATGCAGATGTTTGGAATAACAAAAATAAAAATTCTCCAACCTTAGGCACCAAAACTAGAAGCTTCCGACGATGGAAAACACTCTTTAATGCAAAATACTCCTTTTAGCACCAAAATCCTCCAGACAATAAGTTCCATCAAAAAATATTAATTATATCTTCCTTATGGCATCACATGCTTATATATCCAATGAATGCTATTTTTAATAATTGCTTTCTCCTATTTTTGGTAATTATTTAATAATAAGTCATGTTCTCTATCTTAATTTGGGTGCCCAAGTTTGCATGCTCCGCTTACTTTTTATGAATTTATTTATTTATTTTTAGCATGCATCCTTGACTTCTCTTTAGCTCAACCAATTGCTCGACTTTCCTCCTATTTATGGTGCCAACCTTAGCTAGAAATAATAATAAAAAATATTAATAAATGCATATAATCATGCCAAGATGGGTTGCAGATTTTGGCTAGAGGGTGTGCTAAAAATAAGAAGTCAAAGTGATGGGAATTTTTACCCCTGCCAGAAGCTCCAAGAATCTCATCCTTCACTTAAGTGATTTGTCTTTATCATGAGAATTTTTACCCTACTAGGTAGGCATAAAATTCCCACCTATCTGGCGTTACCAAAAATCCCATCGATAACTTAAGTGACTTGACTTCATCATGGGAATTTCTACCCTACTAGGCAGGTATAAAATTCCCACATGCATGTCACTACCAAAATTCCCATCGGCAACTTAAGTTACTTGACTTCATCATGGGAATTTCTACCCTACTAGGTAGGCATAAAAATTTCATCTACTCTGCCACTACCAAAATTCTCATTGACAACTTAAAGCCATCATTCCAAAAAGTGCAACTTGCATGGGAGAAGCTTATTTTACCTAAATTCTTCCTTTTTGTCAGAAGTTAGCACTCCATGATCAATTTCTTCCATTTTCTGAGGCCATGAATGACTTCCAGAACTCTAAAACAATTAAACAAGCTATACTGAGAACAAACAAACGAATCAAGAGGAATTAAAAAAACAAAGCTGTGGAGAAAACCGAAAACAAACACAAAAGAAATAAATAAAAATGAAAAATGTTGCCACAAGTTGCAAAAAAATGATTTTCTCGAATAAGCTGGTTAGTAAAAATCATCCCCTGGTGAATACCCTACTTTGAGAGGTGGGAATACTAGCGTGCAAATATTCAAAGAAGGTTCAATTATGGCACAATTTATTTTAAACATAACTTTATTTATTTAATAAATAAATAAATAAAATTCTTGCAAAAAAATTTGGTGGAGGGATAAAATGTGTTTTAGCATCTGGGTATTCGTGTAATTTCCCTTTTCCTGTGCCAAAGGCCTAAGGGCTAGGTCGAGTCCTAGTCGTGGTCAGACCCAGGGGGCCATGGACACTGGAAGCTTTTGGGAAGGGGCCCCGTGGTTTTAATACCCCAGTTTTGCGTTGGGGGTCACTTTTGGGCAGGGCGACTCAAAAAGGGAAAAAGTAACTATAGTTACTTTTATTTTATCGGCCCCTCCGTGGAAAAGGAATGCGTCTAGGGTCTATTGGGGCTCTTTTTCCTTGGGGAAGTATATAAGAGTTGGGAGAGAAAGGAGAGACACTTTTTGGATATACATTTTATCGACCCCTTCACGTGTAGCTGCTGTTGTCACGCATCTACAGCTTGTGGAGTCAAATCCCATAGGGACCCTAGCTTCGGTGGTGAGAGACACATCCCTAGCTAGTAGGGCATTCTTCGATAGTGAGAGATCTACCCTAGTCTGTCATTCCGGAAGTGTTTTCAAGGTAGAGACAATATCAGAGGTCGCAAAGAAAGGTTTTCATAGATATTTGGTGGCATTGGGAGAGGATAATCAATGGGCTCTAGATCCGAATCCCGACAGATCAGATCCATGGTAGCCATTTGGGCAGAGCGGGACAGTTCGTTGGAGGCATCTCGTGAAGGATTTCGCGGGTATTGGGGGTGTTTGGGGAAGACAAGCAGAGGGGCCCGATCAGATTCATGGTAGAATTTTAGGCTAGGCGTGGGCAAGACGAGGCGAGGCACGTCCATCATTTTTCGACCCATTTCTGCCCAAGCGTGGTAACTTACAGCCTTTATTTGGGGTTTTTCCGTTAGTCGCATTTTAGATCTCAAGGTGGAGTGATTATTTCCTATATTTGTCATTGTTATTTCCAAAGACCCTTATTTTTCTCTTGTATTTAGAGGGTCATGGACCTTGAAGCTTCCATTGCCTAGGTTAACTATTATTTCCTAGTAGCATATACTGTAATATTCAAAAATAGTTTCCCTTTGTCATTTATAATAATATCAAGCCCTCTTTATATTTCCAAGTAATTTGGGTGGTCATTTTGGGAAATATTAAGTTTATTTAGTTTGTTGTCCTAACTGTAAAAATCTAGTATAATCATTATTTTATGTGGCTACACATTTTCAATATTTTTGTGCATTTTTAAGTAATATCCCATTGGGGATATTTCAATGGTATCAAAGTGGTTATTCCTCCAGCCTGTGTGTGTTAAATATGGTAGTTTGGAAAGATCTAAAAGGGGGTTTTATGAAGGAAATGTTCACCAACATGGTGAAACAGAGAAGCCACTAACCTTTATTTGAGTCAACTCACTTAGAATGTGAATCAAAGTAGACCTAGGGACAATAAGGAACATGGTGAGAACTGTGATAGAGGGTGGCCAATAGAGGTGATTGATGAGGATTCTTGTTAGAGGAAGTACCAATCTTTGAGTAGGGGTTTCAGAGATAATATGGCATTTCTAGATTATTGCATGATGAAGATTGGTAGCAAGCCCAAACGAGGTCATCATATGTCCAGTACCTGAATCACAAAAGAACTCGTTTGTAGAAGAAGCTTCTAAACCAAAGGGTATGATTTCCATTGAGAAAAATAATTGCATTAGTGAAACTTTGCTTGTTAGAGAAATTATTCCATCTCAGGAGAAGAAACTTGTTTATGCAAGCAAGGAGGATGTAATGGAAACTCTTAAAAGGTGTGAGGAAGGGAATAGTAGAGCTAGAGCTGCTAGGTTGATAGCGACTCAAGCAAGACAACACATACAAGAGTTCAAGGAAACGATGGGGGCAATTGATGCAAGGAAGTCTACACCCACGAAAGAAGACTCTATGGAGTAGCTGGCACATGAGGAGGAGCCTCACATGGACACTTGTGTAAAATTGCAGCCTGCTGTAATTTCCAAACCAACAACTGTTGAACAACTTTCAGATACTTTCAACAGGCACTTAGGCAACAATGTTGGGGGTAGCTCAACATATGTCTATCTTGAACACATGGAGGACATTGTTGGCCTTGAAAGGTATGAAGAGCACACTAAGGTGTCTTATTTATTGTTGCCTATTCTGATTTATTTCCATCATGAGATGCATGGTAAGGTAGATGATGAAGTCTTCATCATGGATTTTGTTGGACCATTGCTCCAACTATGTGTATATGAGCATCTTGAGGATGATATATGGTGGCAAGTTGTAGCTCATTTAACAGATACAAGGGCTCATGGGCATTATAAGCTATGGGATCCTGGTAATATGTGGCCATTATCAAAAACTATCAATTCTGATTTTGAAAACTTTGTGATGGAGTTCATAAGCAAAAGAAGGAATTCAAATGTGTCTTGTGTTGGCAAGCATGATTCCTTCATTGGGGACTCGGTTCAAGAAGGGAGAGTAACTCTCAAGGTACTAGCATTGGTTTTCTGATTGCAAAAAATGGTAAGAGAATATTTTTTGATCATCTTCAGCCTATTGGATTGTGTATAACAGTTGTCATAAAGAGAGGAGAAAATATGTTATTAATAGAGCCCATGACTAATTTTTATACCAGCTACATGGTGGAACCCTTGGAAGGGTTAGTGGGGGCATTTGGTCCTCAAAGTGCTCAAAGAATCAAGGTGCACTTTCTTTGTTAAAAAGAAGAGTTGAATTCAAGGTGCATTCATGACTTTAGCATCCTAAGGTATGAGAATGATTACCATCTTCCTAGCTTGCTGAGTTCTTCGATGTTGTTGTCATATTTCTATTATTTGGGACAACATTTACATGCTTGGATGATTGAGGAAGACTATTTCATAATCACGTTTCAAGGTATGCTAGATGGAATAAACACATCTTCCATTCACATTGCTCTTGATTCAACCAATAAGCATATGTTGGCAAAGAAAATAATGCAGGGGCCCATGATATTGAAAGGACATGAGGTATGTGGTGTATTTATTGTGGTTGAAATTTCTAGAAGTAAGGTTGTTTTTGGGATGCCATGGTTGCATGATGTTAAGGAAAACGATGATGCATGGGTTGAAAAATCAATGGAGAATGAAGATGTTGATCCTATATCAGAAATTCTGAGTTGCAAAGGCATGATGAGCAGCCCCAATTATGCCATTTCGATGTGTTGTCTTCTCTCTTGACGAGAATCAATGGGTACAACAAAGGGAATGAAGTTCCTTATGATAAATTTTATGGATGCATGAGTTCTAATATTGATTCCCTTTTCTCTTGCATTTATGGTGAAATGAAAATATGGGGAAAGAGAATAAAGTATGATGAGGGAGCAACCATGTGTATTCCCAACATACAAGGAATTGATGAGTTATGTCCATGGAAATATATGTCTTGCACAAAGAAGGTAACTCATTTCTTTATTGTCAATAAGAGATGTGAAGTACTTGAATGTGTTTGTACATTTGGGTTACTTGAAGTTGGAATCATTCATTGGACATATTGGCTTCCATATTTTGGGAAATTTGCATTCTTCCCTCATGTGGATAAACAAAAAAAAATTCAAGGAAAACAAAGAAATCAAATTTCAGGGTATACAAGGGCAGATCGCAAAAGATGTGATTAGTGAAGAAAGAAGCATGTCGTTGCATCGGTCGAATTGTGAAGGAATGCAAGCCTCTTGTGGTTCATGGTGACATCACAAGGTATGAGACAAGTGGGATATTTGATGACTCCTATTCCGACGGGTTGTTTGTTGCAGACACAAAGCACACCAGGATGACTTATGAGGAGAGCAAGGGTGATAGAGGTGAGGAGATAGAGACTCGCGAGATGGATGATGGAGATGGGGTTGTGTTGGATAAGTGTTGATGTGGGGCAGGAGGAGGAGACTTTTCCTTGGAAAACTATAGCCACATTGTCTAGTACTCTGATGTACAAGGCATTTAGGATTAGAGGAGTTATGCAGGGTCAGCAAGTTGGGGTACTCATTGATAGTGGGGCAACCCACAACTGTATTGATGCCTCATTGTTTGAGAGGCGAGGACTACAGACAGAGGATTTTGAGGGCCTCAATGGGGTTGTAGCCAATGGAGAGTCTTTGAGGTGCACACGGCGGGTTCCCCAAGTGAGCATCATAATGGGTAACTATATACAGATTACCAATGATTTCCACATTGTTGGTATGGGAGTGACCAACATAGCACTGAGAGTGCAGTGGCTTCACTCTCTTGGTGAGTCTCAGACTAACTTTCAGATGATAGAGCTGAAGTTTAAGTCCGAGGGTAGGAATGTGTTTCGAGGGGAGTATCTACAGGAGCACCAAGGGTGGTTACAGCTGAGGGGAAGGAGAGGACGATCCGGCATGGTGAGGAGTTTTATTATTGCGGATCGATGTGGAGTATGATGGATGTGGGTGTGGCCAACAATGTTGCACATGAGGTTATTACTGAGATTGGGATTACAGGTTCAGATCATCCGAGCTTATCATTATGTTGGTTATCTGAAGTTTCGGTAGACTGGAGACCTCATTTTCTTGTTGAGTACTCCAAGGACCAACACACTTGTGAGATTCTGGATGGTCACATACAAGATGACAAAGCTACAGTGGTGGAGGATGAGATGCTCCTCTATCAAGGAAGATTGAGCCTTGTGTCAGATTCATGGTTGTGGATGGAGATACTGCGACATGTGCATTGTCCTTCCATGACTGGGCATTTGAGCTGCGATGAGACCTACAGGTTCATGTCTGAGAGGTTCATATGGCACAAGTTGAGGGAGGATATCCCCAACTTTATACAGGCATATACGGTTTGTCACTATGACAAGTTAGAGCTTACGGGTTCATCATTTGTTGAATCGACATGGGACAACACTCCTATGCTTTTTGTTGCTTCTATGCTCGGTGAGCACTTCACCCACATGTTAGTCAGTGGAGAGACGAAAGTGACCCATGGTTGTTCAGTCGGTTCACATTCAGCATAGGAGGTGGACTATGTGGCGCGATATATTGGTTGACTATCTCTATGGAGTCTTGGGACTTTTCCTCCATGGGGCACATCGAGATATAATATGAGGAGCCCGGCTCACACAAGTGTAGGCTAGGGGGGAGTTAGCACCATTTTTGCGTAAATTAGTTGTTCCACGGAGGTGCCGATACGGGGACTCTACAGATTCGTGAGTGAACTTTCATACCCAGAGTTGATTGGAGAGGCCGTGGGTGATTCCGTGATGACATCCTCGCATCGCGGAGGATTGGACCGATTGGAAATTTTGAGCACGAGTACCAAAGTGGAGAGTCGGTTTGGGTATCATTCTACTTCACGGATAACATTGCTCTCGGTACCATATGGAGGTCATGATGACGACATGGGGTTTTTTGGTTATTTTGGATTACACGGATCCTTGGTGGACAACAGGGTGAGATGGAGAAACTTACGGCGCAATATTCAGCTCTATGCCGCAGGACAGGATAATTCTTGGGGTCAAGCATTTCTCGGGAAGGGAGGACTGTAATGTCCCCTTTTCCTGCACCAAAGGCCTAAGGGCTAGGTCGAGTCCTAGTCGTGGTCAGACCCAGGGGGGTCGTGGACACTGGAAGCTTTTGGGAAGGGGCCCGTGGTTTTAATATCCCAGTTTTGCGTTGGGGGTCACTTTTGGGTAGGGCAACTCAAAAAGGGAAAAAGTAACTATAGTTACTTTTATTTTATTGGCCCCTCCATGGAAAAGGAATGCGTCTAGGGTCTATTGGGGCTCTTTTGCCTTGGGGAAGTATATAAGAGCTGGGAGAGAAAGGAGAGACACTTTTTGGATATACATTTTATTGACCCCTTCACGTGCAAAAACTGCTACTATCATGCATCTACAACTTGTGGAGTCAAATCCCACAAGGACCCTAGCTTTGGTGGTGAGAGACTCATCCCTAGCTAGTAGGGCATTCTTCGGTAGTGAGAGATCTACCCTAGTTTGTCATTCCGGATCCATTTTCAAGGCTGTGTGGCAGAGACAATATCAGAGGTCACAGAGAAAGGTTTTCACAGATATTTGGCGGCATTGGGAGAGGATAATTAGTGGGCTCCAGATCCGAATCCTGGCAGTAGATCAGATCCATGGTAGCCATTTGGGCAGAGCAGGATAGTTCATTGGAGGCATCTCGTGAAGGATTTCACGGGTATTGGGGGCGTTTGGGGAAGACAAGCAGAGGGGCCTAATCAGATTCATGGAAGCCTTTTGGGCTAGGCGTGGCAGCATGTTGAGGCACGTCCATCATTTTCTAATCCCCTGTCCAAGCATGGTGACTGGCCTCTATTGGGGGTTTTTCCGATCTAAAGACCCTTATCGTTTCAGATCCGAAGGTGGAAACTTTATTTCCTATATCTGTCATTGTTATTTCCAAAGACCCTTATTTTTCTCTTGTATTTAGAGGGTCACGGACCTCTAAAGTTTTCCAGTTATCTAGGTTCCCTATGATTTCCTGGTAGCATTGTACTCTGTAATATTCCAAAAATAGTTTCCCTTTGTCATTTATAATAATATCAAGCCCTCTTTATATTTCCAAGTAATTTGGGTGGTCATTTTGGGAAATATTAAGTTTATTTAGTTTTTATCCTAACTGTAAAAATTTGGTATAATCAGTATTTTATGTGGTTACACATTTTCAATATTTTTGTGCATTTTTTAATATAGAGGGATATTTCAATTCATCGAAATTGGCTCATATGATTCTCTGGGAATACCTTAAGGCAATGGAAACAACAACGGGTAATAAAAACACACGGAACAACCCATTAATTTAAAGAGAACGAAAAATTTTAACAAGGGGGTAGTCCTAGATTTTAGGGTGAAATGGGATACCAATGCCAAATATTTAAAATTACATACATAATTTTATACACATGATCTCACTTAAATGTAATGAGTGTTAAGAACATGAAATGTTCACGCAGGGAAAATTTTAGTGGTGAATTTTTGTAAACTCACGAAAATCGAGGATTATGGAAATTTGTAATGGTGAATATTTTGTTTTTCAGAGCCGACTTATTCACCAAAAAATTTGGCCGACATGTCCCTTATACTATTCCTTTTACCTAGATTTTACACATATATAAGAGGTTATGAATGTAATTCACCACCATTTTGAATCATATCATGCGCATATTCGCCAAAGTAAGCATATCAGCCACCAACACTAAAGTCTGAAATCGAAGGTAGTCCAACCGTAAGGCGTCCAAATATGAGAGTTTGAGTCATCTAGCCTTGATCTCGACATACTCTATAATCTGAATTTTCCAACTCTATTCCATCCAACCTAAGTCGTCCAACGCCCTAGTTGTCCAACCCCTAGCCGTCAACCGCTATCCATCCCAACCCACCATCCAACACTTAACCTTTAACCCCTATCTGTCCAACCCCTAGCTATTCGACCTATAGTTGTCCAACCCTTAGTCGCCCAACCCTTTCGCCTAACCCTTAGTCGTCCACCCCTTAACCATCCATTCTCAGAGCCTTGGAACATAAAAGCTGCTCATAAGGCCCTAAGCAAGTAAGCGGTCATGGATACTAGAAATCAGGGCAAAAAGATTACAAATTCAGTCAGTTCAAAAAAGGGTGCCAATACTTTGCTTGGCTATTTTGGAAAATCACAAAAGACGAAGTCGGTTTCTACTTCGGCTGAAAATATCGTATGTGGCAAGTGTTATTTAATGGTTATTTTATCTAACATAATTTAATAATTATGTTTATAATACATTGTTCTTGGAACTCTTTGACATTTGTACTCTGTAAAAATTTAACTATAGATAAGATTAATACTATATAAGTAACAATTTTATAAAATTATTTGCAGAATTTTCAGAAATTCCTTCACAGAATAATCAATTTATAGATATTGATGATCGATATATGTTGAGGCAAACATATTGTCCCTTGATGAAATAGAAGTATAGGAAAATTCATCAAACTCCTAGGATACACCAGCAGAGGAAGCTTCTACTCCAAGGTCTATTTCTAGAAAGAGGAGACATGAGATTCAAAATATTTCTACTGACAGCCTAGATGCAGAAGTTGAATCCAAGGAAAAAAATAAAATATGTTAGAAGAAAGATGGCAAACTGGACAATTGGAAGGAAATTCTAGTTCGAATGGGCTGCAAAATATCCTTTTATTGAACCTGTGCACACTAAAAATTGTAATGATGTTCCAACACAATGTCAATGCAAAATATGTGGTTGGAAATAGGGGAAGGATCACATGATGCAGCTCAAACTAGACACAATTGAAAAACACTATGGGAAAATATACATTTCCCAAAAGCTGAAGGATGGCAAAAGATAGTCACAACACATAAATGGAAAGATGCAAAATATTGTCTACATGTCAAATACGTAGAAGAGTATGAAAAGGAACAAAAATGTATCAAATATGTAAATGAAAAAGGTGGGACCATAGTAGGAAAATTGAGCAAAGCTATGGAGGCATAAATTCAAGAAAAGGGTATTCAATTTGTAACCGTATTTCATATAATGAAAAGGGGAAGACCGATGTCATATTTTGGAGAAAATAAAATGTTGTATCAAGTTATTGGTTTAAAGAATGTTCCACAATCTCATTGGTTAGATACCAGCAGATGGGAGATTGTAAAATGTCTATCTCTAGTAGAGAAGGAGGATCTGAAACTGTGTGTTCAAAAGGCAAAGTATATTTCCATTTCTTTAGATGAGGTTACCGCAGTCGATAATACATCCTAGATATGTATTCATGTTTACACATTTACTAATGAAACAAGGACTCCACACCTCTTGGAAATTCATAAAATGACAGAGAATTGCAATTCTGAGAATATTTATAAATTGGTGGTATCAAATCTGAAGGATATCGCCAGAATGGATGACTTTTCCATTACAACAAAATTAGTTTGTGTCAGAACCAATGGTGCAGCTGTAATGTAGGGAGCCAGAAATGGTCTATGTGTTAGACTTCAGACAACTATTGCTTCGTATATGGTTGTTGTCCACTACATGGCTCACAAAATGAATCTTGCATACAAAATTGTGAGCACATTTGAAAATGTAGCTAAAGTGGAGGAATTGATACGTGATCTCCATGCCTATTATTCTTGCAGTCCTAAGAGATTTTTAGAATTTCAAAAAAATTCTATTGGACTAACAGAGGGAAAAAAACTTCTCAAAGATGTAGATACGAGATGGATATCTATGTACGAACCTGCCTGTAGAATATATGATGAATATCCTTCACTTACAGGATTTATGTTTAAATACCACAGGGATTTAGATAAAGCTAAAGATCTATTGTGCCATCTAACTGACATAGAAACTTTACTCACACTTTGCAGTATTTTACCCATGTTGAGGGAGCTTAATATTTTAACGAAGCATGCTCAAGATCGGTCTTTCTACATTATAGACTTTATAAGACTCAGAAGACGTGTTTGTTGGAGTCTAGAAAGTTTATATATTTATGATGGGAGTTTTCAGGGTGCTACTTTTGAAAATTGGAATGCATTGACAGATTTGAAAAATTCTAGGTGCTTCTTAAAGTACAATATAAATGATCATCTGTGTATAATAGCACATGGAAAAGAGATTCCACTTCATACGTACCAAAAAGAATTGATTTGGCTAACTCAGAAATAGAAGAAGTAAAAGTGACATGAAATTTATATGATTCAATATTAATCAAAACTAGGAATAAGTTGAGAAAGATCTTTGAATCATTAGCTAAAGAGATCTGGGAAAGATTCAAAAATGATAAAATACTTGAAGCAATGGGAGTTGTAAATCCAGATTCGGAATTTGTCTAGCGGAAAACCTTATACATCTATCAGTCCTTTATTTGTCAAAAACATGGGTGATCTTATTGATCATTTCTGTAAGATTGTAGAGGTAAATGGAGTTTCAGTAGAAGGAATTTTGGAAAGAAAACTACTTAGTTCACAGTCAATGGATTTTGCTAATACAATGATACGACAAGTTCAGACTTCTACAAAACCCACAGGATTATAGTGCCATGAAAAGGATTTGGAAGGATATCTATTCTAGTAGTATTCTAAGTGAAGATTTGAGTGAGTATATTAAGTTGTATGAGCTCGTCAAACAATGATTCTAGGTTCTGTGGAAGATGAGAGGGTTTTTAGTGCACTATCCTTTTTAAAGTCAAAAGTTCAAAATAGATTGGATAGGAATCTAGAAATTTGTCTCATATTGTATGTATCAAGTTACTCGATGGAGTCTTTTCCTTATGATAGAGCACTGGCATTGTGGAATTCACTAGCAGATAGAAGAGGAGTAAGTAATATTCTTTCTGAACCAGGGGATTGAGACACATCCACAAATCATGTTGCAGTTGATTTCCAAGACACAAATGAAAGTGTTTCTCCAGGACTGTTCGAATTCACATAGATTTCATTTCTTCTATACATTATTGAGACTACTTATGTACTTCATTCAGTGATTACAACTTTCAATAAATGTAATATTATATTTGTCATTATTTGATCCTTCGTCATTGCAACAATGTCATTATTTGTTTCAATTATGCCATTTGTTTTTTTATGTTTGCATTTCAAATTCAGACTGAAATAAGAACACATTCATCTTTTATATCTGTTAATTTATTTATTTTACATCTGCAAGAATTCAGAAACGTAATGAAACAAAATAGTGTAAATTTAAGCAACATTTACGTAAACAATAGAAAAGAAACATAGTTTGTATTTATATATAGTTACATTATACAATTCTAACTTCCAAAGTTCATATGAAATTGATTTCTCATGTGGTGGATTACTTTATGAAAAAATACAAATTCATAAAGCATTGTCGGCCAATACAATTCAAAAAAGGGGTTGTTATAACATCTCAAAGCTTCCAGACAAGTTTTGTCATATAAGGACACATTACGAGGTCATCCTCTTTTCTACCTATGATTCAAAATCATAGTTGTCCTTATGTCTGCCACATGGAATAAAAACTAAAAAGGGTTGGCCACTATCTTTTAATTCCTACGCCAGTGTCAGAATTGTGACAACACACCTGTCACATGGTGAACTTAACTAACTTATCAAATTTTATGATGTAGGTGAAGGTTTTTCTTTTTCCTGCATAACAGATGGAGGAATAACTCTTGATGCCTAAAGATATTTTTTGCGCAGTGTTGATATTTTCTAGTATATTCAGCTCCTCCCTCGCTACATCTCCTACAGACAAAAGTGTTGCATTTGCATCTGTCTTTTCCTTCAGTAAGATTTCTAGATCCATATTATGCTCCTTTATTATCCTTCTCAATGTATTATTTTGTTTATTAATAACAATGAGTTTTTCCTTCAACTGTATAAAAGAATTCAGGCTTTTGTGGGCATTCTTCAAATGTGCTTCAAAAATAGCTACTTCTTTCTTTAAATTTTCATATTTTCCTGTAAAATAGAAATATTAAATTTTTAGTCTATCAAATAATATGAAAAAAAAATATAAAGTGGCTATTATATCGTATAATATATTAAATTTTTAGTCTATCAAATAATATGAAAAAAATATTAGTGGTTATTATATCAGATAATATTTAGTTTTTCATGTAAAAGTAAATGCCCACTTACAATAGCTTTCTCTTTTTCTACATTTTCTATTAAAACATTAGTCTTGTCTTTAGACCATTTGTTGTAGTAAGCTTGTGCTTCAGCATTGAGATTTTCCAACTTGTTTAGCATTATGTCTACAATTTCATCATTGTAATCATTACTATATGAAATTGTCCCTGATTGAGCTTTGTTTAGAAAAACATCCTGCCATGTTGGTTGGCTCTCTACGAAAGTGTATAATGAATAGCTTTGAGCATGATTAGGCTATCTAGTATTTATTTCTTTTATCAAAAAATTTCTCTCCTTTCCCAAGACCGCACCAAATCCACATCATACATTACAACCTCTTGAATTGTTGCCCCCATGCTATCTGATATCATATTTTCTAATATAAAGTGTGTTTTTCATCATCTATTTGTGGAGTAGCCCTTGGGGGAGGAGGAGAGTCACTGCCCTATATTCCATGCACATTTGGTTGTGGAGGTGGAGTAGATTGAATCATGTCGTGGGTGTCAAAATAGTTACTCTTGGCTGCATCCCCACTATTGAAGCCTAAATACTCCTCATCAAGGGCGATGTTGTTGAAAAGTTGTGTGGTTGTTACACTTAAAACCCCACCTAGTGACAACCCAAGAAATTCAGTTGTAGCAGGATGAACTGTTCTTGCTGACTCTGCAGGAAACCTAATATTCTTTCCTGAAGTCCTCCTTTGTTTTTGTACTTGACATGTTGGAGGAATTGGTGGCCTCCTTGTAAGTGGAATATGACCTGAAGCCATATTACCTGCATGGAGAAAACAACAAATTGTTAGAATATAATGGTTGGTGTTTGTAAATGCTAAAAATTGTAAGGAAACAAAACATGCAAATCAAACTACTGTACAATATACCTCACATAGACGGAGACACAATCATGATATTTTGATCTCCAGAGACATAATGAGTTTGATCTTCATCATCCATCTCAGTAGTTTTTGAATACAATACATGTAGAAAAGATCAGTAGAAATATTAGAATACATAATCTATAGTAATTGTTTGAATTTGTAATTTATATATAAAGATAACTTCATTATTCATACATGTAGTTAAATGTGATGGTAAACATGTTGTGCATATCGACCCCCTAGGTCACTTTTGACGAGGTCTTACTGGTGTTGATTTTGTTGAATCCATGTCAGAATCAACAGAGACCTCTAGAGGGGATTTACCTCTAGAAATTGCCTCCTTATGAGATGTTGCAGCTATAATTTTTCTCTGCAAAATATAATCATACAATTAGTATTTTATTTTAAATATTCAAATTGAAATCTTTATAACAAGTAAACAGTAAATGTAACTTTTACCTGTTGTTCTTCGAGACTAAGACCAATCATCTTATCATTGATTGCAGTAGGAATCGTATGCTGCATCAATTCGTAGTATGCTTCATTATAGAAAGAAAGAATAAAATTGCAACAAGAAAATACAATCCTTGATTTATCAGTTTGATTACCTTTGCGGGCATGGGAGATATCTGATTTTATTTGGTTGGACAAATAACTGCACCAATCGAATTGTTGACCTGCTAGTGTCCATAATAAATATTGAACTACCCAATATGGAATGTCTGCACATCTGCCCTGTAATATAATCCTGGCCTAAAAAATTGAAGCAACTGCAAGAAAGAAATTGTTTGTAATACCTTGTAGAAGAAGGCCTCTTGATGATCTATTAAGACAATCTACAATTATAGAATGGAAACGTTAGATTATTTTGTGGTCAAGTAATGTTAAAAAAATTGAAAATAATAAACTTACCATTAACTTTGTACATTGTAATGAGACTCCAAAAACTTTTTTTCTTCATCTGTAAGGACTGCCTTTATAGTTGTAAGCTAGGAAAAATACACTACTAACAAGGAAGTAAAATATCAATAATCATACCTCCTCTTTCGTGTTCCATGAAAACCTCATAATGGGCTAGGAAACTTGGATTAAGCCCTAATTGTGTGATGTGTAGGTGATTTTCTTCAAAATGGAGCAAGACCTTCCTGCAACAATGATCCTCTTACTTTGCACTAGATGGGAAAAAGGATTATGAGGCTATTTGGGAATTAGGACAAGGCAAAAGGATGTTCTTTGCTCAAAGGATGCAAGAACTTAGATATGGCATTCAAGCTTATTCTCCGTGTGTTTAGAGGGAAGGGGTAAGGTTGTATTTATAGCCTGGGGGAGTGATTAACTTAGAGTAATTTAAGTAATCATGGTTTGAAAATGTGGGCAAGATTAAGTGAGTGGTTTGAAAATGTGGGCAAAATTAGATGAGTGGTTTGAAAATGTGGGCAAGATTAGTTGAGTGGGGGTCACAAAGAATGGGCGAGGATTTGAATTATATTTTTAATTCATAAGTGGAGGATTTTAGGTGAGTGGGGACCACGAAGGGTGGGTGAGGATTTGAATTTGAATTTTTAATTCAATAGTAGAAAAACATGGAGAATAATGACATGTGGTGAGGATTGGGTTATTTTTTAGATTTTGAAATGGATAATTAATCAAATTATATTTGATTAATTCGAAGTGTATTTTTGTGGGAAATGAGGAAGGGGAATTAATTGATTTAGGATAGATGTGAAATTGGGGTGTCTACATTTTCCCCTCTTTGGAAGGGTACTATGAAAGTAGTGTCCTTTCAAAGAAAGTAGATGGGATGGGGGAAGAATTCAATCTACTTTTCTTAAGAAAAAGGTAGAGCGAATGTTTGTTGGGGAGAATAGAAAGTGGTGAGTGATGGATGTCATAGTATCCTCCAAGACAAAAATGTCACAAGAAGATGTGATTATGGATAGATGTGGTGATGCCCCTAGAAAGGACTGACGAGAATGGAATATATGACAGAACTCTCAAAAGAAGAGAAATGAATTATGCGGAGAAGAGGACGATAATGGAGTGGAAGAGACTGGAATGACCGCATGACGCAAATGGAGAAAGGATTCAATCGGCCTTGAATGCTAGGTGTGAGGGTGTGTGGGAAAGAGAAAAGGGAATGGATAGGATTGGGGGTTGATTACGAGAAGAGTAAGGGAGATAGGGGAGGGGAAAAAAAGAATGGAAGAGGTAGAAATAAGAGAGAGGGATGATAGGGGAAGAAGGGAATGATGAAGGAAAAACAAGGCAAAAATAGGAAAATGACAGAGTAGAGGGTGAAGGGATAAAATAGAGAGATGTGCAAAATGAAGGAAGTAACAGAGATAGTAAAGAGGGATGCATGGAAGTGAAATAAATGATAGAGCTGAGAAAAGCAGGAAACGGGAAAGGATAAATAAGAAGGAGAAAACGAGGTGGGAGTAGGGGGTGAAATGGAGGAAAATGGAAAGAGGACGAAAGAAGAAGTAGAACGGAAAAAAAAAAGAAACTATGAGGGGCGAGGAAAGTGTGAAAAAGAGAAGAGAAAAGAAGAGAAACAAATACATAATGAATGAAAAGGTAGGGGTGGTAGAGAAAAGGAGAAGTGGTCAGAAGAAACGTGAAAATTAGGGGAGAGGAAAGGAAGATAGAACGAATACAAGGAGAAGATTTGAAGGAATCATGTCAATGTGAGGAAGACCAAAGCAAAGAATATGGAACAGAACTTATGGAGATGCATGTGGAGGGTGGTATGATAAAAAAGATAGGACAACGCTAAACAGCCAAGTTATCGATGGGGAAGTAAGGATAAATCGTGATGAAAAAGGGGAAGAAGACGAGGGGTGGGAGAGAGAAGAGGATAACAAAGAAAATGATATAGAAGGAAGGGAATACAGAAAGGGGGTAATAAGTGGAAAGGGAACAATATAAGGAATGTTCAAAGAAGAAAGAGGGGAGGAATGACATCGATTGGAAAATATGCAGAGATGCATGAAATGAGGATACTAGGATGACAAGAAAATAGAAAAAGGATGTATGATGAAGAAAGTAAAGATATTGAAGAGGGCAAAGAGGAGATGGAGATATGGGTAAGAAGTGACAAGAAACAAGTGGGATTGAGGGAAAAGAATAGGAGAAGAAAGAGAACAAGGGAGAGAAGAAGAAATGCCAATGAGGGGACGTTAGGGAAATCCCCTTTACAATGAGTGGTGGGGAAGGGTGAGAGAAAAAATGAAGAAAAGGAGAAAGCTAATGAGGATTGGAAAGGGTAACACCAACAAAGGGACGTTAGGGAAAACCCTTTTACAATGAGTGGTGGGCTTAGAGGAGGGAAGGAATGAAGGGAAACTCTAGAAGGTCTAAGGGAGTGAATGAGGTCATGCGGAATGAGGATTGATGATTTTTAGGGAAAACCGTTTACAATTATTAGCACGGGAAGAGAAGATGATGATGAAAGAATGATATAGGAGTGTTAACAATAATGGCGAATGCATGTGTGGGTAGAAATGTGGGGGGAATTTGAGAAGATGAAGTGGAAAGAGTAAAGAAAATGGGAGGGATGAGTTGGGACTAGGTGAAAGTGAGGAGAGGATGCAGGTGATGAGGATGAACGAAGTGAGGATGAAGAACCAAGACATGAAAAGAATGGGAAGAAATGGTATGAAGGATGATGGATCAAGAAGGGGAAAATGGGGGAAAGAACGTGATTATAGGCGGAAGAGATTAGATGTATGTTGTAAGAGGATATGTGGAGAAAGGATAATAGTAGGAGGAAAAAGTGGGTAGTAGGAGATACCAGGTGGAAGAAGCGATCAACAAAGTGAATGAAGAATGAGGCGGGGAGAAGTTCATGATGACAAGTTAAGTGTAGGGAGGACCTTGACATAAGATTGTCATGTGACGGAAGTGGTTAAGTAAGATTGCCAAGCGAGCAAAACTAGAGATGACAAGTGGTCAAGCGAGAAGTGGTGTTTGCGAGAATCAAAAAGGAGGTGAAAGGATGTGATAATGGGGAATGTTGAGAAAAAGTGAAGGGTGAAGGGTGTGTAGTGATGGGGAAAGGCAAGGAGATAGATCATCCTTAAGAGGGACTCTTAAGTGAGATTGCCATGCCGGGTGAGTGGTTAAGTAAGATTCAGCAAGAGGAGGGTGATAGTGGTGGTAAAAAGATGTGATGATGGGGAATGAAGAGGAAAGATGGATGCTAAGATTATAGAGTGATGGGCGAGTGTAAGATGACATGTCATGCTTAAGAGAATCTCTTAAGTAAGATCATCATGCTGCTAGAGAGGTTTTGTAGGATCACCCAACCGACAGGGATGATATGTAAAGGGAAAGACAAGATGATATTGGGGATAGGGGTGGAATGGTAGGTTGAAGAAGATGATCGCAACGAGAGGTGAGAGAAATAAGATGGGGGAAATATGATGGGATGGGGGAAGGCCATAGGGTAGATCAACCTCAAGTGGAAGTCTTAATTAAGATTTCCATGCAGTCGGAATGGTTAAGTAAGATTTCCAAGATGAGGAAGAAGAAGGATGATGTTAGAGTTGGTGGGAATAGGTTATGACAAAATGGACTGAAGGGGAACCCTCAAGTGAATTTTCCATACTACGAAAGCGTGTAAGTAGGATGACTAGGCATAAGATAGATTTGGGGAAGGATTAGAAAAGAGTGAGTGAGGTATGCCTGAGTGGTATCGACATGGGATGAGGTGATAATAAGAAAGGAAGGAAACAAAGGAGTGTAACATGAATGGATGAAGGAATATATGTAGTGGAGGGCGGAGAGTGTGAGGGGAATCCTTAATTGGGATGCTCGCATGGTGAGAGTAATGATGCAAGAATGGGAAGCAGAAGAGGTGGAATGGGAAGATGTGTGTGGTGGTGATTGTTGTTTGATGAGAGGGGAGGTGGTGAAGAAGCTTCTACAACGGGAAGATCTTAGGGAGAGGGTAAACCTCCACTGAGGATTCCATATAGAAGGGGTTATTAAGTAAGATTGTCAAGCGGGAAGCAAAAGGGTGAAAGGAAAGAATACAAATGGGTGAGAGGGGACAGGAATGGTGAGAAGGGTAATATGGGGATAAGTGGTGGAGGAGTAAAAATGAGGAGCGAGGATGAATGGATCAAATACATGGTGAGCATGGTGGGGGGGAGGAGCTGCTGGATAGAGAATGCTACTTGAGAAAGATCATCAAGTAGGATTCGCAAACTGCAATGGTGATCAAGTAGGATTCCCAAACTAGGGAATGTATTAGTATGGGTGAATAAAGGGGTGCAAAGTAAGATGTTGATCATGCAGGAAGATACTCACGTGACAAAAAGTATCTTAATTTTAATATAGCACATAACATGATGCATCGTGATATAAAAGATCATGATGACTAGACTGTAATATGTGTGATAGCATAGACAGGGGCCATCAAAAAGGTTTGATGCCCCAGTATGATATGCAAATGGAAGAGAGCATAGACAGAGGCCATCAAGAAAGTATGATGCCCCAGTACGACATGCAATCAAATAACGTAAGAATATTAGAGAGAACACCATGATACATAAAATCAAGATGCCACTGTAATATATCAAGATGCAAGAAAGTAATTAATAATTTACAACTAATAATGCAACACAAGAACCAATAAACATGTCCCTAACGTGTTCCACAGTGAGGATTGATTGGATGTGCCCCCAAGTAGGGGTACGAGGACATAGTAAAGTATTGGGTCATTGTCCTCAAACAAGGAAACAATGAGAGCTGGATTTGCCCCAGCGAGGATTCACGCGAGGAGCATGATTTGAATTTGGTAGTCATAAGGTGATTAGATCATTCGTTGGGGATAATAGTTCAAAGGTTAAATTGTGTTGGTTATTTTACGCTTTTTTTTTTTTTTTTACGATTTTGTGGAATTTTTATTATTATATATATATATATATATTCTAATATTTTTTAGATTTTTGATGATTTTCAAATGTTTGACTTTTTGACGATTTTCAAATGTTTTTAGATTTTTGACGATTCTTGTTAATGGTTTTGGATTTTGGATGATTCTGTGTAATGTTTTTAGATTTTTGACGAATGTTTCTAATGTTTTTGACTTTTTTGACGATTTTCGAATATTTTTGGGTTTTTGACGATTCTTGTTAATGGTTTTGAATTTTGGACGATTCTGTGTAATGTTTTTGGATTTTTGACAAGTGTTTCTAATGTTTTTAGGTTTTTGACGAGTTCTAATTTTTTTGTTGGATTTTGGATGATTGTTTCTAATGTTTTTAGGTTTTTGACGATTTTCAAACATTTTTGGTTTTTTAGATTTTTACACTGTTTTTAGATTTTTGACGATTTTCAAATGTTTTTAGATTTTTGGATTTTTACATTGTTTTTGGATTTTTGACAATTTTCAAATATTTTTGGATTTTTGGATTTTTACACTGTTTTTTTATTTTTGACGATTTTCAAATGTTGGTAGATTTTTACACTGTGATTGGCAAGTTATGGACCGAGAGTGATTTATTTTGAGAGGCGATAAACATGGATATTATCTCAGTATGTACCATGTTACGTGTTATAACTTATGCTTAGAATAACACAAATTCTCTTTCCATTGGCAGGATATGGTGGTGATGATATGATGAAAAGAATTCCAACTCTATTCTTGACTCCACATAACTAGTAAGATGTGTGGGCTCATCACCGAGAATCAAGAAGGACGTAGGAGGTAGATAATGAATATAGAGAAAAATGCTAACAACAATTCCTTTGAGAAATTGTGACTCCATGCTTCATAACTGATGATCGAACCGCTTTAAAAATGGCTTTCACTTTATGAGTCACATGTTAGACTTAAACAGTTATGTGGCATGTTGATTGATAAGATATGAAGTTAAGGGATAGTTCTCTCTTCACTTAGGCATCTAAATTACATGTTTGGGGATTCTATAATTTGTAAGCAACCTGTAAGATTTTTTAATTTTGAAATGACCCCTTATGCCTTGCCCCATGCTACTAGTGAGAAGCAAGGGCTCATCACCGAAGGCAAAATATAGGCGAGTGAATTCCCTTTTGTCTTTTTGTTTTGTTTTGTTTTGTTTTGTTTTTTTGAATATTTTGCAATGTTTTTATGCTTTTATGAGAATTACCCTCTACGCTTTTCCCCATGCCACTTGTAAGAGGCAAGGGTTTATCACCGAAGACAAGACGTAGACGAGTAAGGGAACCTTCCTCCATTCCCAATCTCACACTACCAATAAGAAGTGTGGGCTCAACACCAAAGACTATGAAGGATGAAAGATGTGACAATGAATTATTCATAAGTTATTGAATTGATGGATTTTTTTACAATAGTACTTTATATTTGGGAAGAAACGTCTACTCCCAATCTCAGCACCACACGACTAGTAGGACGCGAGGGTTCAACATCGAAGACTGAGATGGACGACCAAACGAACTAGGTAACGAAGTTTAGAGCTTTGTTATGAAAGAGAGAATGTATTTGAAGGGAATATACTACAATCGTAAGCTTCTAGGTATGACCATAGAGGAAAGCAAATGTATGACGCTCACAAACTTAATAGGATTTATACTAGCACTTGTCTCATGATGATAAATATGAAGATGTGATTTTGATAAAGAAACTATCTGCCAATGGAAATGAAGAAATTTAAACTATTCAGAAATAAGCAAGATAAAAGGAACAATGTACACGTATCTGGAATAGTGAACATCTCAAGGATAAAATTTCTTTAAATGAACTGCATTCATTGGTTCATCAAGATCTTGACCATCTTCAGTGGCCAATTTATAGGCTCCAGAGCCAAATTTAGTTGTGATTACATAGGGTCCTAACCAATTAGGCTCAAATTTTCCTTGTTTTTCTCGTTCTTTAGTGGTATTATTTTGATTTTCTTTTAAAATGAGGTCACCAATTTTGAATTCTCTGGGTCTTACCTTTTTATGATAACTACGTTGCAGTTGATTTTGATAGACTTGAAGATGATTGAGAGCATTAAGTCATTTTTCATCGAGAAGCTCAAGCTCTTGAAGCCGTGACTGTCAGTATTCATCCTCATTAATTACATCTTTAAGGGATATCCTCAAGGATGGGAGTTCTATCTCAATAGGTAAAATGGCTTCACAACCATAAACAAGGGAAAATGGGGTGGCTCGGTAGGCGTGCGGTAAGATGTATGGTAAGCCCAAAGAGCGGGGTAAATTTGAGTATGCCAATTACGTCCATGGGTGTTGACAATCTTTTCCATGATGGATTTTAAGGTCTTATTGGTTGCTTCTGCTTGACCATTTCCCTGAGGGTAGTATGGAGTGGACTATTTAAGTTTGATGTGAAAATTTTTGGCTAGGTCTTTTACATCTTGGTTTTAAATGATTTGCCATTATCTCAGAACCAAGGCGGATGGAATACCAAATCGATAGATGAGATTATTAAAAATGAATTTCGATATTTGGCGACTGGTAACATAAGTGAGAGGCATAGCTTCTACCCATTTAGTGAAGTAATCGGTAGGTAATGATGAACTTATGTCCATCGGAAGATGTTGGTTCGATTTTATCAATGAGGTCAAGTCCCCATTGAGAGAAGGACCATGGTGTGGTTAACTCTTGGGAAGGTGCATGGATAAGATTTCCATGCTTTTGACATGCTTGACAACATTTGACAAAATGGCATGTGTCACTTTCCATGGTGGGCCAATAATATCCAACTCATAAGATTTTCTTGGCTAAGGCAATACCGTTTGTGTGTGCTCCATCAGATACCAGAATGGACTTCAACTAAGACACTCGAGGATTCTTCTTGATTAAGACATCGGAGCAGGTGCCATCATATCCTTGTTTATAAAAAAATTTTGCTAAAATTGTGTAACAAGAAGCACATTGTGCTAAAGCATGTTTATGCATTGGTTTCATGTCGGCAGGAAATGTTTTATCACGAATGAAGGTATAAAGATCGTGGTACCAAGGGTTATTCAGACCCATGATCTCACATACCATAGTGTTTTTAGGAAGATCATAGCTAGACATTAAGAGATGTTCGACAAAAAAATGTGCCTGGGGTTGACTAGATGTGATTTCTAATAGGGATCCGATGGTTGTCATAGCATTGGTAGATTTATTACGATTGGGAATTTGATTAAAGATAATTAATCAAAAATAGCTTCAAGACTATCCACCATGCGTTTATTTGGGATAAGTTTTTCATTCTTGACCTGGTATTTTTCAAGAACTTGCTTGATGATAAGTAAAGAATCACCAAATACACTAATTTTGTAAGATTCCAAGATATAGTCGGTTTAATCCTACGATGAGACTTCATATTCTACGATATTGTTGGTACATGGGAATGCTAAGCGAAATGATTTGGGGATAACATGTTCACCGGGCTGTGATAAGCAAAATACTAGCCCCCGAGCCATGGAGATTACAAGATCCATCAAAAAATAGAGTCCAAGATGGAGCGATGTCTACGTGTAGAATATCTTCATCAGAAAAGAGAACTGAAGTGGTTCTGTGCCAAGAAGGGGTGCCTCGGTAATTTAGTTAGCAAGGGCTTGTCCTTTAATTGCTTTTTGCAGAACAAATTTGACATCGAATTCACTAAGTAATACGACCCAACTAGACATTCTTCTTGTGAGAATGGGTCTGGACAATAAATACTTGAGAGGATCAATTTTGGCAATCAACTTAGTTGTGTGATTGAGCAAGTAATGACGTAACTTTGGAATGCAAAGGCGACCGCTAAGCATACTTTTTCGATTTGGGAATAACATACTTCGTGCTCAATAAGTGTTTGACTAAGGTAATGTTATCCAAAATTCACCCCTCAAGGTAATTTTGATAACTTACATCAAATTCTTCAGTCCCGAGCAAGTTGATTGATTCAAGGCCTGAAATCACGTTTTAAGGCCCCTTCGGCTTCTCTCTAATTCTCTCATCCAAGAAAAAATCCAAGCGAGTTGGAAAAAATGCAAAAAATGCAAAAAATAAGGTCGTAGGATTGTTTTAAGGCATTACGGGTCTGAAGGGTGTGGATTGTACCAATGCGGGTTGTACCGAGGTTCGTCGTACCAAGTTTGTGACCGAAATACAAAGAAAATTGGATAAGTCAGACATTTTTGTCCCAGGTGGTCTGCGGGATAGTTGAGATGTCGATATGCGCGGGACGTGAATCGGTCGATTTTCCACAAGTCAGTCAATTGCGGGCAGTGTGGAGATTTTCATCCGGGACAGCCGGGACAAAAGTACGCGCGAGATGCGTGAGACGCGCAAAGTTGAAAAGGTTGCAAAGGGGGACAAGGAAGCCCAAATCAGTTGATGTGGAAGAATGTGTCCGGGACAGCCGGGACACGCAGACCTGATTTTTCCGCAATATCCGCAATTCAAAGGAAAAGTCAACATTTGACTCTCGAAACTTCAAACGGCCATAACTTTTGACTCGAGCTCCGATTTTCACAAAATTGGACTTTCTGGAACGAGCATGACGTCCTCTACACCACAAAAACTAGATTTATTATTTTTAATGAGGGTAGATATATTTAAATAAAATAAACATATTCAGCTCCAGTCAGTTAATGCTCATTCCGTCAAATGACAGAAAATGCCTGCTAGACCCAAAATAGTTGCCCGCACTCAAAAGGCCATAACTTTTGCATTTCTCAATGAAATCACACAAAATTGGTACCGTTGGAATCATGGCTCTGATCTTGACGTACAGAAATCAATAAATTCCATATTTGATGAGAAATCAGTGGGGTTTTTCATAAAACGTGGCCGGGTTCATAACAGTGTTTTATTTGGTAGTTGGGAGTGCAATTAAGAGGCATGGTCATCATTCTTTCTCTGTTGCAGCACCTGGGACAGTATGGGGAGCCTTTTTAAGTAACACACAATCATTTCACTCCATTTAGTGCCTCTTACAAGTGGTTGAAGGATAGATTTCAGGATTTCCATTTTCCCCTTCTCTCTCTCTTCTCATTTTCTTATAAATTGGAGTGTTGGGCTCATTGTAAAGGGAGTAGTTTTTGTAGCAAAGCTCTACCAAAATTGCTTTGTGAAGCCAATGTGTTGTAGGCCCTTGTTGTGGACTCCTTGCATGGTGATCCAGGCCCTTATCTTGTAACCGATTGAACTGTGCATATCAGGAAGCAATAAAATATAAGTTTGTGGATGCATCTTCCCCTGCTATGTTTTCTTGCATTCTTCTTCCCCTTCAACCTTGATTACAAGAATATTGTGTCTATTTTTATGTTCTTGTAGGGATCCATTATCATTGTGTATGTTTGAAATGTTGTTGTGAATGCATTTTTCTAGATTATGGAGAACTATCATCACCCCTTCTAGTGTGCACTTTGCTTCTGTATCTCATGCATTGGAAGACTACTCTCACACCCTCCTTTTCTGGTGTATCACCGCTTTAGTGTAGGCTTTCATTTTATGCATTCTCTCTCCCTAGTCCCTTGGAAAGTTAGATTAGAATAGTTAGTTTACCCTGCATTAGAGTAGATTGTGGCAGGTAGTTTAGGAGCAAGAATTAGCTTTCTCTAGAGGTCTATCTCAAGTAGCAAGTCCCACAACTTGGAGATAGTACCCATGTTATCCAATCACATCGTGAGTTCAATTATATGCACTTGTATGAACTTTGGGGTGTTGTGATTCATTGATAACAGTTTTGGCACACCCGGTGGGACCTTTAGAGGTCTTCACTTAACTACGACAAGATCAATGTGCACTTGTTGTAAGTTTCCAGCTTTGAACGAACTTTGAAATTACACATATAGCGACTCCAAAAGAGGCATAATCCACTGGTTTCAGCAGTCCAAGCCTGACAAATTTATGAGAAGAATATAGACCAGTCAAGAACTAGGGAGGAAGGATTGTTTGTTTATCTACACCTATCTCTAGGCAGAGAAAGAAGGGGAAGAAGAGCTCAAATATCTCCATCTCCACCTAATAGAACCTTGTCAACACCTCCACTTGGTAGGCCTTTCATCCAATCAACAAGAGTTCTTCGACCAATCAGGATGGCACAACCAAATCCATATGTCAATTTCACTGGCAGCAGCCCACTTGCTCTCAATGCACAAAATCCAATCCCGGTTAAGCAAAAGATCGAAGAACATTTCATACTTTTCTTGGATAAAATCATACCACTCCGGTGATCATGTCAAGGACATTGCTAATATTTGTGCAATTCATGAGATTGATGAGATGCAAGTTACTGTCAAACTGTTGGTGTCTTCATTCAAAGGGAAGGCTTTGCAATGGTTTAGGAGCCTTGCTTCAGGCTCTATCCAAAATTGGAACCAGCTATGTATAGCCCTCCATGAGCAGTTCGGAGAGAAGGGAGATAACTTGTCCCTTTTGGAACAATTGACAACTATCAAGAGAGCTCCCAATGAGTAGCTGACTGACTTCAACTTCAAATTTCAAAGGACTTGGGAGAGAATTCCAATGGCAGTAAGGCCAATAGCAAAAGGTTCTTTTTTATATTACCTGAAATCTTTAAATTCTGATATTTCTATGTTAGTTCAATCCATGGGAGGCACAACTATCCCTACTACTGTTATCACCTAATCATAGCACCCCTATGTTTATACAAGTGCATATACTTGAACTAACAGTGTGATTGGATAACATGGGTACTATCTCCAAGTTGTGGGACTTGCTACTTGAGATAGACCTCCAAAGAAAGTTAGTTCTTACTCTAAACTACCCGCCACAATCTACTCTAATACAGGGGAAACTAACTATTCTAATCTAAATTTCCAAGAGACCAAGGAGAGAGAATGTATAAAATGAAAGCCTACACTACATTGGTGATACACCGAGAAAAGGAGGGTGTGAGATTAGTTTTCAAATGCGTGAGATACGAAAGCAAAGCGCACACTAGAAGGGGTGATGACAGTTCTCTATAATCTAGCAAAATACATTTTACAACAATATTTCAAACATACACAATGATAATGGATCCCTGCAATAACATAATAATAGACACAATATTCTTGTAATCAAGGTTAAAGGGGCAAGAAGAATGCAAGAAAACACAAGCAGGGGAAGATACATCCACAAACTTGTATTTTATTGCTTCCTGATATGCACAGTTCAATCGGTTACAAGGTAAGGGCCTGGATCACCATGCAAGGAGTCCACAATAAGGGCCTACAACACATTGGTTTCACAAATCAATTTTGGCGAGCTTTGCTACAAAACTACCTCTCCTTTACAATGAGCCCAACACTCCAATTTATAGAAAAAATGAGAAGAAAGAGAGAAGGGAAAATGGAAATCCCAAAATCTGTCCTTCAACCACTTGTAAGAGGAATTAAATGGAGTAAAATGATTGTATATTACTTGCAAAATTCTCCCATACATCTTACTCAGTGCTGCAGCAGAGAAAGAATGATGACCATTCCTCTTAATTGCACTCCTAACTACCAAATAAAACACTGTTATGAACCCCGCCACGTTTTATAAAAATCCTCACCGATTTCTCATCAAATATGGAATATATTGATTTTTTCACGTCAATATCGGAGCCATGATTACAACGGTACTAATTTTGTGTGATTTCGTTGAGAAATGCAAAAGTTATGGCCTTTTGAGTTCGGGCAGCTATTTTGGGTCTCGCAGGCACTTTCTATCATTTGACGGGAATGAGCATTAATTGTTTGGAGATGAATATTTTTCTTTTATTTAAATATATCTACCCTCATTAAAAATAATAAATCTAGTATTTGTGGCATAGAGGACGTCGTGTTCGTTCCAGGAAGTCCAATTTTGTAAAAATCGGAGCTCAGAGTCAAAAGTTATGGCCGTTTGAAGTTTTGAAAGTCAAACGTTGACTTTTCTTCTTTGCCTTCGGTCGTTTTGGCTTTTCGCGTCCCACACGTACTTTTTCCCGACTGTCTCAAACACATTCTCCCGCATCGGCCGATTCGGGCTTCCTTGTCTATTTTACGGCCTTTTCGCTTTTCGGCGTCCCCGCGCCTCCGTCTTGCGTACTTTTGTCCGGTTGTCGGGACGAAAATCCCGAACTGCCCGAAATGGACCGTCTTTCAGAAAATCAACCGATTCGCGTCCCACACATACTTTTGTCCCGGCTGTCCCAAACCGCGTGAAACAAAAGACTTAGATGATTTTTATTACCTTCGGTTGTTTCGGCTTTTCACGTACTTCGCGTCCCGACGTCCCAACTGTCCCGCAGACCGCCTGGGACAAAAATGTCCGACTTAGCCAATTTTCTTTGTATTTCAGCCCCAAACTTGGTATGAAAAACCTCAGTATGACCCGCACTGGTACGACCCAAACCCTTCAGACCCGAAATGCTTTAAAACAATCCTGCAACCTTATTTTTGCATTTTTTCCATTTTTCTAACTCGTTGGGATTTCTTCTTGGATGGGAGAGTTAGAGAGAAGCCGAGGGGCCCCAAAAAACATGATTTCAGGCCTTGAATCAATCTACTTGCTTGGGACTGAAGAATTTGATGCATGTTATCAAAATTACCTTGAGGGATGAATTTTGGATAACAACCGCTTATAACATTGCCATTAGAGCTGAAAATTGTCTGATTCAAGCTGGTAAGCTAGCTCCTAGGCCTCCAATGCCATTATATCTAAATTTAGAGAGTCCAAGTACTAATCAAGTGCCTATTTTAGCTCCTATTCCCACTCCTAGAAATCAGAATTCAAGTGAAGCTTCTACTTCATCTTCTAGTGCCTCAAATGAACTCTAAGAAGTCATGAAGCAATTGTAAAATTTAGGTAATGAGTTGGTTACACTCAAGAGGCAAAAAGCCCAAAGTTTTAGACCTTCTTATCAGCCTCAAGCTCAGCCTAACAGGTAGCCATATCAGCCTCAAAGACCACCCAATCCAGCTACAAATCAAAATCAAGCAAGGCCTCCTGCCAACAGACCATTTCAGCCCTATAATCCCAATGCTACATCTGCCTCTAAAGCAATAGTGCCAATACAAAACAACATAGCTCAAGAGTATGATTGGTGTTTCCCATGTAATGAACCTCACAACCAGTCTATGTGCTTCAATGGTGCCCTAAATCAAGCATTAATGGTAACAACTGGTGTGGAGGGTGAAGGGAGTCAAGGACATAACCAACAACAAGAAACATCCCAGCAACAATCAGCTCCAAATGATAGCACACTTGTAAACTAACAAGCAGAAGACTTTTGTGGTATGAATCAAACAATATCTCAAAGTGTTGCAGCCAACACAAGGTCAAAAAGGAGAAATTTGGGTGAAGGACAGCCATTAGCTCCAAGTAATCCACAACCTTTTACCACTCCACAAGCTGTTAGCAAACAAAATGTAGTTCCAAACATGCAAGGACCACCCAAACCAGCTCTTAAACCAACTCGATGATGTCATTTGTTGCTTCCCATGTGCAAGCAGACAACGAGAGGATGCTTCATCCCCATTCAACATCATTGATCAGATGAAGAAGACAAATGTAAACATATCAATGTGGGAATCACTATCCATCCCAGGCCAAAGAGATTTGCTACAAGCTACCATGAAGGAGTGGTCAACTTCAAATCAATAGGTCCAAATGCAAGAGAAGGTACTCACAAATGTTGCCTAGCCTGAGGGGAATCATGGAGGACAACAAGGTAAAATGTTAAAGCCCCCTCCATTTTATGTTTCATTGATTATTGGGGACCAATTAGTACACAATTGCGTGATTGACTCTGGGGCAAGTAGTTCAGTAATGCCCAAGAAAATAGCTGATCAGTTGGGGCTTCAATATGAAGTCATATCCAAAGGGGTAGTGTAATTAGATGGGATAGTGGTGACAATAGTGGGAGTGATTAAAAACTTGAGCCTTACCTTGCATGCATGCCCCAACATTATTGTTTTGTAAGATATCTTAGTGATAAATCTTCCACCACTCTTTGCCCTATGTTTTTCAAGGGATTTCACAACTAAGATTGGAGGTTACTTATCTGCTAATTGGTCACACATGTTGTTCAGAACAAGATATGGAACTAAGGCCACAATCAGATCTGAACCTATTGCAAACTTTCACGTTGAACCTCACACTCCAAGCCAAATCAATACCAATTGTTCAGCATTTGATCAAGAAGATTATCCAAGCACTGATGAAGCTAACACCAAGGTTGGAAGCATCCCAGATTTGACTCTTGATGAATGGGCAAGCAAGGTGCATGCTTTTGATCCTTATCAAGAAATAGAAGAATCCGAGCTAGGAGTTTATTGTTTGCATGAAGAGAATCAACCTCTCCCCAGCATCACCAAGCCAGATCATAAGGACAAGAATGAAGTATGGCAATTGTTCTTTGATGGATCAAGGAGTAGACAAGGTGCAGGAGGAGGAGCTATGCTCGTTTCACCACAAGGTACAAAGTATTACTCAGCCTTTCATTTTCAGTTTTCTTGCTCAAACAACACAGCTGAGTATGAAGCCTTAATTCACAGATTGCACTGGGCAAAGAAGAAATACATCAAGAATTTGCAAGTATTTGGTGATAGTGAGCTGATTGTGAACCAAGTCAGAGGAAAAAATGCTTCCAAGAATGATCTTTTGAAGAACTACAAAAATTGGGTATGGGATCTTATTGAAGATTTTGAAGCTTTTAGCATCAATTCCATCCCAAGTAAAAAGAATGAAGCAGTGGACAGACTGACAACAATTGGGGTTGTGTTTGATGTTGTAGAAAGTATCAAAAGTGAGAAATCTCAGCCTCATATCAAATTGGTTGTGAGACCAGCTGTTCTGGATAACAATACAAGTTGGCAAGTCTTCAAGAATGATCAGCAAATTGTTAATTTCCTACAAGAAGAAGTTGAGTTCTCTGCCAGAAATCAAGACAAGCTGGAGCAGCAATATGGTGACCAAGTGGTACAGCTAAGAACTAACAAATTACCAAAAGGCCTCATAACCTTGGAGTCAATCTTCAACCCGAATGATCATTTACGGAAGGAGAAACCGAACATTCAAGTAAAGGGTGAAGATTCGAGCCTATTTTAGTGATGAAGGCAAGACATTGCAAATTCACAAAATAAGTACTCCACAAGAGAAATCTGATTTTTTTCAGCTTTGTCAAGAGTTCCTAGATGTCTTTGCTTGGACTTACAAGTATTTAAGAGGTTTTAACCCAAGGTTGGCAAGACATACTATTGAGTGGATCCGGAATCCAAGCCTGTCATCAAGCAAAAGCAAAGGCCAGTGAATCCCCATATCGAACCTCTCATGAGAAAAGAGTTGAGCAAGCTTATTGAGGCCAGTATCATCTTCCCCATCAAACACTCAAGTTGGGTTGTAAACTTGGTGCCAGTAAGAAAGAGAAATGGAGAAATAAGATTGTGTGTGGACTTTGCGATCTAAATAGAGCATCACTTAAGGATCATTATCCACTTCCATCAATGGAACAAATATTGTAGGTTGTAGCTGGTTCAGAAAGGTTTTCATTGCTAGATGGATATTCAAGCTATAATCAGATAATGGTGAAGGAATAAGATCAATTCAAGACGGCCTTCACTACAAAATGGGGCACGTATGCTTACAAGAAGATTCCATTTGGATTGTCAAATGCCGGAGCAACATTTCAGCGAGCTATGGATATGGCGTTTAAAGGCTTAATCAACAAAATAGTGCTAGTATACCTAGATGATATCACTGTCTTCTCAAAGAATGTAGCAGACCATCTCTTTCACCTCAAACAAGTGTTTCGAGGTGTAGAAGGTTTGGAGTGTTGTTGAATCCGAAGAAGTGTATATTCTTGGCACACAAGGGAAAATTGTTGGGCCACATTATCTCTACGGAAGGGCTAATAATTGATCTGAAAGGGTTAAAGCCATTTGAATGCTTCCATTGCCACACCACAAGAAATCTCTTCAAAGCTTCTTGGGAAGGATAAACTTTGTCCGCATATTTGTGCCTAATTTTGCTACTCTTTTGAAGCCTTTAACAATGATGTTGAAGAAGAGTCTTGCATTCAAATAGGCAGAAGGCAAGGAGAGTTTTGATGACATTAATCATGCAATATCACAAGCTCCAACTCTTATCAACCCTTAATTTTCAAAGGATTTCATGTTGTATGCTTTTGGAGGATCAGATACAATTTCAGCTATCTTGACACAGCTAAATAGAGAAGGTTCAGAACAGCCCATAGCATTCTTCAATCAAATCTTGGAAGATTATGAAATAAAGTATTCTTTCATCGAAAAGCATGTCCTTGTTGTCATCAGGAGCTTGAAGAAGTTCAGACACTTGGTCTCAAACAATAAGATTCAACTGTTGGTGTCTCATGTTAGTGTCAAGGACTTTCTCCTAAACAAGGATTTAAATGAGAAGAGAGCAGGTTGGATCACTCGGGTGATGGAATATGATATTGAAATCAAAGTGACCAAGCTGGTTCGTGGCAAAGGTTTGTGTGAGCAGCTCGCTTCCAAACAACCAGACGGGTCAAAAGGTGAAGAAGATGTTGTCCTGCTACTACAGAATGATCAAGAACAACCAACTGATGATGCACCCATTCCATGTTGGACTCAAGACTTGGTGCATTACCTCCAAACAGGCTTGTGCCCTCTAGAAATGAGCAAAGCAAAGAGGAGATACTTTAGGTTACAAGCCATCCCGTATGTACTCATTAATGGTATCTTGTTCAAGAAGGACATCAATGGTGTTCTATTAAGATGCATTGGAATAGGTCAAGTTGAGAAGATCTTACACGAGTTCCATGACAGGGAAGCAGGAGGCCACTTTGCTCCATGAGTAATAGCTCTCAAAATCATGAAAGCTAGTTACTATTGGCCTACTGTGTTCAATGATTGCTACTCATGGGTCAAGAAATGCAAGAGATGTGCATTCTTCACTGGGAAGGAAAGGTTAGCAGTGTTGCCCCTTCGTCTCGATTTCAGTAGATCAGCCATTCATGCAATGGGGATTGGACTTCATTGGGGTTATCAATCCCAATTTGAGTCAAGGCCACAAGTGGATACTTACGGCAACGGACTATTTCACCAAGTGGACCGAAGCAGTGGCACTCAAGGAGGCAAGTGAATCCAACATATTAGATTTCTATGAAGGGATAGTCACGAGGTTTGGTGCCCCTGCCACTATCATATCAGACAATGCATTGGCATTCCTTGGCACAAAGATCACTGAATGGGCTGTCAAGAATTGTGTGTATCTCAGCACTTCATCAAATTATTACCCTTAAGGTAATGGTCAAGCCGAGTCTACGAACAAGAACCTACTAAGAATCATCAGAAGGACTCTTGATGAAAATCAAAGGACTTGGCATGCAAAGCTCAAATCAGCCCTATGGGCTGATAGAATCACACCCAAGAGGTCTACAAGAAGCTCTCCATACAAGCTTGTGTACGGGAAGGAAGCAGTTCTACCTACATCACTCAAGTTGTCGGGCGTTGGAACTCATGAAGCATTGGAACTAGCCGAGGTTGAGCCTATGGAAATAGGTATGCAGAGCTGATGGAATTAGAAGAAACAAGAAAGCGTGTAATGTAGACCATAGAAAAAGATAAAGCATTGGTCAAAAAGATTTTTGACAAGAAAGATAAGGCCAGGATATTACAAACTAGATATTTGGTACTAAAGTGGGATGTTGATCGTGCAAACCGAGAAAGCATTCCAAGTTCGATGCCATATGGAGTGGCCCATATATGATCATTGAATGCAAAGGTAGCAATGCCTTCCGACTAACTAAGTTGGATGGTGAAGAGTTGCATATTCCAGTCAATGGAATCTATCTCAAACATTGCTTCTAGAAGGAGAGTTTCTCACTCTTATAACTATTAATTTAGAATTTCCATTCCTTTAAGTGCTTATGCACATTATCTACTTTGTTAAGAGTAGTTTTTATTTCCCTAAGTGCTTGTGCACATGTCCTATTGCTACTAGTATGTGCATGTTTGCAGTTCATTGAACCTCCAGGAAAGAATTTACACCAGGAGAATCGAGATCGGACAAATGTTTCAATGGCTCAAGGATACAAGTTTTCAAATTTGAGATCACCGAGAGATAATCAAACAAACTCCATGCCCAATGGATTGCTACAAGTAGCTGGCCATTCTTCATATAGCAAGTAGATAACCCCATTGAAGTCGCTAAAATTGTTATCCAAAATTCACCCCTCAAGGTAATTTTGATAACCTACATCAAATTCTTCAGTCCCGAGCAAGTTGATTGATTCAAGGCCCGAAATCATGTTTTGGGGCCCCTTCGGCTTCTCTCTAACTCTCCCATCCAAGAAAAAATCCCAACGAGTTGGAAAAAATGGAAAAAATGCAAAAAATAAGGTCACAGGATTGTTTTAAGGCATTGCGGGTCTGAAGGGTGTGGGTCGTACCGGTAAGTTGTACTGAGGTTCGTTGTACCAAGTTTGTGGCCAAAATACAAAGAAAATTGGCTAAGTCAGACATTTTTGTCCCAGGCGGTCTGCGGGATAGTTGGGACGTCTGTACACGTGGGACGCGAATCGGCCGATTTTCCGCAAGTCAGCCAATTACGGGAAGTGCGGAGATTTTCATCCAAGCAGCTAGGACAAAAGTACGTGCGGGACGCGCGAGACGCAAAGGCGAAAAGGTCGTAAAGGGCAACAAGGAAGCCCGAATCGTCCGATGTGGAAGAATGTTTCGGGACAACCGGGACATGTGGACCCGATTTTGTCGCAATAACTGCAACTCAAAGGAAAAGTCAACGTTTGACTCCCGAAACTTCATACAGCCATAACTTTTGACTTTGAGCTCCGATTTTTACAAATTGGACTTTTTGGAATGAGCACGACGTCCGCTACACCACAAAAATTGGATTTATTATTTTTAATGAGGGTAGATATATTTAAATAAAAGAAACATATTCGGCTCTAGTCAGTTAATGCTCATTCCCGTCAAATGACAGAAAACGCCTACTGACCCAAAATAGCTGCCCGCACTCAAAAGGTCATAACTTTTGCATTTCTCAACGAAATCACACAAAATTGGTACCATTGGAATCATGGCTTTGATCCCAACACACAACAATCAAGAAATTCTAGATTTGATGAGAAATCGGTGGGGATTTTTCATAAAACGTGGCCAGGTTCATAACAAAGTGTTTTATTTGGTAGTTGGGAGTGCAATTAAGAGGCATGGTCATCATTCTTTCTCTGCTGCAGCACCTTGGGACAAAAGTATAAGGAGCATTTTTCAAGTAATACATAATCATTTCACTCTATTTAATTCCTCTTATAAGTGGTTGAAGGACAGATTTCAGGATTTCCATTTTCCCCTTCTCTCTCTCTTCTCATTTTCTTATAAATTGGAGTGTTGGGCTCATTGTAAAGGGAGTAGTTTTTATAGCAAAGCTCTGCCAAAATTGCTTTGTGAAGCCAATGTATCTGTAGGCCCTTGTTGTGGACTCCTTGCATGGTGATCCAGGCCCTTATCTTGTAACCGATTGAACTGTGCATATCAGGAAGCAATAAAATATAAGTTTGTGGATGCATCTTCCCCTGCTTGTGTTTTCTTGCATTCTTCTTTCCCCTTCAACCTTGATTACAAGAATATTGTGTCTATTTTTATGTTCTTGCAGGGATCCATTATCATTTTGTATGTTTGAAATGTTGTTGTGAATGCATTTTGCTAGATTATGGAGAACTGTCATCACCCCTTCTAGTGTGCACTTTGCTTTTGTATCTCACACATTGGAAGACTACTCTCACCCTCCTTTTCGGTGTATCACCGCTTTAGTGTAGGATTTCATTTTGTGCATTCTCTCTCCCTGGTCCCTGGAACTTTAGATTAGAATAGACCCCGCATTAGATTAGATTGTGGCGGGTAGTTTAGGAGTAAGAACCAACTTTCTCGGAGGTCTATCTCAAGTAGCAAGTCCCACAACCCTGGAGATAGTACCCATGTTATCCAATCACATGGTGAGTTCAAGTATATGCACTTGTATGAACTTAGGGGTGTTGTGATTCGTTGATAACAAGTAATATATGACTTGTTCTTTTCCTTGATCGTTATGTTGTGCTAGTAGAGATCCTATGGCATGTTCAGTGGCAGATGTATAAAGCAACATAGGTTTATCAAGAACTGGTGACATAAGAACAGGTGGACTAGAGAGGTATTCTTTTAACTTAGCAAAAGAGTCTTGGCAATCGTGGTTCTAGTGAAAGTGTGCATCTTTCTTGAGTAACTGATTAAAGTGATGGCACTTGTCAGCCAACTGTGATATGAAATGCCGAATAGATTGTATCTTTCCCTGAAGACTGCGTAATTGTTTTAGGTTTTGAGGAGGAGGCATTTCCATAATGGCTTTGACTTTGGCAGGATCCACTTCTATGCCTCTTCATGAGACAATAAACCCTAATAATTTACCAGAGGTTACTCCGAACACACATTTCTTTGGGTTAAGACAGAACCTTATACTCGCGTAATCTATTGAAAATGCGTCTCAACACACTTGGATGCCCTATTCGTGTTTTAGATTTTGTTAATATATCATCAACATAATCTTCCATGATATCATGTAACATGTCATGGAAGATGACAATCATTTCTCGTTGATAGGTGGCACCAGCATTTTTCAAGCCGAAAGGCATGACCTTATAATAGAAGGTGCCCCATGGTGTAGTAAATGTTGTTTTATGTTGATCTCCTTCAAGAATATGTATTTGATTGTAACCAGAGAATCCATCCATTAAGGAGAGAATTTCATGGCCTACCGTAGAATCAACAATCATGTCTATATTTGGCAAGGGAAAGTCATCTTTGGGATAAACCTTGTTGATGTCACAGAAGTCTGTGCATATTCTGATGCCGGGAGTTTTCTTGGTGACAAGAACTATGTTAGATATCCATGTCGAATAATCAATAGGTTTGATAAAGTCAGCTTCCAAGAGTTTCTCGAGTTCGGATTTGACAAGCAATGCAACTTGGGGATGCATTTTACGTAGTTTTTTCTTTACAGGTTTTACATCCGGATGTACCACAAGATGGTGTACTACAAGAGATGGGTCCAAGCCTGGCATGTCCTTATATGTCCATGTAAATATATCTTGGAATTCAATAAGGAGTGTTGTGAATTCCATGCATTCTTGGTCAAACAGACTAATGCCAAGTTGTAAAATTTTTGGCTGTTCAGTGGTGTAAATGTTTATGTCTTTTGTTTCTTCTAAAAGCATTTTAGATGTACCCTTTTCGGAGAACGATGCTAATGGTTAATGTAGGTCATCAGTGTCGGGTGTTTGTTGGAACTTTTTGTTGACATGTTTGGTGGATAGGGTGGCAGTGAGGTTTTGACTATGGGAAATCCTTTGTTTGCACTTTTGATCTATATTTTCCGAGGGTGAAGGATCTGAATATTTTATCTCTTCGCCAAAATAGGCGATTCATTTATATTGATTTCAAATCCTTTTCTATGGTCAGAAGTAGGGATTTGGTCACGAGTTCCAAGGAATTCTTCAATGGCTTCATCATTTTGGAACATGTCCATGGCCGCATGATGTGGTTGGCCATGGTCTATGAGACTCGGATGTGTAGGCTCAAAATTGATGACATTAATAGATAAATGTTCAAAGTAAAGATGTGTTTCAGTGAGGTCCTCAAAAAGACTACATGGAGACTTGATGTCATTATCAGAATTGGTGTCATCATTGTCACTTAAAATTATTATGGGAGCAACATCAAACACCTTGAAACCTAGACCATGTTTACCGTGATGTGTGTAATTTATCGGGTCTAAACGACCTTGTTCATTTGGACCAAGTCTTTTACCCTTTCATCGCATGTTTTTCATTATTCGAGTGAGCTTTGGTAAATTGAGGGGACTCATAACATGGAGCAAAGTTGTCATTATATAACCAAGATCCTAAAGAACTTGGAATATGTTCGTTGTCAAGATAACCAAACTTTTTCCAAACTGACTATCCCATTTGGTAAGTGGGATGGATTCTCATATGTGGAGTGTTAGGTTTGTCATAGCTATGTGGGGATTTGGTGATATAAAAAGAGTCTTCCATATTTTGAAATTGATATTCACCGCATCCTGTGTCAATGATTTTAAATGTGTGATATGGGGGACCAATAGGTACCTCATGTGGTGGGGAAGTTAGTTTGGTAGTCTTAAAAGATGAAGAGAATGGGTTATAAGAAGAAGGGGGTGGATTGAAGGATGGAGGTTGGTTATTCACAGGAGGAGGTATCTTAATCGAGGAGGTGTGGTTGGATGAAGAAGATTGGCTAGGTGAAGAAGAAGATGGTGTGGTGGAAGAATAATTGTTCTTTGGAAGAAGAAGTTTGATTAGTGGAAGAAGATGATTGATTAGTGGGGAGGAGGATTTGGTTGAAGGTGGTTGACTAGCGGATGATAATGGATTAGAAAATGTGTTTTGGTTATGAGATGATGGTTTCAAATTATTGTTAGGAGTGTATCAGGATCAATGTGTGTTTCATTAGGGATTATACGAGGTGGAGCATATTTATCTGTTGATGGAAAATAGTGATCATGTCGATACTATCCTTTGAGGAATCTACAATACTCAAAAGGTTGGGGATCCGCACATAATGTAAATTCCTTGTCCAAATGAGGAAACTTAATGCATTGGTGGAATGTTGATGGGACGGCTTTCATGGCATGAATCCATGGTCGGCCGACAAGAATGTTATATGTAACTTCTACATCTACCACATGACAGACCGTGTCTAAGGTGATGGGTCCAACTTGGAGAGGCAACATGATTGTGCCTTCAGACTTTCTTTCGCTATTATCATACCCACGAATGGTTATGATATTGTTTTGTAAATCATTTTCAGTGTAACCTAAACAACGTAAAAGTTTCATGGAACAAATATTTAATGTTGATCCATTGTCGATTAAGACGCGCTTGATTTTACGATGAGTTACATAACCCTTGATGTATAAAGAATGATTATTAGCGATGTTGGGATTAAGCAGGTCAACGGGACCAAAAGATAAAATAGGATTGGGGACCGTAAGATGTGTAATTAAAGCCTGGAATTGTTGTGAATTGATGTCCTCAGGGACATGAGCATTATGCAATGTTTGCATAAGGATGCGTTGTAGTGTGGGAGAAGAATTAAGTAGTTCCATGATTGAAATTTGTGCGGCGGTCTTCTCTAATTATTTGGCAATATTAAATGACGATGTAGGTTGTGGAGTGGAATTGGCGGTGGAATTAGATGGCGGATTAGGAGGTGATGCCGGGGATGAAGTGGCAGATTTTTTTGTTGTAGGGACCCACATTTTTTCTATCTAGTGGTGATCGCACAATCAGTTCTGATCTTTATAGTTGCCACTAAGTCTTGGTCATAATCTATGGTCGAGATGACTGAGTCATACTCGACATTACTTGATGATTGACCCTTATCTTTTGAATTGTTATCATGGTTAGGGAATGAATTTTTTAACATGTGAAGTTTTTCATTAGGTGTTTTTGTCTTGAAGAATTTTCAACTTCTATGTCTCCACGTTCAATCAGGTCTTGGACATAATGACGGAGTTGCATGCATCAATTTGTGGAGTGCCCTTTTATGCGATGGTAATCACAATATTTGTTATCTTTATACCAATTTGGTTTGGGTTTTCCTTCTTCAAAGGGTCTGAAAATGGGATATGTAATCATATTAGCATTTTCTAAATGACGAAAGACACTAAATAGATTTTCTCCGAGAGAAATGAACTCTCTTCGTCGATCCTAAAAAGGAACTTCCTTTCTAGGGATAATGATTGGTTGTTTAGATTTTAATGTGTTAGTGGGATGGTTTTGGACATTTCGAACATGGTGGGAATCAGTAATTTTTTCATTGACGATATTTCGATTCCAGTTAAAGAATTTATATTTGTCTTGGTTACGAGGAGCGTCTCGATAAGGTTGGTCTCTAAAAGGTGCTTTAAGTAAGCCCTTAGAAATGAGGGCTTTTTCAATTTGTGTCCCCTTTTCGATGACTTCTTCGAAACTATTCAGAAAATGCATTTGCATGTGGAATGATGATTCGACATTGAGATTAGGGACAAAAATGCTAACTAGTTGGCTCTCGGCAGTGCGAAAGCAGCGGGAAATCGGATTACAATTTCACGCCATCATTATAAAAAGGAGGAAAAATTTTCGTTTGGCCTTTGCCTAGTGTTGCAGAGATCAAGCATGGTTATTTCTAAGTCTAGGTTATAGGAAAAATGTTTGACAAATTTCTCCAATAAGTCTACAAATGTTGTGACTGATCCTTTGGGCAGATGAAAAACCAATCTAAAGCCTCTGTCCTCCTAAACTTTGGGGAATAATCGTAAAAGGTACGTGTCTCGATAGGAAACTTCCGACATTACATGTAAAATTCCTTGACATGTTCACGGGGTCACCTTTGCTTTTGTATTTATCGAACTTAGGGATTTCGAATGATGACGGAAATGGTAATCGTGATATCTCTATACCAAATAGATAAGGACACAATTCTTCAAAGTTGAATTGTTTCTATTGTTTTGTAGTCCCCGAATGGTGTCTTTCATAAGTTTCCATTCTTGTGTGAATAAGAGAAGTGGGGACGATTTATCAAACATGTCATGAGTATTAGAATCTAGATTGAGGTATTTTAATCTTTCACTCTAGTCGCCGCTTCCTCAAATTTCTTTGTTAAGTCTTGGATTTTAGTGAATAACTCTTCAGCCGAAGAACCATTTGGATTGTTTGGTATTTCATTGTGATAACTTGATTCACCATTGTTGATGAGTTTGTTTAAATTTTCCGTCCCAAAGTCAGGGGGTAGTTTTGCCCCTATGGCTAGGATGCATAATAGATATACATTTTTGTTTTTTTCTATCACCCTATTGACTTGTTCTTGTTCTTCATTGGTGAGTTCTGGTTGTGTGACTTCTTCATCATCATTTTCATGATTGTATTTGCAAGTGAATACCATGATGAAATGTGTCTGATTAAGCTGAAAAGTGGGTAGGAATTTTGAACAGGTGTGAGGAAATGAGAACTCGATTACTTTGGATTTATCACGAATAAGCTCGTGATGACTGATAAGGAGAGTAACTCAAACAAGTTATCTCAATATGATGATGATGTAACTCGAGATGAGTTATTAGAGGATTTGTTACACGTTGTGTAGATTTGGCTTAAACAAGCTCTGGACTATTGACGGGGAGAGTAACCTGAATAGGTTAATCACGATATGGTTGTGATATAACTCAAAATGAGTTATGAAAGGATTTGTGTTGGTTGTGATTTGGATAAACGTGATGGTGGATGAATAATGAGTGAACTCAAACAAGTCACCCAATATTAGTTTGATATAGTTGGAAACAAGCTATGAAGGATGTTTTGACAATGGACAATATGGGGAGTGAATGCTAGTCACTCAATATCAGTTGGATATAGCCGAAGAAAAGATATGACAGATGCATTTTTGGATGAGGCAAACTAATGAAATTGGTGTGATGTTTTAATGTGTTGTTGGATTGTTTGGATGTGTTTGCTTGGTATTAAATTGGTCGAGAACTGATTTTTTTGTGGAACACAACTAGGGTCTGAACTTTTACAATGAACACATTGATATCAGCAAAATTTTATTATAAAACAATTCTAAACTATTTTGTTTTCAGGACAATAAAGCAATCATGTAGATTCAATTGTTTTGGCTTATGAGGTAACTTCTTCAGGAATGATCATTGTTTCATGCAATCATACAAGTATGTTGTGAAATGGTGGATGCAGACTCTTATTACTCCAAGAAAATGCATCCTCCGATATACCCTAGTCCTGATATACCTAATTCTGTATAGGGAAATAATTGGTACGGGGATCCCTTAGAGCACTAGAGAAGACTCACCAATTCTTACTTGCCTATTTCGGAGTGAATCACCATGTTCAGAACAAGTTTTGTGAAAAGGTGGAAGGTGATGGAGGGATGAATGTGTATGGTGTCCTTATAACTCCTTGAAGATTTACAGGGACGATGCCCAAGCTTCGTTGTTACAGCTATTTATGTGTGACTTGCATGCGCTGCATGACAACATTACCTGTAAGTGAAGAGCAGGGGCGAGGTAAATACCGAACGCTGTGATGAGACTAGGTCTCAAAGTGCAATGCAAATGTAAATGTTGTTGGTGCATGGTAGTCAAGTCCACATCACCGGTGTAGCTTTGGTGGTGATGAAATCCACCTCGTTTACGTGTAAAAATAATATGATAAAGTGATTAAACGCAAGGTTCTTTCCAACATGAAATAAATCACTAGCAGAAAATAATTGCGTACCTAAGCATAATTTTTTTGGTTTCAGCAATTTTCTTTGAATGGTGGTATTTTTGCGGGATTTTTTTTTTTTTTTGACAATATTCTAGTGACACGGTTCTACAGAAAACAAATTAGTAGTTATCCTACAAACGAAATGTTAGAAAAGTGATCGTGGTTGTTTTTTATTTTCCAGATCGCTCGAAGGCGCAGGAAAAGAGCATACACAACCAACGACCAAACAAATATTAATAATATGACAAAGGAAAATAATGATTGAAATGATAGTTGGAAAACAAAGCTAGAGGATCCTACAATGTTAGAACAAGAAACTAAAAAAATTGTGACCGTTTCTAATTTTCCAGATCGCTCGAAGGCACAAGAAAAGAGCATACACGGATACAATTGGAATAGATTTTTATTTTTTTTAAATGCTAATAATTATTGCAATTAATCATGATTCCGAAATAGCGATAAGGATTATTTTGACAAAAAAGAAAAACGACGAAAAAAAAGTGTGAAAACGTTACCTAGAAGTGTTGTCGTGAAAAATTGAAATGTAAGGCAAAAAATTAAAAATTAAAAAAATTGTTGTGCAGAGCCCGAGTAGCCTCATGTTTTTGATTTCCAAGATCACTTTTGAAGTGCGAGAAAAGAGCATACATGTGAGGTTGTTATGTGAAATAAAATAAAAATAATAATTTAAAAAAAACTATAATTTTGTTGTTTTTTGTTAAAAAGATAGGTGTTAGAAGAAATAAAACCAAATTTTTTTGTAAGTTTGAATCTAAAATTATTTTTTCATTGCATATATATTTTTGATACCTTTCCGTTAAAAAAATAAAGTCATTCCGAGTTCAGAGCAAAAGTTATGGCTTAGGAAGATGGGCTACTGGTGGCACTCTGAATGAAAATTTTAAACATGAGAAAAACATCCCGGGAGCTATTTTTTTTATTTTCGACTTTCGTGTGATTTCACCTAAGGTGCTAAAATTTTGACAACAAGGTTAAAAAGAACAATAAACATAAATAAAGAGTTAGATCACAAAATGATTAACTAAAATAAAAGAAAAAAATGATTAACTTCCTACAAAGCAGTTATTTTAGCAAAAGTAAATAAATAAATGCATTTTCCGGATTGGTTGTCCCATGACAGTAAGATGATAAACTAATGGCTAGTTCATGTGTTTCTACAGATGACAAATAAATAGCAAAATCAAAACTTGGAACTAAACACCAAGCACCGAAGAGATCAAAGATAGGATGAGCTTCATAGTTTCATTGTTGCTATAACTTGCAGATACACCACAAGACACCACACAACAAAAACACTACCCAAAGCGTGAAGGTTAACCAAAGAAGACCATAAGGAACAGAAAAGGAAATAATAACGAACAATAATAAACAAAGAATAGATAAAACCACTAATTAGGAAATTAATGGTAACAGATCGAAAGTAACCAAGCGTGTCGAATATAAGCTAGGAAAAATACACTACTAACAAGGAAGTAAAATATCAATAATCATACCTCCTCTTTCGCATTCCGCAACAAACCTCATAATGGGCTAGGAAACTTGGATTGAGCCCTGATTGTGTGATATGAAGGTGCTTTTCTTCAAGACGGAGCAAGACCTTCCCGCAACAATGATCTTCTTACTTTGCACTATATGGGGAAAAGGATTATGAGGCTATTTTGGCATTAGGGCAAAGCAAAAGGATGTTCTTTGCTCAAATGATGCAAGAAATTAGATATGGCATTCAAGTTTATTCTCCGTGTGTTTAGAGGGGAGGGGTAAGGTTGTATTTATAGCTTGGGGAGTGATTAACTTAGAGTACTTTAAGTAATCATAGTTTGAAAATGTGGGCAAGATTAAGTGAGTGGTTTGAAAATGTGGGCAAAATTATGTGAGTGGTTTGAAAATGTGGGCAAGATTAGGTGAGTGGGGTCCACGAAAAATGGGTGAGGATTTGAATTATATTTTTAATTCATAAGTGGAGGATTTTAGGTGAGTGGGGACCATGAAGGGTGGGTGAGGATTTGAATTTGAATTTTTAATTCAATAGTAGAAAAACATGGAGAATAATGACATGTGGTGAGGATTGGGTTATTTTTTAGATTTTGAAATGGATTATTAATCAAATTATATTTGATTAATTCGAAGTGTATTTTTGTGAGAAATGAGGAAGGGGAATTAATTGATTTAGGATAGATGTGAAATTGGGGTGTCTACAGTAGAATCGACGGCTTATTTTGGAAAGGTAAACCTGTTAGCCGATGCACGTCCTCAGGTTCAACAGAAAAAGAAATTTGACGACATTTCAGATGCACAACAAGAACGGAAAATTTTCCATCTTTGTCGTTGTAAGAGGCGAGTAGGTAATCAAGGACGGATGTATCAGTGTCAAATGGGGCATGTTCACAAGCCCGAAAATTCGATTTTTCCAGCCAATCCTTTGGAGTGTCTTTTAGTTTTAGTAAAGCTAAAATCTGTGGGCACATGAGGTTTTTGTATTGAAATTTGGGTGTAGGAATAGATGTGGTACTGGCCATTGCTGAAATTAGGGATGAGTGAAATTTGGGTGTAAAATTAGAGAGCTCAGAGCACTGGAAATTTATGGATAAAAGTGTAAAAATGAACCTTGAAATGTTATTTATAGAGTCTAGGGGTATCATTAATGAGCATTAAATACATTGGTAACAACGCCCAACCCACTCCGTCCAAACCCTCATTCGCCCAACCCGCCATCCAACCCACCCGACCAACCATTTCCCGTCTATCCCTTCCCGTCCAACCCCACCCCGTCCAACCTATATTCATCCAATCCACCCGTCTAATCACTGTCCACCCAACACCTTCCCATCTAACTCCTTCATATCCAACCTTCACGTGTCCAATCCACCCGTCCAACCCCATTCGTCCAACACACCCTGTCCAATCCCTTCCCGTCTAACCCCACTCATCCAACCCACCCGTCCAACCCACTGTCCAACCTCCCTCGTCCAACCCACCCCGTCCAACCTCCCCCATCCAACCCACCATCTAACCTCCACTTGTCAACCCACCCATTCCAACCCACCCGTCCAACCCACCTGTCAACCCCCGTCCAACCTACTCGGCCAAAAAAAGTGAAAAAACGAGGGACCAATGCTTTGTAAAATTGCCTTCGCCATGAAACATTTTTTGAAATTCGCCAACGATTCGAAAGTCATTTTATGAGATTCACCGACGTTCAAAAGTAATTTTTCAGAGGGGTCTTCTTAAAATGAACCCCGTGTTCACGAGGGGTGTCAAACACAAATCAATTTTAGTTCAAATCCCTTAATGCCTCTTCCTTGGTAAGAAAATGAGAATTTTGGGACAGGTTTGCAAAGTATATCAAAACTCCCAAGCAATCAACTTTGAGAGCATACCAAGGCCACTCCAGAAGCATCCCGAGAAGGTTTAATGGTGGGGTTAGATATTTAGGAAATTTTCAAGGTTTATTCAGATCCCACAAGATCAACTAAGTCAATTCATGCTCCATACAGTTCGGGGTAAGGAAAAATCATGTTTTGATCGGTTTCAAGATTTTCCACACTCAACTCCATGCCTAATGGATGCTCAAGGCTACTTGGTCAAAATTTTACACGAAAATTATCCCCTTGAGATCACCAAAAATTTTATCCAAATTTTCCCTTGGCTAATTTGGATAACTTCCCCAATCAAAAATGGACTCACCATTTAAAAATTGAAAAAGAGATTTAAATACCCATCAAAGTTAGTTTCTCCAAACATCCAGAAAAACCCGCCAACACCCCAACCATTTAAACTTTTAAAAATGATGCATGATGTTTAAATGGCCATAAAATTCAATGCCAAGCATTAGCATGGACACATGTCATCATTTTGGCATTCTTGGGGCTTTGGGCTTCGATGAACTTAAGTCTACGGAATAAACTCAATTAAAAAAATGCATCGGGTCCAGGTCGGTAAGTGGAAAGTTGATGAGACATGTGGAAAATAAAATAGAGGCGGTGGCAAGAATCAAATGGTTAAGGTGGTGACACACATCAATGCTCTAACGAGTTCGAAGTTATGGCACTCGCATGGATGTGAAGTCCATGAGAATGAGTGGAAATTTGTTAATGTGTTGGGTATGGAGCAAAGATCAAGTAGTCAACTAGAAGAAAAGATAGAATGAGAAAAACAGATGGCGCAATCAAAAGGTGACATGTGATGAAAATCAATGGAGCTAGGTGGGACACATGGCAACATTTCATCACTCCTCAATGCAATGCGCTGGGGTGGATTTCAAACCCACAAAATCGACCACAATTTATAAAATATCGAGTCAGTGGAAAGGAAAAGTTGTGATCAAAGGAGTCAAACTCACAACTAATGACATGTGAACATGTGGAAAAATGGAAAAGTAATTCATACGTGGTAGAGGCAATCCCATTGCTAATAAAATGATGCCACGTGTCAAATTTATGTACACCGAGACCTACAAACTTTAGAGGGCCATATCTTTCGCTCCTCTTCTCCAAATTTTATAAAATTGGTACTGTTGGAAAGATATCCTTGATCCCTTCATCATGCAATCAGGAAAATCATATTTTGGTGAAATTTGGAGAGAAAAATAGGAAATACATTCCGGGAAAATAAATGTGAATGCAAATGGTTCAACCACCCAAATTTATGAAGAATGGCTCTTTTCCTTCTCCGCAAGTTGAGTAACATAGAGAATGGATATCAATGTGTGCTCATCATGATTTGCAAATAATTAATGCATTTTTTGTGGTTGAAGGTTGAAAACCTATCCCTTCTCACGATTCCCTCCTCTTTCTCTTCCATTCTCTATATATTGTAAAATATGATCATTTTCAATGGATGGATATTCTAATTTGCAATGGAGCCATGTTAAAATGGTTACAAGAGAAAATGTGAGTTAGAGGCCTCTCATTTGGATCTCTACAAGGCATGTTTTCCTTCTTCCTCCACTTTAATGGACTATGCATCTTCCTAAGCAATAAAAAACTTCTTTTTTGTTATTCTCTGCGCTATCCTATGTTTTATTTGTAACCTTGCCTATCAGTTGTCATTTTGGTGTGTCATGCATGTTTTATCTCCTTTGTAGGGTTTTAATTTTGTTTTTGTCCATGAAAATGGAACTTGGAATAATATTTTGGTCTGTGGCACATTGTATTCCCTCTCCTCCTTCATTTTTATCCCATTTTCCCTCATTTGAGAGTGTTTCATACCATTTTTTGGTGTTATCACCTCTTTAGCTTAGGATTTCCCCTTCCATACATCTTTCTAACCCTCTCTCACTCTATCTAGTCCCCTGGAATGTGTAGGTTAGGATTAGGTTTTTTTCATGCTTTAGGAGTAGCTTAGCATTAGGATTAGGTAAAGGAAGTTGGCCTTCTCTAGAGGTTGATCTCACTTTGCAAGTCCCACACTTGTGAGATCATCCCATGTTGCCTCTGAATTCTTAATCCTTCATGATCATATCCAGGTAGAATTTTGAGCTCTAATAGTAGGCATTCATCCTGTGTTTCCTATTAGTTGAATTTCCTCTTGAAATGTATTCACTTAATAATGGTAAGCTCATATACCCAAAATAGATGCATTTTCTCTCCATAAGAAAGCTATGTTTTTCATTTCTCAATATCAATCACATGGAAAATTTCCTAAATGTAAGGACCAAAAATTTATGCTTACATTCAACTTGTGAGAAGAGGTTGCATTTGTCAATGGTGTAATTAACCAAGTTAAATTTATTATCTATCAAGCAGTGCAAAACTACTTGACCTTCCTTGTTTTATGGTTATCAAATGCACCCCTACACTTTGGCCCGACATGGGATTCCAAGTATCCCTAGCATAGGATATAATTTCCCATGGAAGGTGCAAGTGAACTCCCGTCCATATGGCGTAGGGTCTAACCATCCACAAAACACAAGCATTGACATTTGCAACAAGCAATCATTGACATTATGACTATTGAAGGAAAGGGCTTACTTTCATAGTCACCTCAGAGTAGGTTTCCTCAACGATTTGCACATCATACCCCCTTTTTCCTTCAAGGAATTCACAAAATTGACACATGGTTTGTATGTCGGTTTCGGGAAGAAAGAAGAGGATATCTAACAATCCCTCCAACAACTTCCCCACCCCTTAAATTCTCATCCTTCAATCCTCTACTTCATCACCCCTTTTCCTCATACAATGTTTCACCTTCACTCCTTCAATTTATTCAATAAACATGTCCCTATTTAGTTGGTTTAATGGTATCTCTATTTCTTCTTCCTTCTGCAACTATGATTCGTTTGTCTCTAAGGTACATCTTACATTGGATATTGCTCTTCAACTATAGAATCAACGATTATTACATTTAATTATGATAAATATAAAGATTAAAAAAACCCTTACTATAGCGAAAAAATCCGTCTTTAATTGAAAAATAAAAAATAATAAGAGCAATGTTGAGTCACGTGTTCAAACCTTTGACAATAAGATTGCTAATAACGGTGAAGTCCACGAAAGTGTGGTGGTTGTGAGAACCTTGGAAGATAGAAATTATGTATATAATATTAGAAATAACATTTAATGAATCAATAATTAGTGCATTTGCTTTTTATAAATTCATTACAATACTAGTTGGAATACTCATACACTTGGTCCTCTCTCATCTTATTTGACCACTCCCTCATACTACAAAGCCCCGTGATGCCAAAATTTAAAATAACATGTATAAGATTATACACATGAAATTGCTTCAAATTTAATGTGTTAAGAACATGAAATGTTCGTGAGGTGGTGTCAAATACAAATCCAAACAAAAAACTCTTGCGGATGATATATGTTGTTGATTGGGAAATTGTAGAGAATGGCCTACAATAATGGTCTATAAACATGACGCAAAACCACTTGACCTACCATGTTTTGTGGTTATCAAATTTAACTACTACATCGGCTCTACTTGGGATATCGAGTCCCCTCCACATGTCCCTTCTCTAACATATCTCTTTGCATGCACAATCAAAATCCCCTATAATTGTCATCTGCTCTAACTATCCACAAAACACAAGGTCCCACATTACAAAAACAACTATTGACATTGCGAGTATTGGTCGATAAGGGATTGCTTTCTGAGATATCTCCAAAGTACGTATCCTCAACGATCTGTGCACCACACTCCCTTTCTCCTTCAAATGATTGGCATGTTTCATATGTTTCTTCTCGTAAGAAAGAAAAGTTTTGTATGCTCCCCCTCCCGAACATTTTCCATTCGCTTGAACTCCTCTTCCCTCAATCCCTTTCTTCACCACCTCTCTTCCTTCTACAATAATTCACTCCTAATTCTTCAACGTGTCCCTATCGGCATCTCCATTACACCACACATATGCAATTGCTAGTTTTAAACACAATATAAAATTTTAAAAAATCTTCAATTATATATATATATATATATATATATATTATATATATATATATATATATATATATATTAAGTGGAACATTGCAACATTTAACGAACAAAAAAATTGAAGAGTTCCATGCCCACATCAATGAAAATTTTAGTGGAAAATCTTCGTTAATTTGCGAATATTCCTAATTTCAAATTTTGGTTTTAACGAATTTTTAGGGGTCAAGAAGAAATTTGGTTATTTCACCTAAATTTATTGTGTATAAGTTATTTTTATGGTTCGGTTCGCTAGACATTTAAACTAATAGCCAATTATTTATATTAAAATTGCCTTTACCATGAAAAACATCAACTCCCAATTCTGATTTTAGTGCGGGCATTGACAATCGACAGAAAATCAACGCCATACGACAAAGTATACATGACCCCAGGTAATGTAAATTCTAATTGTTCCATTGATTATAGAATATGCTACCGTTTGGTAGCATTTATGCTTCAACAGATTCTTGTAACGCTTTAGGTAGCGTATATGATTTTGGGAGTGAGTGGTTCTTGTTTTTGTTTCCCTACTTCTTAGGTCGACCCATGGTAGTGGATTTGACTCTATAGATGGATTTGAACAAGATGGATTGTTGGATTTGACTCTATAACTGTATGGTGAGTGGCAGAGCTGAGAAGGGTTTGTTCTCGTTTTCTTGTGATTTGTTAGCGAGAGGGATTGCTAAAAGTGACAAAAATAGTGCAATTGGTCTATTTATAGAGGAGGCAACCAAGCAGTGCACATTGGTTGGCACAATAACATGAAACATGTTCTCGGGTGGTAGCATGTTGCATGCTATCGGCCGGTAGCATTACCGGCCTTGACATTATGAAATAATTCGCCAACCGTTTGAAACCCGTTTTGTTCCGATTCGCCATAATTTTGAAAGCCTCTTTACCATATTCACCAAATAATATCTACGAATTTTTCTAGGGGATCTTTAAAAATTTTAGATTTTTCCCAGCCCACATCAACAACATTGTAGATAACATTAAATTCACAAAGAAATTGGAGTGTAATGGAAGGAAACTCTATTTTGCATGCACCATCACATCACCACTTAATGATTAAAATGCGGGTCATCAAACCTTTCATCACGAAGGCTTTTCAAATTTGTGATATTGAATCTTAATAAAATAAAATGATTGAAGAATTGTTACGAGGAAAATACTCAAAGATGATTGGGTATTAGATTTGGATCAATTATTGATGTTAAATAAGTCACTCTATTAGTACAACGGTTAAGAATTAACAAACATACAAGAAGAGAGTGGTCAACTCTACTTAGGTGGTGTGCTCATTAAAAATTAGGCACCACATTTCCATAGATAAAACTATGATTCGGATCAACTGCTAACTGAAATTTGAATAGAGATTTCTCAGGTGATTCTCTCTCTCTTCCTGAAAGGGCGAGTTGTATCTAGTGCTCTCTTTTCTTTTGTAATTCTTGTGTTTTCTGGTTTACCCTTTAGACATTTTCTGCTGCTCAGATAACATTTTTGTGGAACCGTAAATTTTCCAATAACCCCTACTTATGTAACTTTCTTTTATTATTAATATAACAGGCAGTTCCAATGGTAAAATTTGAATTGAGATAAAACTGAAGGCTTAGCCACTTGTAGAAACCTATCAAGATAACCCTCAACCTTCGGAATGGAGCAATTATAATGTTGTACTCGCGATTAAAATTCATTAAGAGTTCGCACAGCTGGTTCATTAAATTACTTTTATCACCCGAAGTTGACCCATGATCTGACATCCTGACATCGATGTACTTCCTAAGAGGGTGCTTCTGTGACCTGTCCACAATCCACATGTATCTTGATGATGGTTTACGGAGTTTGTGAGCTGAAAGGCTGAAACAGTGCTGAAAAACTTCTACATAGTTTATTCCAAAGGTCTTGTCTCATTATTTCATGGACTGAAAACTTTATTCCTTTAAGAAACTGTATTGTTAATTTGATTGTCCTTAAAAGCAAGCAGTCATTGAATATCAAGAGTACACAAAACTTAAAATATTGTCTACAAGAACTATTCGAGTCTTACAGGGATAAGGACATATTTTAAGGTTCTCAATGATTGATTCCATGAAAAGAAAGAAGCCAGTACGACCTGCAACAGTTGCAGCACCTATAGTTTGTTTGTAAAATGCATTCGATGATTCAATTCATTAGTTATCATATTTCACACGCTAGTGAAATTCCTGTGTCTTATTGTGCAATGTATTCGATCATATAAAAGATAGAAGCTGCAGCAATATCCCATACAAAAGAAACAAGTTATCCACCAGGATACTTGATCAATCACAACATGCATATCAATTCCACCAAGCACTCATCATCAGCATGACAACTCCCAAAACTAAAATTTACCTAGATGCTAATTTATTTGACAAATGCGCAGACTGTGTGCATCCTATACTTACACTTAAGAAGAAATGTTTAAATAATAACCTGTTGCAGATGCATGGTCATAAGCAGCTTAGACCCCATGTATACTGAAATCTATAATTAGGCATTCACATCCACTGGTTAAAAGATGATTTTTGACAATCTTATTAATCATAAATGAAGAAAAAATGTACAATAAAGGCTCTACACCAGATAAGAGATATTCAAGTGATACCATCATACTGCAATCACCTGTAGTCTGTCACAGACTCCAGTCTTGCTTTAGCTTTCTGCTGTATTGCATAGACTTTAGCGTTCTGCTGTATTGCATAGACACTAACTGTTTAGAATTTCTGAATCTAAGGCAGAGCTCTGTACAGTTATTAAGGCGATTTGAAGAATTGAATTATGGAAGCCCTTGTACAATTCAGACATTAAGATGGCATTTAACCATTGACCAACTAGCACTGCAATGACACCTAGGTTGCCCCCTCGAAAAAGATCGTAACACTCTGCCTAAAGAACAAACTACAACCCTCAACTTGTGCATTGATTTAATAAATGCTGCAGCTATACAGTTGAAATTACCAATCAGCTGACAAATTCAGACATCAAATGCTTGCCAGGGTCACCAGGCAATTTATTGGGCCACTATGTATCCATTTGAAATAAATATTGTTCTAAAAACTTTTACTTTTTGGCTGGTTTAACTTCAAATCCACCATCTGGTCGTTTCACAAGATTGTAAGGCATATGAGTCCCAAGAAGTTTATCCCAAATTACGAAGTAGGGTTGTGAAAAGTTATATTTCACCCCATATAGTTGGTGATGAATGTCATGATAGGCTGTGTTGTTCTGGAACAGGAAGTGGAAGGGATTCCCAGGCAGCCAAAGTCCACAATGATCATCTACTGCCTTAATTGTGGTGAAGGAATAAAAATATATGGCTGTTCTAGGTGTCATCCCTGAGGAAAGAAATGACAAAGCACCACCAATTGTATCTAGAAGCAAACCCTCCAGTGGATGATTGTACATTGCTCCAAAAGGCCACGGCACTATAAGCTGATGATGTTTTGAATGAATGGTCCTATACAAGAACTTATTGTGGTGCATAAATCGGTGGAGAAAGTACTGCCATGTATCAAGCACACACATTGCTATTAGACATTGTCCTGCCTGCACCATTAGTGAAGGTTGTAAAGTTCTACGAGACTCCCCTGCCTCACCAGTCACCTGTGCTCCATCAAAAATCAAAAGTCCTGTGAGTTTACAATCAAAAGAACAAAACCATAAACCAACTATCAAAAAATCAAACACAGTCTCCAAAGTAATTGAAAACCCATAAAATGATTTCTCTAGTTTCTTACAGGCAGAAAATTAGAACCCAACAATCATAAATTTTAGCTCAATTTTTGTTCTGATCAGAATCTACCAAATTATGGTTCCAGCAATCCGCTCAGAAACAAGTCAAACATAAAATTAAAGTACAAATCCCAATCTAAAGCTCAAGCATTACTTTTTCATAACATGATAAAATCATGTATAGAAAAACTCAAAAGGGAAGTGAATTTTATGCATACAACAACCATTATAAATTGACACAGAGATAACAACACTAATAAGTTGTCCATTATAGGCTCTAGGGGTTGGTTGTACAAGGCAAACGACTTAGGTCGTTTGCTATCGTGTTCGATTTGTGATTCAAATTGGCAGGTAGGATTGGGTCCTCTTAACTTACTCCAAGGTTATAGGGAGCTCGCCCTGTGAATAGAGGCATTGACTACACACGGATCTGAGTTGCTGGGCCCTGGAATCCTCTTACCAAAATTAAGAAAGAAATAGAGCAATTATCAGAGGCAAAAGGCATACCCTAAATAAAAAAAGGCAACCAAAGCCTGCACTGACTGCTGAAGCAACACACCCTTGACAACAGTACTCCTAGACACCGTATTCTTCATCTTTTCCTCATTGACAGTATGCAGTTTGTAGCCATCAAGAGGCTCCAGAAAAGCATAAAAACCAGAATAAACCCAGTACACAATAATAGGCATTAATGTGCCCAGAGCCTCGTCTGTCAGAAAGAAATCCTTCAATTCACCCATTGTATCATCAAACAGCCAATTCTCCTCTGTCACCCTTATCAATCCAAACACTATTCCTTTCTTCCTTTCCAACCCACCAAGAGAATTAACACTAAAAACCAACAGAGTAGTATGCATATATTAGACAAATAGCACAATTTACTGTTCATCTTGTACTGCACCTGCCATGAACTCGCTACCCAACCCCTTCAACATCTAATTAATTAAAACCTCTTTAATGCTCGTCTGCCCATTCCTTCATTATTAAAATCCTCGAGAGAAACCGAGCGAATTCAGTAAATACCGCTCGAACCCTACACGTTTTTAAATAGATGTGGCTACCTTACAAAAATGTAACCTTGCTAGCATGAAATGGATATGGAAGATTATGAATACCCACTCGCCGAAATCTTTAATTATGAGAGACCCACGAAATATAAATTCCATAATTATTAGTCTGCTAAATCCACCAACCCCAAATCGTTGACAGAAACACTCTTACAAGCCTCTTTAACCGCGATTTAAAAACGAAAAAGAATTTTGTGAAAAACGGCATTCAGTTGTCTTATTAATTCCACAATTCCACAGACAACTGTCTGGGAGCGACGTGTATGCCGGATCATAGAACTTATTGGACCGAACAAAAGATAAATTTGGTGTCTGAAACCCCAATAAAAAAACACCCATCCCATGCCAAACACATTTGAAAACCATTCACAACAACCGACATTTAATCATCCCGCACAGATTAACATCTGAGAACGCTAATCGCAACAACCAGCATTCAACTCACCGGAACAAAAACGGCATTTGAAACCGATTTATTGAAAACCATCATTCAATCATACCAAACAAATCGGCATTTCAATACCCAGTTACACCAATAAAAATTTAATCATCCCAAAAGGTATTTGACTAATTAATCTTAAAAATTATGACACTATCATTGGCATACCTCATTTTCCAGTGAAGATTATTCATCCCCTCGAACGTTTACAAAATCCGTGCTGGGAAGTTCCAAATATCCAATGAATTCGAAGCTGTTAAAAACGCTGATACCAATTAAATTGATTGCTAAACGTTTAGATATTTTCATTGAAGGGAATAATTTTGTTTTTATTTTAAAGCAATAAAATTCGTGATGTGCGGTTTTGTTTTTCTGCCATTAACACCCTGTATTCAGCACCAGAGGTTACAGTGGGTTCACCAGTAGAGTTGATATATGGGGAAAAACTACAAAAAAACCCAAAAAAATTACTTTATATATTTTAGTATATTCGTTTACATCTTAAATTGTTATGTAGCTAGATTTATTAGTACTGCCGAAGGGCAGTTTCCCTATAGGCATCGTATCTGTTTAATTCTTTGTTAATTTTTGTACCTTTTATCCAATTAGAAATTGGTATTATATGCATAAATCAATATAGTTCTCACAACAATACTAAATATTAGTAAACTTGCATATTATTTAACAAAATAATTACAAAATTCGATATATCTTCTTTGTGATTGGCTTAAAACTTGAGATGTTATTGGAGCCTTCAACATTTTCGAGGAAAAAATGATGCCATAACATTTATTGTAATTTATTATTTGTAGATTCAATTTATTACGAGATGTACAGAGTTTCAGGTGTACAGAGTTTCACGTGTTATTCCCTGGGCATCATTCAATTCAATGTCAAGCCATGAGAAAGCTCGACCACATCTAAATCGGAAAAATCAACTTGAAAGGCAAAGCAATATATGGCCAAGCTAGATCTACAACGAAATCCCTTCATGGCAGAACTGAGTTCGCCTCCACCTCGCGGGATCTCTAGCAATCCCAACCAAAATTCACAAAGGCATCATAGCAGCAGCTGAGTGAGAAGTACAAAGATTCGAAAGACAAAAATTGAGGTCCACGAAAAAAATTTGACAGCATCACCCCTTGGCGGCCGAAGCATCTTAAGGCATAAAACAAATCTAGCACATTATCTCCCAAACTCTGAAAGACTGGATGTTGTCAAGGCCGATTCAACTGTTGAACAACTTACAATGTAAAAACAAACAGACCCTCCATTTACATAATAATATATCAGCGCAAAACATTAGACATAGTTTTCAAATCCTTGAACGGTAGTTATCACCTCTATTTTGAGGGGCCGATCAACAGAAGACCAACGCTCGTAGATCATACATTCTAGAAATTTTGTTTTTTGAACTATTCGCGAATGAAGATGAATTGGATTTGCTCCATATTCTTTTCCATTAGAGGCGATGAATCGTATCTTTGTATCTGCAGTGGAAACATTGCGAATTTAAGCATCTCTTCTGCCATTGCTAACCACCAAATGAAATAGTAAAATAGACTCCACTCGAACTAAATCAAAACTCCGTTCATTTTAGAGAGAGACAGGTACCTACAAGATGTGACGCGTGTATGTTTGATGCTAAACAAAAGCACTACGTGGATTAAGAAGAGGAGGTACGTGTCCTGCCGAGAAACTCAATCTCTAGCCATTGTTATATTTCAACGTGCCATATGAAATTCAATCTCAACTGTGAAAATTCTAACTGATGTCAAAACAATCTGGTCCCTTCTCATAGGGAAATGCCTCCAGCGTAAATGTTTGTAAACGATTTATGCTAAACTTGAATTAATGTTTAGATGCATATATCGTTTTCTGTTTAAATAAATTACTATTTTCCCTTGTCTGCAGTAGGAGGGAGTTGCAATCAATTGATGAGGTTGATTTGCAGATTAAACAACGACAGATTTGCCCTGTAAATATGACATCAATTTGCAGAGTAAACTGTGACGGATTTTCCCTTTAAATGCCATAGGATTTGCCCAATAGTTGAGGATTGAAAGTGGCAACGAATTTTCCCCCATAATGTCACTAATTTACTGCTTACTTTCAGGGCAGACTTCGCGCTATCCTTTTGGTGTCATAATTAGAAATCATCCAGCAGTATGTACAATCGTATGAGTTCTCTTGCGCCATATTGTGTTATTTCAGAGACAATATGCCCAATGGTTATGTGCAAAGCTTTGTTTGTAGCCCGGTAGGCTCCAAATGAGCAGCTCAATTTCAATGTACATGTTTAACTCGGCAATGAAACAATGCACCTAATGGCTCAATCTTCATGTAAGGGTGGTCTCAGTGTTGAACTTGATGACATGGCTCTCGAACGGTCACTGTAAATAGTGAACATCTTACCCTACCTCCCAACTCACTCCTATACAATAGTAGAACTCGAAATTTGAACATACACCTTAACTATTCGTGTTTCTCCAAATTCAAGTACGAAGTCTCTCCTATGAAATCATTTCAATTTTCACCTTTAGCACCATACATAATCATTTCAATTGTGGTGATGATTTCGTAGCATTTGCTCTTGTTAAAAGGGTTTTTAATTTAGTAATTAGTTAAATATTGAGGATAGATGGATTGATTACATTTTTGGGTTTTAAGGAAAATAGTTATATTATTATGTTACGCTCAGATTGTCATAATAATTCTCATATAATGTCATTGTCAAATTCAAAGTTAAGTATTTATTGACATACTCAATGACAAGAGTACACTTGTTCTTCCCACCCTACGTCTATCAATGTATATTACTCCTATCATCATAATAATTCACTTGTAATGTCATTGAATTAGGTTATATCTTCTGCCACATTATTTTAATGTACCTTATTTCTCCCACCATGTGTTCCTTTCGCCAACAAACAAATGCTTATAATACATGTTGAATATTAGAATGCTATGAAACACAATCACTCTAACAATGAGCATTTGACACATTATTTCACACTTGAAAATTTATGTGAATTGTAGACTTCAACAAAATATTAAAGTGTATTTTATTTTTATAAATGGTATTTATGAGTACACATTTTAAAGTGGGTCATGTGTTGGTTACCATAAATGGTGTGCATCCAAAGTGTAGATCTTTTCAATATCTCGATATGGGATTCTTTTACTTTGAAAATGTAATACAATTTACGCAATGATGGTGATTAGGTATCAAAATTAATAATTAGCATTATTCATAACAATAATCCATTTTATAAAAGTATAACTATGAGTATATATTGATAGGTCCGTGTGTTGGTTATCGAATAAAAATAAAGACAAACTAGACAATATGTGTTGATTATTGGTAGGTCCATGTGTTGGTTATTAGTGCAAAGCTTGAGAGCAATATAGTCATTTTTCTATCACTAAAAAGTGCAACCATCATCACCAAACAATGCATTTTGAATGTAGAACAGGAAGCTCACCAAAAAGTACCAAGTCTCCAATTGGGATCCCAACATGAGTACTATATTGAACTTGCACAAGTCACTCGAGTTGCGCTCAAGGTCTACAACAAATCCATCAACTAATGTTAGTTCATCCTTTATGTTTTGTGCGGTTGTTATTAGATTGTTTTATTATTGTTTCAATCTTTGTGATTTTGTTGTTTTGTTCATAGTTGAGCTTTGTAATGGCATATAGCTCCTGCCCTAGTACTTTGTATGTTTTTGTTGTTGGCTAGGGTGTGGCCCCTTTCTTTTTGATAGCCACTCTGTTATGTTTTGAATATCTGGTTGTTGAGCCTTTGTTTGAACTCTTGGGTAAGGTCCCTCCAAACCATTTTACCAATAAATTTAAACAAAAATGTAGAACATCTAACATTATATATGATAAGTATATATAATATAATTATGCATCAAACTAGGAAAACTAAGAAAACTATGTATTGAGAGTTTAAGTTGTAGTTATGTAACTATGCAACAATAATATTTGATAACTAAGAAACACAAATTAATGTTGTATAATATGTGAAGATAGAATGTATATGTTTGTGATGTCTTAATATATGCCTTAAACGTAATTGTTATACAAAGTATTCTTAAACAACCTATAAAAAAGGTATTCTTACCCAACCATGAAAAACAAATAATTCTTCACTTAATCATGTGTTACTAACTCAAGATCAAAGGAACTTAAATACAATATTTACTCTTCATCAACACTTCTAAGACATTTTATTATTATTAAGACCTTTAAATGCACCCTTGTGACATAAGATCGGTAGGTGACATACAAATTGTTTGTAACAACACTCTCATCATTCAAATCTTCGCATGTAAAACTCATTTTCATAAAATTAAAAAAAAATACTAGACTAAATTTGGCTAAAATTCTATAATTTCATTTATGACATGTATCAAAGGTGTGATTTTTACGCATGGTAGTCATTTTGTACCAATTAACGTGTGCCTATCAACATTCAACAAATACATGTGTATTTGTTAGTTTTTATAAATAGTACCTATGAATACACATTCTAAAGTGGATCATGTGTTGGTTATCACAATAGATAATTTTAATGTCAACTTTCTAAATTGTGTACATCGAAAGTGTAAATCTTTTTAATCTCTTTCTCTGAATTAATTAATGTAGTGGTGGTGACTAGGTATGAGAACTTTGATGATTGGCATTGTTCATAATGAAAATCAATTTTATAAAATTACACCAATATGTATGTATTTAAGATCCATGTGTTGGTTATTGAATTAAATCAATGTCTCTTTAATTAAATCACCAACAACTATAAATATATAATATATTAATGTGTTGGTTAAACCAAAATTAAAGTTAAATCAAATAACTCCAAAGTGGATGTCCCTTTAATTAAATTGGTGTTGAGGACAACATGTTCCTTATCTTTGAATGAGTAATGCAACCATCATCATCAATCACTACAAAACATTATTAAAACAAAGTAAAAATGCATTGTACAAATTCAAAATGAAAATCCCTTCAATAAAATTGATGTAAGAACAACAAAATCACTTATATATTAATCAATAGTACAACCTTCATCTTCAATCACCAAAAATGTTAGCATCGAAGATAATAAATATACATAAAGATTACCTAACTAAACGGGCATATTTAATAATTATATGGGAATCGTTAAAAAAATCTTGAAAATAAAATAATAATAAATTATGTCTAAAAGGAAAAATTTACCATAAATATATAGCTTTAAATATAGCACATCTTTCACCACATATATAGGAAGTATAAGGAGAGTTTTTCTTTGTTTTTTTAAAGCTAATAAATCGAACTCCTTTATGTGCCCCACATGCATCCCACGACCTTTTAATTTCCCCTCGCTTCTCTCACCATTTTCATGGTGGTTTTATTATAATTAATTGGCTCAGCTACACTTTCGTGTATTTAGATTTAGAAGAAAATTTAAGAGGGTGTTTATCAAAATCAATGCTCATATATTAAGATTGGGTTTTATGAGGCGCCACCGCTGTTTTTGAATTGCACTTTGTTGGAAACCCACGAGACTCCCTTTGCATTTTTACATTTATGGCATTTCCTTAAGAAACTTTGCCTTAGGGTAGTTGGCTTCCGACAACCTAAGTCTAGTTGTTACAATTGTGATGAATTGTGGAATTTGTACATATTTCAAGGGATGTTGTTACATAAATTTGTAACAAAGGTATGTCACAAGGTAATATGTCATCATTTTGTATTGTTTTTTTTTTTGTTCTTGAATTTAATAATGCATGTCATTGGATTGAAAAAATTGTTTAATAAGTTATTTTGTTGAGGGACTTCCCTTTGAAAGTATGCTCAAAACATGGGTTCATTTTGCTTGGACTCAACATGGGATCATGTTAGATGTAGTCCATAATATAACCAAAGGGTTTTTCTTTTCCACTTTGTTGACACATCTCATACTTGATCATTTTACAAAAGTCCTCCACATGGTATGTGTGATGCACCATATTTATGCTTTCCACATGGACGTGAGACTTTGTTGTCTTAGAGAAAATGTAACGCCATGCAAAATTTGCCTTCATGAAACCCAAGAACAACCTAGGACAAGCTAGAAAATTATGGATTTTTTTTTTTTTGAAAAAACGTGTCTGCAAACAGACTTCGAGATACAGTTGTCCCATTAATGTTTCTAAGTCAATTATATTTAATAATATAAATTTTCCCCATTATAACAAAATATTAAAACCCACATTATACTTTAATGAACATAATTAGACCAATCATGGTTAATTTCTCCTTAAGTGTTATTTTAATAAACTATTTAATTCCACTATAGTTAAATATTCCATATTTAAATTTAAAGGGTAAAAGGGACCAAAATAAACAAGGCCATGATATGGCAAATCCCGCCGATTTGAAGTTTTGTGGTATGGAAGAGGAGTAAAAAGAATATTGTTATAGTGTAGTGTTATTTATTTATTTATGATTTTATAAAATCCAGAGCAGGGTGGGATGAGAGATTTGTGAATTTGTTGTATGCTTTGTTATGGAAACTCGAAAATCATGGGTTCATTCAATGAAGCAACCACATAACTACTTGTTTTCGTTGTCTATTTCTCTTAGAAAATTAGTTTAGAAATTTTTTTAAAATATGTAAAAGAAATGAAATAGTAATACATATTTGTATTCTTTTGTTGTCCTTTATCGAAACAAGAATAAAGAAGCAATGCATAAAGAAATAAAGATGTAAAATTTATTAAAATTAAAGATAATTCATTGTTGCACTACAATGCATAAACAAAGAAACAAGTAAATGTTATTAGAATTATACATAAGTAATTGTTGTACTTTTATAAGGATTATAGATTTCTTAACATATAATTACTTTAAAGAAGCATGCCAAAGAAATGAAATAGCAATACCAAATGTTTTGAAGAGGAGTTGTTAAGGTGAAAATATTGAAGCAATCTACTACTTGTAGTCTAGATGCACGTCAAAATGTATGGTTATATGAAAAATCATATTACAAACATCATATTTGGGAAGAGTAATTGTTTACAACTCTTCAAAAGGTGTGGAGCAGAGTATGTTTTTGGTATAAATAGATTGTAAATATGATTTACTATGATCATCATTTAAAGGGTCAATGAAGGATGAAATGATTGTGCACATAACATGAGATCTCGCAAGAAATTATATGGGAAAACACATTCCAGAAAAAGAAAAACCCTATAGCAAGAGTGACTAAAACAAGTAGCCAATTGTATTAACAATTTCACTGCAAAACTAAAAGCCATTCATATTTACAAGCAAACAAATTTAGAGGCATCAACATAATTAATTCCAAATAAAATGACAAGATGATAATAGAACCCAAAGGCAAACTCATGTATTTAGGGAAGTTATCTTATCTAAAAACATGCATGGTTCTTCGTGATGCATGCATCTTTTATGGGAAATATATCCTCGGGCATAGAATCCAAACTAAAAGCAGATTCATGTATTTAGTGAAGTTGTGTAATTTAATAACATTAATGTCTCTCCACAATGTATACATTTCAACTTCAAACAGGTATGGTTAGGGCTCAAATAATGACCAACATAACAATAAAAACATAACCCCGAGAGATAAGTGTTGGTGAGTGGATTGATAAAGAAAGAGATCGGCCTAAAAAATGAGGGGTTCTAGCAATTTGTAGACATAATATTCCCTTTTCTTTAACGACGTAAGCTTTCAATTCAACTGGTGTGTGTATACCATTTCAATGTTTTTAACTTTGTGTGTGTGTATTCAATGTTCTATAAATCAAATCGGTCTGCAAGGGATGAATTGCTAAAATGATCATGAAACACCACCGAATAAGAAGCTTTACTGAGTAATTGTAAATAAAATCATGAATATATACCCCAAAGTTGGTGGTCGGATTTGCGATTTGAGAGAATTTCCACACATTTTAAACAAAAAATTGGTTCCTTCAGTATTTGTGAAAATTATCTATTTTTTTGCTGGTGAGAAAAAAGTAGGAAGCATTGCATAGAGTTACAACCATTAAAAATCACGAAATACAAAATCTAACTACATAAGAACTACTTCTTATCTTAAGAGGTGTGAAGCTAGTGCAAGAGAGATCCAGTTTGCCTAAAATTGGCTCTGAAATAATTGGTCACTCTGTGCTTTTTCTATGGTTAAATACAAAAGCCTCCATGGGCCTGTCTATCTTTTCAAACTTGGAGCAAAGAATCCCCTACATTGGACCTGTTTTGAGTATTTATTATTTTAATTTGACAATTTTTCTTTTTGGGTTCAGGACTTGTATGGTAAATACCGTTATAGAGAAAACTTCTGCGACTAATAGGAAAACTTGAGGCTTAGATGCCATGGTCAAGGGGTATCTCTTCCATCATAGACACCTTGTAGTTGCACTCGACCTTGTCTATAGGGTGTGCACTGCAAATAATAGACATTTTTTCTTAATATATTTTTAGAATTGCTAAATTATTTTTTTGTAGGACAACATTGGGCTTAGAAACCATGATTGTTGAGTATCCCTTTCATAGAATCCCTTATTGTTGTAAATACGTAGTAAATGTATCTAATTTCATTATGTAGAAAGGCATATACTCAAGTTTAAGAGAGTAATTGTGCTTAGAATACATGATATTATGGACAATTACTGAATTATGCAACTGTAGCTATGCATAAGGTTAATATATGCTATTTTAACTGAGTAATTGTGTCTAAAATATATTATATTTGTGTACACAATTTCAGCTATACAATAGGATATATACACCACATTTAGTGGGCAATTGCGACTAGAAAGTTATACGACATAATACATATGGTAGATTAACTAGATAAATGTGCCTAAAAAATATGATACTAGGCACAATTAGCTATACGGAAGTTTATAAAAACTAATTTAATTAACTGTGCTTAAGTTATATGACATTTTTAACACAATTAATGACTTATACATCAGGATATATGCATTATCATCATAGACCTCAGGCATGAGATCAACCGAAAAGATGAGCAGAACCCCTTAAATGCTTAATCGAGAAAGGAGATTATTTTGACATAATTGTACAATGTTTTTGTAATTATTTTGACATGATTTAATGACCCCCATGTTTAGTTATACATTAGGGAATATACATTATCATAGACCTCTGCCATGAGATGAAGCAAAATGATGAAATGAAAGGCATAAATATGAATGTCGTCCTTTGAAAAAATGCTTAACGCAAAAGATTACCTCAGACTTGACTCACTCCGCCCAATCACCCTAGCATATCATGGTTTCTCTGTCTGTTGGTCTCTGTTTCTTGTAAATAGTGATAGCATGGTAATTTTGGAGGATATGCTAAATTTTCTTTTGTGAAACGTGCAAACAAGAGGTTATGCTGATTCAATATGCATATGTTAGAATTTTATGCTACCGAATAATGGTAAAGTTGAAGTTAAAAAAGTAAATGCTGAAATGTTGTCTATATTCAACCATTCTCTCTGTTTAAGGGAGTCAATTGCAGTGTTTTTGTTTTTTGTATCAATGGGCTTCTTATTTACAAAGAAGTAGAGTTTAGATTACGATCACAAATAGAACACCTTGAATGTGCCAATGGATTCATTAATAAAGAATCAAAACTCAAAAACAAAAAAGGAAACTTAGAGCTTTCTTTCACGTCACTCTTCAAATCACAAGAAAGAGAGCATGGGCACAATCTATGGACAGTGGATCAATCTCGGAAACAAATTTTGTGTAGTCATTTGTATGAGCTTGGTGTTTCCATAATAGCTTTGAAAATGAACTACCAAACTCTGCCATAATAGTAGCATCCCATTACAACGAAGACTATAACACAAACAATGTGCAAGCATACAAAAGGTCCACGAACTATTTGACAAAATGCCTCAAAGGTAATCATTTTATGCAAAAATTGGAATATTTTGAACATGGGCTTTTAGAATTGATTTAAAAATATGAGATTTTTACAGTGTAGCAATTACAAAGTTCATGACTTTTGTGCCAACTTGTTATTACTGATTTTAGGAAAATACAACATTCTTACTTGCTTTACATGCATTAAGAAGAACTCATGGGTCCTCCATTTTACCTTCTAGACCAAACATATGATCTAGCTCAACACGCAGTTTTGGGTAGCCTGTTACATCCACTGATGTCCCTGGCAGACCCTAGTTTACAGAGTTGGCAACAAATCAAAATATGTTTCCTTAATCAGCTAGTGAAAAGGAATATTGTGATCATGAAAGAGAAAGGGAGGAAAATAAAAACTTACCTTAGTGGAGGTTCTTTCTCCCACGCTGTTCAGGATGATGCATATCGTCCCTGATAAGGAAGATTATAGTTTTGTGGAAAAGGTGCAGCGTCTTGATCATGAAATCATCAGTCTATGCAACAAGCTTGTTCCCTCTTCGGCTTCCGCTCTCTCAAGTAACCCATTGCGGGTTCGTATTAACTTGAACTAATTAAATCGGTGATCCTTACACATGTGTCAGGTTTTATGGAGACAAGGAGACATGATACGCATCTTCTGCAAGGAAATTTTGGTGGACAAATTTGTTCTTGCTAAAATGGAGGATAGGCTCTTTAAAGCGGGATTCTACTTCAGCCTTCCTGAAAATGTTGTTACTATTGTTGTATTCTACTGGCATGAAGGAGATCGAGCATTTCAAAACGGCCTCCACAAAAGATGTAATATGTTTGAGCTTTTTTGTAGCATGTATCATTCAGTACGTAGTCAACATGGATTGTTAGAGAAGAACAACTTCAAACTGAGTTACGGATTTCTATTGCTGAGATGGTTATTCCAGCTTATCATTCATTTTTAGGCCGGTTTCAGCATTACCTAGAAAATGGCAGACATTTATAAAAATACATCAAAGACGGCCCAGAATATTTAGAGGCTTACATCAATGAATTGTTTGAGGGGCCAAGTTCCATGACCTGCAGAAAATCTTTTCCAAATAACTGATAATCTGTAATTCATTGTTTCCAGGAAATATAATGGCTTTGTTTATGGTTTACCTTGTTGTTGTATGATTGTAACAATTAGTTCCAGGACAGAAGAAGACAGGCCCAATCTCGAGCCCCACAACAACAATCAAAGCTGTCATGCACAGTGTCCATATTAAATATAGACCAGGACAAATTCTTTTCTTTTCAAACAGTGATAAATAAAGGGGTAGACCAATCACTTGGAGCCAAAACAAAAATTGCACCATAAAACTTTAGCCTTAAGTGATTTAAATACACATGGCACAATCTGATTGAAACTGATCAAAATAAGTAATTGTTAAGGTGAAAACAATATCCTAGCCTTCGACAGGATAATAAATACCCAAGATATTTAATTCCAAAATGTTTAACCAATTAACAAGGTCCCCATTTGACATGGGGTTAGAATAATAAACATTCTCTTACCCCATAAAGTGACCCCTTAAAAAGTTAACCCATGTATTTTGGAATTAAAACATTTAAATTTAAATTCAAATCCCACTCACCCACTCCCCACCTACTTTTTGTAGGGATGAATCTCATCCCTTGGATGGATTCATTTAGGGCCCTTGGATAAGGAAAATCCTCTAACCCTAAGTATCCTTATGAAAGACTTCTTTCTCTCTTTCTTTTGGCTCATTATTTCTTTTGGTTTTGCAGGTTGTTGGAGGAGGATGGGGAAGCCATTGGAGGCCCTCTCAAGCTTTTGGAGAGGATTACTTGCTTCATTTATTTTCTTATTTGTTTACACCCTTATTTAGGGATTTCCATGCATTTGTTTATTTTGTTTTATTTCATTTCCATAATGTTTTCCCAAATGGGCTTGTGGGTATTTTCATATATATATATATATATCTTCCAAGTATATATACATATATATTTGGTATCTCTTCAGTATATGTGTGTGTGTGTGTGTGTATCTTCCAGTATATATATATATATATATATATATATATATATATATATATATATATATATATATAGTGCTTACATATATACACTTGGAATATATACCTCTCTTACATATATATACTTGGAAGAGAGGTATATATTCCAAGTACACACACACACACACACACACACACACACACACACACACACACACACACACACACACACACACACACTTGGAATATATACCTCTCTTCCAGTATATATATGTAAGCACTATATATATAGTGCTTACATATATATACTTGGAAGAGAGGTAGATATACATATATGTACACACACACACACACACACACACACACACACACACATATAGCATTCATTTAAAATTTCATTTTGAAAGGAACCGAAATGATATATATATATATATATATATATATATATATATATATATATATATATATATATATATATATATATAGAAGGGTTAGGCCGCATTAAAGATAATATAGTTCGCAGGAGGAGGGAGGACTATATGTGCATGGGGGTAAAGCGATGAACCACATTTTTTAGAAGTTTAATATTTATTTAGGACTAATAGTATAGTCTCCTTTTGATTCACACGGGTTTGGTTGTAATATATATATATATATATATATATATATATATATATATATATATATATATATATATATATATATTAAATAAATATATATTTTAATGTTTAAGTATATTAGTATAGAAAAGTATTATTAATATCAATATTATTGTCAATAGGTCATATTGTTTCTATTTTTAATAGTATTAACGATTCTAAATTTTATACTTAGAATTTCTATTTAAAATTTGATAATATTTTGTTGAGAAGTCTAAAATCCAATCAATTTTCACTTGTTGCTACTTTAATTTACATGGAAATTAAAAGTAACTCTCTAATAATTCTATAGTGAATTTACATACTCACAATGAAGCTATGGTCTAAGTTATAATAAGCAATTTCTTTACTCCACTAGATTTAGGTATTTAACTTATTGGTTGAACATGTATAAGACAATTAAAATTTGAGTTATTTCCATCTAAACATACATAGTTTAAAATTTATTTCATCCACTATATGAGAATGAACAAATACAACCTATTTCACTACATGCCTTTTGAGTATTATAAAGAAATTAAATATGTCTTCATACGAATTTCCTACATTCTACAAGAGATTTTCAACAATATTTCCAATGATTTTTATACAACAAGAGCAACACACTAAATGAAGGTTACCATTCCACTAAAAGAGAACAAGCTATTTTCCAATCACATTTTTGTGAGAAAATAAATCAACTACAATGGAAACAAATTGTTTTCCCTTTTAACCTCATTCCTATTACAACAACTAGCTTTACTAAAACAAATCTTTATTTCTTTTACAAAATACAATGCAATCTTGGTCACTAATAATCAATACAACTTTTCCTCAAAATATTAATACAATATCTTCCACTTAAAGTGGAAAAATTACAAGAATGAAATCTAAAAGGAATACAATATTACAAGTCTTCCACCCTAAGTGGGAATGACAAGGAGGTTTTCTCACAAGGAAAGATTTCTTGAGGACACCAACAATGCTCCATGTTTCACATCACCAACAAGAGAGCTCCACCATGCTTCATTTGATCACAACAAAAAGGGGGAGAGGAAACACTCTCCACCCAACCAAGAATTCCAATGAGGAGAAGAATCCATCCTCCTCATTGGCCCCGAGCCCCAACCACATTGCAATGAAAAAGAATTCAACTCATGGAAACAAAACAAGCTTCCACATCACAATACAAGATTTTACAACCATACCAAAACACAAACAATACAACTACAATCACAAGAAGGAAAGCAAAAAAATACACAAGGCTTCAACATGCAAAAGCCAAAGGAGCAAGATCTATGGGGAGGTCACTTATGCCTCCCAATGGGAAATGGGTGCCCACCTTAAAACCCTCAATAAACATCTCAAAACCCCTACACACTCTTATGCCTCCCTCAAGAACCTCTTATGCCTCCCACATTCTCTTATGCCTCCCTACAATCTCTTATGGCTCCCTCATAAAAATAAACCAAGTAAGAAATGCAAGCAATTTCTTGTCCAAGGTGGGGCACCCAACCCAACTCCCTCCAAAACATGAAATGAACTCTTATGCCTCCCCACATGTAAGATCCCCATAGTCCCCTCCTACACCACACTTAGGAAATCTACCCAAGCACCCAACAAGCATACCAAAACACTCAAAAACATGCACATATACACAATATAAAAGAAAATATTTTACAAGAGTGTAGCTCCTACCTTTCCATGGTAGAGCTTGATCTCAAGAGTCCCACACCAAGCTTCTTCAATCCCAAACAATCACCAAGAAGCTCCAAAAATCCACAAGCACTCCAAAATCCTCTAACTCCCAAAAATTCAAGAGCACAAAGAAATGAAGTAACCCCCAAACAAGCAAAAGAACTTGAATAAATAGAAAAGGGAGAGAGGAGGGTGAGGTGGCTCCATGTAGGATGCCACATCACTCATCCTCAACTCCACCTCACAAGTAAAACCTCAACCCCAATGCACCATAAATTGGTGGGTGAGAGGAATGACAATTTACTTACACACACAATCCAAGCCCACACCCCTAAGGAAAAACTTTAATTACATGAAAGAAAGTGCAATAAAATTTTAGATTTTTGTCTTCTCAAAACATATAATGGGGTCTATTTTTGACCCCCAACCCATATGTAGGGTTGGTATAGCAATTTAAGAGGTGTGTGACAAGTTTGATTTTTCCCACAAGCCTCCAAAATTGTCCCTTAAGGCCAAATTCGAATTTCCATGAAGGGGTAGAGTGTACAACACTCAAGATCACAAGCACTCAACTTACAACACATAACCCAAGAGCCATCTAATCTAATAAATGAAATCCTTTTGACCCATCCACAATTAATTTAGTAAAAAGATTAATTTACTAATCTAGACACAAATCAAGTAATTAATAAAAGGAGAATACATCACTATAAAATCACATATTAAAATCAAATAAAGGAAACTAATAAAAGAGATAACACAACCCCTTGGTCACAATTGGAGGTGATCCCCATGGGGACCCCCTAGCAACAATACAAACACACACACATAATAAAAATACATGTTGCCATGGTGACCCTTGTTGAATTCATTTAGCATTCCAATGTGGTTGGTCTCAATCCCCACATTGTTTGTTGTGACATGTTTACCTGCAAAACACATAACACCTCCTTCAGCCTCATGGCCGCATCAAAACATCTAAAATAAAATATACAATATAAATCCACAATCATCTATATATGAATCAAAACATCATCTAGGAAAGTAATGATATCATTTACAATTTATAACAACATCTTGTTATCTGTAAAATTGACAAGGGCAATTTTGCAGATAACCATACTGAAAATTTCCTTTTTGGTCCCCCGTTGAGGTCTCTTAACGTTCGGAATGGCATAAAACCCCTTTTCGAAAAATCTAGTTTTTAGAACTTGGTCATTTTCAACCTTTTTGGGTTGGGCATAGTTTTCATTAGCGTTACATCAACCAAAACTATGCCCCTCTATTCCTTTGGTGCATTTTAGGGAGTGTCAACACTCCAATGTTGCGCCGCTCAAAGCTGTGCCTAGGCACAAACGCCACCTTGTTATCACTCTCTAAAGTGCGAAGGGGGTGCTAAAAATGCAGTGTCGACACTCCCAAAGCTATGCCATGGCGTAAATCTCTTCGTGTCGACATCTACCTAAGTGCGCCATAGAAAAAGTTGGTGGCACATTTATTACACCTTTTGCTATATATAGGCGCATCTAACCTATCATTTTCACAATTCAAAAACGTGAAAATGTTATTCCTCTGTACTTGTCAGCATTCCTGTCAGCCCTGCGTGTTGCCATTTGTCACATTCATGGACCCCACATCGTCTCCTTTATCGTTATATATTCCTGGTAAGTGGCCCTTTCCTTCTTGTGGATTTTGTTGTAGTTTTTATGTTGAGCTAGGTGATTAGGGTTAAGAAATGAAAGATGGATCTAGAAGAAAGGGATAACCCAAGTACTCAACTCCAAGACCCCTTTTCTCCTCCTTCTAGATCTACAAAACTGGAAGATTCTACCACAAACTAGCTCAAACCCATTTGTCCCTTTTTCCCTACTTTGCTAAAGTTTTCCCCCTTGCCATCAAAATCTGAGCCAAAAGAGTGAAAATCATATTTTTGCAAAACAAACCATTGTGTTTCCTTCAAAGACAAGATTCATTCTTGTTACATCAAACACGATCGTGCACAGTGCACTATCCTTGCCGTGCAAACATAAAGCGTTTCCCGCGCCTTATAAACATTACAATATTCCTAAGGCACAAGCGCGACACCAAAACAATAACAACAACACTGCATGTTGTGCAAACCTTTCCCACGCCGTGCAAACTAAACCACTTGGCGCACCTCACTCTCATGCAGCATCCATCACATCTGCGCCAACGGCGCATCCTAGAACCTTGCTAAACCAATCATATATGCGCCCCTTAAAAGGACTTCCAAATGGCGCAAGTGCAAATTCCTTGATACCAACATCTGAATGTTGTGTGTAGCCTTTCCACGCCTTGTGCCCCTCTTGGCACTGTTTTCTCCCATGCAACACTTTCCCAAAGTGCGCCTTACTTTTCTAAGACCCTGCAGCCTATAGTAGAGCTGCGCCTTGTACTAGAGGCTTGTAAATTGCTAACTTTTCATTCTGTAAGCTTTGATGGATGACTTAACAGCTAACATGGCTCTTCTGCGATGGACTTCCCTAATTCTTCTTGCAGATCAACAAAGTGAACTCAAATCCACACATGTCTTCATCGAGTAAGAAGCCAACTAAGTCCAAGGGTAAAGCTAGGCTAACAGAAGAAGAAATGAAATATAAATACCAAAGGGTCAGGATGCCTGAATCTCTTGCAGAATGTGATCTAGATATCAGAGATTTAGAACTCGGGCACATTGACATGGAGGACTTTGGGCCAAAACCAAAAAGGTCACAGGCAGCCCATGGATGGATAAATTGGTTAGCGGTGGTGCACACTGCTGCGGGGATCCCAGTGAGCCTAATCAACAACAAGTTCATGATGTTGGTGGGCTGTTGTTACAATAAGGACACAAGATGTGTCAAAAATGAGAAGGGCGAGGTAATAATCAACCTCATGGCCCAACATTTTGAGATCATGTTGGGTATCCCTCACCACCGACATTTTGTAGTGGTAAGCCAAGAGGATTGCATGAAGACATGGAACGAAAACGAAGACAAATGTATGCAGTTGATGAATGAGGTGTACCTCAAGAATAAGAAGGTGACAAGCAGGTGGCCACAAGTCATTCATCGCAGTGACTTTTCGAGGAAGCTGAGTGACACCATCACCTTCCTGAGCAGGGTGTTTGGGCTTCCGATGCCCATTACTTTCACAAGTGGATGCTCAGGTATTTAGAAATAATGAGTAAAAATGTTCCTGATCAGTGTTTTGAATGGAGAGAGATTATCAACAACACGATCTTGGAGCAGCTTTAACAACTTTCAACAACTGGGAGGTTCTATATGAACTCCTATGTAGTATATGTGGTATATGTGGTATGTGGTACGGTATGGTATGGCCCCCAAGTCAAAATATACGAGTACTATCTAGAATTAAAACTGGAGAACAACATAGCCCAATTCAGCAAATTCAACGACATCTTCTTCTATGGCATCATCTGTCTCTTGAGGCCCAACATGACTCACGGTTGAATGACCAAAAGCGTGGTCACCACCATAGAGAAGTGGGGAGCGTTATTCATGCAATTCCCCACTTTCACCTATCTCAGAGCCGTTAACTTCTTAGGAGAGCCCACTAAATTTCTGAGGTATGCGGGACCCAAGCTGATCCTATTGGAGCTGTCTAGATAGCTTATCACATACCATGAGAAGTGTTTGAAAAGGAAGAAGGGTGGAACTCCATTCCCCCTCACAGTGGGCAGGTACACCTGCACTTCACAGAGCAAAGCCCGGGAGATGTTTGCAGAGCTTGAATTGCTTAATTTGAAGCATAATTTCCTAGCAAGGCCAACCTTTGATCCTTGTGATTGCCTTCCAAGGGCAAAGATCGATCCAATTCATGTCCCTCAAATCAAAGATATCTACATTGATCTATATCATGAAGTCGAACTCAGACGAAATGATCACTCCTAACTGGCCATGGTAGAGATCATTCAAGTATGGTGTGGCTATCATCCCAAAGGGTTTCCAAGCAACTAATCAATAAGTTGATCAGGTCTATCTAGACACGGATGGGGACAATTGGTCATTTGCTGAAATTGATAGAAACAAGGCCCCTCAGACTATTGACGAAAGGGTCAAGGGCACTTTGCAGCACACCGAGCATTGGTGCAAGAAACATGGTCTCATCTACCTTGGAGTAGACTTTACCACGTCTCCCTTAGGTAATGCACCCACCAAGCCGAAACACTTACCTAAAGGAAAAGGAAAAGATAAAGAGGGAGAGACAAGCACTGCTTAGGAGGAAATTCCTAAGAGCCCTCCTTCCACAGCCGAGGAGAAGGTAGTAAACCTAATATCCCCAAGAGGAGAAGAAGTGGTAAGTGTTCCAATGGGCACATCCACTCAGGATGTTGCCACTACTACAACTGGTGAGGTCCCAACCATCCCCTCTCTTACTCCTCCTTCCCCTCCTCATGTCGCTCAACCAACCACTCCTTTGGTTGTGTCTTCTCCCCCATCTTCTATCGTTCCCCCTTCCTCTTCCTCCATCTTCTCTTCCCTGCAGATATGTCCCCTAACATTTCTTCCCTCATCTCACAGATCCCTTCCACCCCCACGGTTCCCTCTCCTGCAGTGACTCCTAACCCCATGAGCATTGGAGTGTTGGCCTCTTTCTCAATGCCGCCACCAAGTGTCTCGACACATTTCCCCGTGTCCATTGCAGTTGCTCCTTCTTCCACCCCTATTTCCTCCTCTTCCTCTAATCTCAATCCCCTAAGTCTAGAATGGATCTCCGAACACCTGAGCCAACACAAGAGGAAAGTCCTTATTACACCTATGGACTTCTCCGTTATTCCGGCTAAAGTGCCTTAGAAGCAAAAGGCTATAACCCGCTTCTCTCAAAGTGATTCAGGTGAAAGAGTTATGGAGATCGCATACCTTGATCTCACAAAGAAGAAAGAAGATCTGTCTCCTATAGATTTTACAGTGACTCAGGTCACGATGGGAACATCATCAGAGAGCCTGCAAGGAGAGGCCTTATCTGCAGTGGATGCCCTTTGCAAAAAGCTTCAAGAAGCAAAGGAAGAGAAGAGAATATTAAAAGAGCAAAACAAGCATCTTCTCTAAGCCCTGCAAAAGATGGGCAATGCCCCTCCTATGACTATCGCCGACCCTCCTGAAGTTCTTAGTTAGGAGAAGATAAATGAGTACGCCAAGATCGGCGAGCAAGGTATAGCAGTGTCCGCCTGGAGAGAGCAGATCCTCAAAGATAGTGAGGAAGTGATTACAAAGTTCACAGAGCTCTATCAAAATATATATCAAGCTAACAAGGAACTACAGGCAATAGCAGGGCCTATCTCCAAAGAGTTAGACCATGCTAGGTTGTGACACGAGACAGTCCTTGCTACTTTAGACTATCGAGTTGACCAAATGGAGTTTGTCTTGGAAAAGATAGACAAAATTAAAGAGGAAGCCTTGGATGTAATGCATCAAATGGAGTGTCGACACTAAAATTTTCCTCCGTAATTTCTATTTCATTAATGTATGTATTAGGAATATGATGTTGTTAAGTATAATTAGTAGTAGCGTCCGATAGAAGATAACGGTGCTGCCGGTACGATGCCGCCAATAATGTATAGTACGGTAATAGTCAAAAGTACAATAGGAATGTTGTGGTAAAAAGTAAATATTTGTCGTAAGTGGTCCAGTAATGTTAAAATGTCAAAGTTGGGGTAAGTAGAGAAGTAGGGTCTACATGATTAGGAATTAGAAATATTATATTGGTAATAAGGACAAGGAGTGAGGTCATAAATATTTTGTGTATTTTATTTGTAAAAAGTCTAAAAATGTGGAACCCATGTGAAATGATAAGGTTTATCTTATCTTAAAAGATAAGCTTACATGTACAGATAAGAGTTAAGGTATGGAATATGATTCGTCAGAGTGGATTTCTTATCCTATCTTAGAGATAAGATGGATAAGCCTGGAAGTTCTATAAATAAAGAGGCCACCCCCCTCATTTAGCATAGAAGGAAGTAGTGAGAAATATTGTATGAAGTGTGTAAAGGAAGCCATCAGTTTAAAGGTGTGTTGAAGAAGCCATTAAGAGGTGTAATTGTAAAGTTTCTCCCATAGTATTGGTGGAAGGCAAGTGAAGTCAATAACACTTGAAGTACCTCATGGGTGAGATTGTAACAATTTCATGTTAATATTATAATTTACTTTGATATTTTAGATTTGTCATCATTCCTTCTTATCATAGTCGATGGTATTCTTGTGTTATGTTTGTTGTTTTGTTTCCATATTACATCCACCAAACTAAAGGCTGTGCATTAGTAAATAATCATAGCATGAGGAGTTCCCGGTGAAGAATTATCATAGTGCCGGATTGGTGATGACATTTTGGTTCCGTTGCCAGGACCATTCCTCGTTGGTGGATTTTCTGGAGAGATATTCCCACTTAGTCAAAAATCAATTGGAGGGTAACCTTGTTTTTACTATGCATAGTAGTTACCATGGTAAATTCATTTTTGCCATGAATAGTATTTACCACAGTAAAGTCACTTTTTACTGTGAATAGTATTTACCATGATAAAGTCACTTTTTTTACCGTGAATAGTATTTACGCATGATAACTTCACTTTTTACCGTGAATAGTATTTACCGTAATAACTTCAGTTTTATTGTGAATAGTGATAAAGTCGAGTTTTACCGTGATAAGTCAAGTTTTACCATAGTTTACCGTGGTCATTTCTATTTTCTATTATAGTGATTTCAATTATTTGTGCACATAAGTCTTGTTGATTGTACTTGTGTGGTTGGTATTTCACTTGTGGTTACTTTTGAAAATGGGGAAGATTCCTTTTTTCAGCCCAATCTAATGAAGATGCTTCCTCTTTCATTCAAGAGTTTAAACGATCTTGTATTTGTAATGGCCTTATAAGAAGGAACAATGGATTGAATTTTTCCTACCTTTTTGGATGGTTTCACCCTTAGGTGGTTTGAAACACTAGGTGATAATGTGAAAAACTCATGGGATTTATTAACTGAAAGTTTTCTTGAAGAATTTGGTGAACAACAAAGATATGCAGATCTCATGATCGATATCACAAAGCTATCCCAAGGAGAGAAGGAGAAGATAAGGGATTATCATGCTCGTGTTCTAGAGCTAAGGAGGAAGCTCGATGCCCAGATCCGGAAGGAAGGATTAGCGGATGGGTTGATGAATGGCGTGGATAATCTCCTATGTAAGCACTTCATTCTTGGGATGAAGCCAGAGATCAGACAACGAGTGAAGTATGACCGCCCAGCTACCATTGAACAAGCAAAGGAGATTGCAAGAAGGCAAGAAGAAAGCATGGAAGAGGAGCCCAAAGAAATTGTTGCTAAAGTAGAGCCTACACCAGCACCTTTGGTCAGAATCCACAACCACTCTCGGTGAGCACAAATCTTTCTCCTAGTACATCTATTGAGTATGAAGATCTGCTCAAGAAGATGGGTCAGTTAACTATTAATCTTCTTCGAGGAAAAGAATTTAGTTCTCGGGGAGGAGATAGAGGTCAAAAAGAAATATTTTAAAGTTGTATGTTATGGTTGTTATAAAAGGGTCATTATAAGTATAATTGTCCAGATAGAGCTTCTACATACGGTAAAGGAGATAATGATAAAGGAAAAGCACCTGTGAATTCTTTTGATGTAGTAGATAAGAGCATAAATAATGAAGTAGATGTGTTTGTAACAAAAAGAAAGAAAGAAAAAGATAATCAAGATGGAAATGATCCTAAGAAGATGAAAGGAGAAACTAGTAAGAAACATAGGAGAGAAAAAAGTTGGGTGTGCGGGATTTTCGATTTCACGGGGGCAAGGACCATACTCCATCTTGGAAGATCTGTCCAAAAGGCACGGAAATATTACATATGGTCAACTCTTGGCTATGTCTTCTGAGAAGAGGCCGGGAGCTGCGAAGTGGACTCAATGCTCAAAGAAGGAAGGAGGTTGAGGTCCCTGTTTTGGAGGCAGAGGCGGATCCCTATGCTCCACAAGCTGAGGTATTATGTAATGGTATTTCAATTCATGATGTCTTAGTTGATGGAGGTGCTGCAATTAATGTAATGACCGAGTCTGTAATGAATATGTTGGGTTTAAAAATTGATCGCCCTTAACACTTATGTTAAGGTCATTAAATAAGGGAAAAACTAAACTAGAAGGTGTAGTTTCAAATGTGGCAATATCTGTTATGGGTGTTGTATGTGTGGTAGACTTTTAGGTGATGAAAAATGGTACTATTGCGTACCCAATGTTCTTTGGGAAGACCATGGCTAGGAGGAGAGTTCATGCAAGAAACTACTTTGGAATGAAGGCTTCATGACACTTGGACGTGGTAGAGAGAGGGTGAAGATAAACGTGATCCCTCGGCATCAAAAGGTAGAACCTATGGATTCAAGTGATGGCGATGATTGGACATCCTCGATTACTCTAGTACCGGTGAAGTGGACACGAAGATGAAGAAAGTGAGGTTGATGTTTTGAGTCATGGATATCCTTCCAGTCACACCGACTCATGACCCCATAAAATTATCTGAAGAAGAAGTTGATGATCGTCTCCAACAAATAAAGATTGGTGATGTTGTGATGGAGAGTGAGAAGGAATCCTACCTCGGCTCTTTGAAGGTACATACACATATTCACTTTTGATTACAAGGAACTCCGTCAAGTAAGTTGGGTAGAACATTCTATTGAGCTGGTAGATGGTGCTAAGCCTATAAAGCAAATGCCATATAGAATGAATCCTAATTTTTCCAAGACTTTAAAAGAAGAAATAGATAGTTGCTTGATGCGGGATTCATATTTCTTTGTGGAGAATTTGAGAATGGGTTTCTCCCATTGTGATCTCAATAAAAAAGAATGGGAAGCTACGCATTTGTGTTGATTACAGGAAGCTCAATAAGGCAACAAAGAAGGATCATTACCCTCTTCCATTCTCAGATCAGATCTTGGGATGAAGTAGGCTGGCCGGGAGTGTTATAGTTTCTTTGATGGATATAGCGGATCTGACCAAGTCGTATATAGCGGAGAAAGATCATTTGAAGACCACGTTCACCACTCCTTGGGAATGTTTGCTTATAGAGTTATGCCTTTTGGGTTGTGTAATGCTCAGAAGCAACGTTCCAGCGTTTGATGAATAGGGTGTTGAACCCTACATTGGGAACTTCATAGAGTATTTTGGATGATTTTTGCATCTGGGAGCAAGATGGACCACTGCTTGAGATGGAGACAACATTTCAAAGGTTAGATGAAGCACAAGCCTCACTAAACCCTACAAAGTGTGTCTTTGGATGTTCTAAAGGCGTTTTGTTAGGGCATGTTGTATCGAGAGATGGTATTGAGTGCGATCGATAAAGTTTCAAAAATCAAAGATTTACCATTTCTATGAATAGAAGTAAGTTGAGATCATTTTTAGGCCATGTGGGTTCTATAGAAGGTTCATCAAGAATTTCTCAAAGATTGCCTGACCACTAACTTGAGTTCTTGAAGAAGGATGTTACTTATGAACCGGGAAATAAGGCGCATGAAGCTTTTGGACAATGAAGGAAGCCACTGGTGTCTTCACTGTTTTAAAGAATCAATTGGAGCAAGCCATTCATTGTGTACACTGATGCCTCAGATACAGCACTAGGAAGTACTTTGAGCCAAAAGGATGAAAATGGGAATGAACATCCAATTTACTTTGGGAGTAGACAAATGAGTAGTGCTGAGGTAAATTATACTGTAACTGAAAAAGAGGCTCTAGCTATCATTTTTGTTGTAAAGAAGTTTAGAAATTACTTTAGGGCAGAAATTTATAGTTGTAATGAGATCATCGGGCTCTAAAATATATTGTAAATAAGCCTAACCCATCAGGGAGGATAGCAAGATGGATAATTTTGCTACAAGAATTTGAATTTGATATTATAGATAGGCCAGGAAAGAAGCATGTCAATGCAGATGCACTCTCTCGAGCCTATGATGGTTTAGGATCATCTTGTGATGATGATGATTTCCCGATGCAACATTGTTATTCCTTGACACAATCCCTAGTGAATACATAGATATTTGGAATTATCGAATGAATTCAAGTTTCTGATGGTGCCATCTGCAAAGACTAAGAGAAAGATTACTCAAGCCGTCGTCCATATTCTATTACTGCATGGAGTATTATTTGAATAGGACACGATGGACAGATCAAGAGGGTAGTTGGACGTGATCAAGGAAGGAGCTGCTAGAAGAATTCCACAATGGTACATGTGGAGGGCACTTCTCTGGACAACTTACAACAGAAGGATCTTGGATGCGAGTTATCTTTGGCCCACTCTTTTTAAAGATTGTTATAATTATTGTAAGACATGTGATATTTGTCAAACACATGGTAGCAGTAAGACTTCATCAGCTCCATTATGCCTATTCTTCCACTTGGTCCCTTTGAAAAGTGGGAATAGACATTGTAGAGGTCCACTTCCAACTACCTCATGCCAAAATAAGTATATTGTAGTTGCCATGAGTTATTTAACCAAGTGGGTTGAAGCTAGGCCATTGAAAACAACTTCCATGGATGAAGTGGCAAGGTTCATATATGAACGCATTGTCACGATTTGGTTGTCCATTAGAAATTGTAATAGATCAAGGAAGCCCACTTCATTAATGAGGTGGTAGAAGCCCTAGTCAATAAGTTTTCTATTAAGCACGGGAAGGCAACAACATACAAGCCAAGCACAAATGGACAAGGTGGAGCGAACAAATTTTTGTGTTGTGTCAAATTCTAGCAAAAGATGCGACCTTGCATACATAAATGGGATAAGAGGATTCATGCAGCATTGTGGGCATATAGGGCAACATCAAAGTCGAAACAGGATACTCCCCATTTCGGTTGGCTTATGGCATTGATCAGTTCTTCTATTGAGTTTGATATTCCCACGGTCGAGTTATGGAAAATGAAAGGATGGATGAAAGTGATTCAAGTAAAAGAAAGGTTGGTACATCTTCATTTCTAGAGGAAATGAGGGAAATAGCTAAGGATACAAGCTATAAGAAGAAAATGAAGCGAAGGAATACTTTGATCAAAAGATCCATTGGTCTCCATTTCATGTGAATGACTTGGTTCTAGTATATGATTCAGGAGATAAAAAAAAGAAACAGAGAAAATTTCTTCCAAAATGGATGGGGCCCCTAAAAAATAGCAGTGTGCATGAAAATGGTACGTACCATTTGGAGGAATGGATGGCACTCCCATTACGAAATGGGTCAACCACGACAAGTTGAAGATTTTCCAAGCACGAGGAATAAATAGTCTACTCCGAGGACGGAGTAGAAGCTAGGAAGGGGGAAGATGTCGACACTAAAATTTTCCTCCGTAATTTCTATTTCATTAATGTATGTATTAGGAATAGGATGTTGTTAAGTATAATTAGTAGTAGCGTCCGATAGAAGATAACGGCGCTGCGTCGTCGATGCGATGTGCCAATAATGTATAGTATGGTAATAGTCAAAAGTATAATAGGAATGTTGTGGTAAAAAGTAAATATTTGTCGTAAGTGGTCCAGTAATGTTAAAATGTCAAAGTTGGGGTAAGTAGAGAAGTAGGGTCTACATGATTAGGAATTAGAAATATTATATTGGTAATAAGGACAAGGAGTGAGGTCATAAATATTTTGTGTATTTTATTTGTAAAAAGTCTAAAAATGTGGAACCCATGTGAAATGATAAGGTTTATCTTATCTTAAAAGATAAGCTTACATGTACAGATAAGAGTTAAGGTATGGAATATGATTCGTCGGAGTGGATTTCTTATCCTATCTTAGAGATAAGATGGATAAGCCTGGAAGTTCTATAAATAAAGAGGCCACCCCCTCATTTAGCATAGAAGGAAGTAGTGAGAAATATTGTATGAAGTGTGTAAAGGAAGCCATCAATTTAAAGGTGTGTTGAAGAAGCCATTAAGAGGTGTAATTGTAAAGTTTCTCCCATAGTATTGGTGGAAGGCAAGTGAAGTCAATAACACTTGAAGTACCTCATGGGTGAGATTGTAACAATTTCATGTTAATATTATGATTTACTTTGATATTTTAGATTTGTCATCATTCCTTCTTATCATAGTTGATGGTATTCTTGTGTTATGTTTGTTGTTTTGTTTCCAGATTACATCCACCAAACTAAAGGTTGTGCATTAGTAAATAATCATAGCACGAGGAGTTCCCGGTGAAGAATTATCATAGTGCCAGATTGGTGATGACAGAGCAAATCATCTTAAGAATGTCTGGATGATACTATTCAGCTTTTCAAGGAAATCACGTCGCAGGGTTTAGCGTCAGAGGCCACTTTTGATAAAGAATCTATCAACAACCTTCTGGCCTACCGTGACTTTGTTGGATACCTAATGGAGGTAGGCAATGAATATTTCAAACTCCCGAGAAAGACTCAGAGATGAATGAGAAACTTGCGAATTCATCGAGGATCACACCAAGGGTCCAGCTCAGGATTAACTTCAAGGATGGTCAACAAGTTCATAGAGTATCGAGCTCAATTTCACATTTTCTCTCCTAAGTAGAAGTAGGACACTCCTTTTCAGCGAAGGGATGATGACGAATAGGCTCCTTCCTCCTGGGATAAATCCCATTTTTGTAAAAGTATTTAAAAGTATGTTGGCATAAATGATGACATCATCCATGTTGCACCATGAGATGTTGTCATCCACAAAATTGCCCTAAAGTCAACATTTGACTTTTAGATATTTTGTAAATAGTTGTTGGCTCCTTTTTGTCTTCTTTCTCCTTCTCCTTCTATAAATACTTGGATACTTGTAGTATTTAGTGTGAGCAAATTTGTATGAAAAATAGAGTGAGGAGAGAAAGACTTTGAGCTTTCTTGTAATAGAACAATTATTAATACAAAAATTGAGACTTTGTGCTGAATTCCTGTGTTATGTGTTAGATCTTTCTTAAGTTAGATCTGCATGCTTATTCTATTGGATTCACATATGCTTTTGTCATTTGTTTATCAGTATTGCTTTGTTTGTTTATGTGAGTAAGTTTGGCTCTGTTTACTACCGGCCCAAAACATAAACCCTCTGACCTTTCTACTTTGGAATTCATTTCTTTTCTCCCTTCAGATCCACCTTTCTTCTATTCCTTCCTTCATTCCTTTCTATTCTTGTCAAAACTAACTCTACTAGGATGAAATCCCAAACCCCCCTGAAGGTAGAATACTGTAAGACTTGCACAGATTCCTGTTGGTAGAATAGCAATAAACCAAGACAATTTCACTTTACCAAATTAGTAGTTAAAAATTTTGGGTAATTTTTTTTTTTAAAAATAAATACTAAGCAATACTTATCTGATTCCCATTATTAATTATTTTATACTATTTCAGTTTACCCAATTAATTAACCACTAGTCCAATTTCATCTTTAATTATTTATTTCTACTAAGTGTTTTCTAGGGTCACTAAAGAAGGTCTATACACCCCTCATTAATTTAATTAGTTTTCCCCTCTTTAAGTTTAATTTCCCCCACACTCTCCTTAACTTAAAAAAATAGGTTGTTATTTTCCCAAATCAGATAAAATGCCCATGGTTTAAATGTGAGTAGGGTTAATTTTGGACCGTAGGATCAAAACAAATCTCATCCCTAGATCGATTTTGATCTAAATTTTTCCCTATGCCCTAAACTTTCTTTTTCTTTTCTTTATATTCTTCCTTCCTCATTTTGTTTTGTTTTATTTTTGGAGTGCAAGTTGGAGAGCTTGGAGTTTGTTTTTAATGGAGTATTTTTTTTTGAGGAAACCATACATTAAACCATTTGGATGGGATAAAAATTATTTTTTTTTTTTTTTTTGGTATGAGTCCTAGATTAAGGAGAAGAAATACCCATTTAAAGGGTTTTGGGAGAGAAAATGTGGCATTCGCATTTGGAGAAAGGTGGGGGTGGAGAGATGCAAGGGGGGTGGGACGGTGGTGGTGGGAGGCGATAGTAGGGAGAGGTGGGGATGGGAGGGGGAGGACATGCGGGACATGGAGGATAGCGAGTGGGGGAAGGGAATGGATGGGGATGGAGGGGAGAGGGACAGCAGGGAGGGGGGACGGCCACGAGGGGGTGGGGGGGATGGAAGGGAGTGGGAGGAGGACAGGGGGCAGGCAGTGGTGGGGAGGGGGTAGGCCCGCGGATGGGTTTGGGGGGGGTTTCGACCCTCCCCAAAACAAAACTATGCAAAAAAACAAACAAACGTTTTGTTTTATTTTTTTTAATTATAAAAACTTTTAAAACCTTTTTTTTGTTATTATATTTAATAATTTTATTTATATATTTTAACTATATTATATATATAAATATATAATATATATATTTATATTATATATATATATAATAAAAGATAATATATATTTTATATCTTATTGTAAAATATTAAATTATTAATATATATTTAATATAGAAAATAATATTTAAAATAAACTAATATATATCATATATATATATATATATATATATATATATATATGTGTATTATATATATATAGAACATTAACAACACACACATATTCACACACACACACACACACTAAAATACAAATAATTTAGAACTAATTTTGTAGAATCAATAGATTTTGTTTAAGCATGGTTGTGGAAAATATAAATTTCAAAGTTCTTTTTTTTTTTTTAATATGCCTATATTAAGATGATTTATCATTTAATGAGATAAGAATATTGTAACAAGCTATTTAAATGATAAAAGAGACTTGGAACTAAGTTCACAACTTAGTGAAGGAGAAGTGAGTTAACATTTTTTTTTCCTACTACAATCATTTGTTAAAATCACATGGGAAGGGAAGTAAAAACTAATTCCATTCAATAATATTACAAAAAAAATAAAGAGGAGATACTTTCTTTTCCAATGTAATGCTAAATGATTATTTCAGATTTTTAAACAAGTAAGACTTTCAACAAAGTAATATTATTTCTTTTGTAGAAACACTTTTCCATAAATAATCTTTCTTTACCAAAATGATATTAAAGGAATATAAATATATTCTACTAAATGCATTTTAAAGGAATATAAATATTTTACAAGACTTCTTTTGCAAAATTCCTCATACATCATATTTCAAAACATGCTAAAATACATAAGAAAACAACCTAACAAACTCCTTCCCAAGATTGAAAGAAAGTTTTTCAAATACAAATGGAATACCAATCTTACAAGTGATTTTCAATTCACAAGATGAGAATTTTTGCATGCCAAAGAATCTTCCCACATAGCCATACTCAAGAGGTTACAATGCAAGTAATGTTTCACAAAGATTTGAGAGGACAAAGAAGCTCCAACTATCACCAACTTCCATCTTGAGATCCAACTTCAAATGCCTTCAAGGAATCCATACAAGGAGAAGAAGCTTGTTTTACCACCCAACCATAGGCATCATTACATGCCTTTCCAAGGTTGGAATGCATGCTAGCCTCCCCAAGCCCATGGGAAAGAGGACTACTATCCACAACTTTGCACAAGAGTGAGGGTGAACAAACAACATTACATCCACACAAAAAACAAGACAAATATAAAAACAAGACTCCAAATTTTACAAAGATGAAAAAGAGGAGAAACCATGTTCTACCTCTAAAATGGGGAAGAGAAGAAAGGAGTTCTCCAAAATTTGTAACCAACATTAGTTGCACAAAACCAAGATCTCCATACCCTCCTTATTCCTCCAAATTCATTCAAGCCCTCCTTATTTCTCCACCCTTTCACCAATCCTTGGAAGGATTTTCAAACCCCAAAGGGTTTCCTCACCAAGAATGGGGAAGGAGGTTCAAGCCAAATGAACCACCTTCCCCACCTCAAACCATTTGAGGGGAGTAACTAAAATCCTACAAGGCTTGCCCATCAAGCCTATGAGGATTGAGAGGGAAAATCCCTCTCTCTTCCCCACAAACTCCAAAACTCCATCATGCCATATGATGGAGGGAGAAAAATCAAGTAAACAACAAATAAAATCTACATGCAACAACAAACATTTCCAAGTAAACAAACTAATATCTAGCATGATATAACACATACAATAAAGCTCAAGAAGCCTACCTCAAAAAATCTCTCCAAATTCAATCTCTTCCACTTCTTGACCCAAGCAAACTCTAGCTCCAAAATCCACAAGCCTCCAAGCAAAAGCTCAAAAAAAAAGTTCTCTTCTTTTCCCATGAGGGAGAATTTGAAGAGGAGCAAGAAAAAATCCTCACAAATGAGGGGGTGACATGTGTCACCCCTCTCTTCCTTCAAGGTCAAAGATGCCAAAGATAAAAGAGAGAAAGGATAAAATGACTTTTAGCCCTCTTCTCCCAAATTACTCAAAATGATAACAAAACAATCTTGTGCAACTTTTAACAAAGCACACTTATCCATACCCCTTACATGGATGTGACCAAAGGGGAGGAAAAAAGGGAGGGAAACTCCCTCTAAGCCTTGGAAATAAGCCCCCTACCTATTAGGTAGGGTCCAAGGGCCCATTTTCATGCTAAGGGAACTCCCAAACTAAAAAGGGGTCCCTAAAAATGCCTAAAATAACCCAATTTCGGGTTTGGCACATTTGGGCACAAGGGTAGAGGGTGTGGGGCCCACCCAAGGGTTCACATGTGACCCTAAACCCTTTTGATTAAGTACATCATTAAACAAATTCAAAACTTAATGTAAGTGGGGCCATTAATTCCCCAAAACAAGTTTACAACACAAACTAAACACCCTAAGCAAGATTAATAATACAAGACATATTACATTACAAATGAGGGTCACCCATGGTGCCCAAAACAATAAACTCTAATACTAAGGCCTCATGCAATAAACACAGCTAGGACTTAGCCCCGTGGGCTTACTTGTTAAAATTGTGTAGCTGGCCTGAATCCCACGTTCTCTGTGACCTATCACCTGCACACTCATTGCACACATTAAATGCACATATCCGATAAAATGTGAATCAACTACTAAATAAGATATCAATGAATTCTAAACTAACATATCATCTTTCTGGAATCAAAAATGTGACAACGTGCACAATTATACACAATTCACCATAAGTTAGACATAATGATAAAGTGACATGTATCCATAGAATCCCAACATGCAACAAACTGAGTATCCATCAATATAATTATGGTCCAAAACAACATCATATCAATTAGTATCCATGACATCATAAGATAATGCGACAACATAATAATCAAGCTAAATTGGCGCTATACGCCTAAATCTCCATACATGTCTAATAAGATCAAATCTCCTAATGTAATGTCCAAAATATATCAAATCCCTACCAAAACATGTCTAATGAGTAAAGGAACAACAAGTAACTGAGCTATAAAAATGTGGGCACTACATCCCCCTCTACTAAAATTAGACTTCCTCCTGGAAGTCACTAAAAGAGATAGGGATATCTAGCCCTCAAAGGTGTCGCATCCTCCCAGGTAGTTGTTGTCTCATCGTATCGGTCCCACTGCACTCTAACCTGGTCCAAGTCTCGACCCCAAAGGGCCAACCTCCGGTGCTCCAGTATGCATGTACGGGCTCCAGTCTCCACTGTCCTCCATCCTCTACCTATAATGCCGACCAATCCAAAACATGAGAAACATCTGGTACATATCTACGTAGTACAAAAACATGAAAAACATCATGGGCCCATGCAAGGCATGGTGGTGGCAAAGCTAGGTGGTAGGAAACTAGACCGATGACCTCTAAAATATCAAAAGGCCCCACAAAATGAGGTGATAGCTTAGAACCCTTTCCATATGGATTGGGCTCTTATGTGGATGAACTCTCAAGAAGACTTTGTCACCCACTGAGAAGTGATGATCAATCCTCTTGGTGTCTGCATATGCCTTTTGGTGTGCTCTAGCCTGCTCAAGACGTTGTCTAATCAGAACAACCTGCTGCTCTAAATCCTAAAGATAAGTTGGTCCCAGAATAATCCTGTCATCTAGTCTGTCCCAACTCAAAGGTGTCCTGCAAGGTCATCCATACAAAGCCTAGTAAGGAGCCATACCAATGGAACTATGATAGTTGTTGTTGTAGGAAAACTCAACTAAATGCAAATAATCTTCCCACTTCTTCTGCTGGTCCATCACATACATCCTCAACATGTCCTCCAACACCTGATTAACCCTCTCTATCTATCCATCTGTCTCTGGATGATAGGTTGAGCTGAAATTAATCTGAGTACCACAGAGCGGTCTAAAAGGAAGTCCAAAAACTGAAGTGTAGATGGTATCCCTGTCATTGATGATGGTCTTGGAATCCCATGCAACCTAACAATGTCCTCCATAAATACTTTGGCGATGGCCTGTGCATTATAGGTGACCTTGGTTGGTGAGAAATGTGCAACCTTGGTCAACTTATCCATGGTGACCATAATGGCATCATGATGATAAGAAGACATAGGAGTCGACTATGAAATCCATGGAGATCACATCCCATTTCCACTCGGGAATATCATGAGGATGTAAAAGTCCTGCGGGATGAGAATGCTCTGCCTTGACCCTCTGGCACTCAAGAAAAAATGCAACAAAATATGCTATGTCCCGTCGAAGACCTGGCCAATAATATAACTCCCTCAGATCAGCGTGCATTTTCTTCACTCCTGGATGTGCCGCATATGGCTCGATGAGCCTCTATGTAAGGATGAAGCTACGCAGATCACCTGACTTAGGCACGTAGATGCGCCTATGGAACCAAAGTAAACCATTTGTCTCTAAAATACACCCTGAATATCTACCCTCTAATGAACCTGTGACTCCAACATCTATCTAGCTCCCTCATAAAACCTGTCCTCTGGAAGATGCTCAAGAATCCTACCTCTCAAATCTGACTGAAGTGTCAATGAAGCAAGCACATGTCATCATCTACTAAGTGCATCTGCAACAACATTTTCCTTTCCTTTGATATATTGTACCTCCATGTCATACTCACATAGGAACTCCATCCAACGCCATTGATGAGTGTTGAGGTTTGTTGTGAGAAGATATGTTGTAAGCTACGATGATCTGTCCTCAAAATGAAAGGTCTACCCAAAAGGAAATGTCACCAATGCACAAGTGCATGAACAACTGCTGCAAGCTCCAAGTCATGAGTAGGGTAATTAAGCTCGTAGTCCTTGAGCTTACGAGACTCAAAGGTAATAACCCGATGCTCCTGCATAAGAACTGCTCCCAAACCCTCTAGTGATGCATCAGTACAAACAACAAAATCCTCTGTAGGGTCTGGAACTGCTAAGATGGGTGCCATGGTTAACCTTTCCTTAAGCAACTGAAAGGCCTGCTCACACTTTTCTGACCAATCAAACTTCTTCCCTTTTCTCTGAAGAGAAGTAATAGGGTGAGCAATCCTAGAAAAGTCCTGTACAAACCTACGGTAATAACCTGCTAAACCCATAAAACTCCTCACCTCAATTGATGTGGGTGTTGGCCAGTCCATAATAGCTTGTATCTTAGAGGGATCTACTGAGATACCTCTCCTGATATGATATGACCCAAGTACTGAATCTCTGTCTAAAAGAAGCTGCATTTTTCCAAGTTCCCATACAACTTTCTGCTCTCTCAAACCTGAAGTACCTTGCCTCAAATGCTCCTCGTGTTCCTCCTCGGAATGAGAATATATCAATATGTCATCAAGGAACACTAAAACAAAGTGATCCAGAAAGGTCTGAATACTCCATTCATGAGGCTCATGAAGATAGTTGGGGCATTAGTCAAACCAAATGGAACAACTGTGAACTCATAATGCCCATAACGTGTGTGTGAAAGTTGTCTTATGAATGTCTGCATCTGAATATGCGCAACTGATGGTACCCGACTTGAGATCGATTTTGGAGAACACTCTAGCTCCCCGCATCTGATCAAACAAGTCATCAATCCTAGGGAGTGGATAACGGTTCTTTATTGTGACTTTGTTGAGCTATCTAAAGTCAACACAAAGTCTGAGAGAACCATCCTTCTTCTTCACAAATATGACTGGCGCTCCCCAAGGAGATACACTAGGGTGAATGAGACCCTTCTCTAACAACTCCTCTAACTGAATCTTGAGCTCATGAAGCTCTGGAGTCGTCATCCGATAGGGTGCCCTAGAAACTGGTGTAGATCCAGGTACTAAATCAATGGTGAAATCCACCTCTCTGTGGGGTGGTAACCCTGGAAGCTCACTGGAAACACATCTGCATACTCCCTCAAAACTACATGATCATCTAAGGGTGAATGCTCTAGAGTGCTCTCTAGATCGATCACTGATGGTGATAGAAAACAACTGACATCCCTTACGCATGCTCCGCTTGAGTTGCTTAGCCGAGATCATGCATGCAAGGAGATAGGCCTCTGCATCCCTGATATCACAACTGCACTCCCAAGATCATCCTGACACTCAATGACCTTATTTCTGCAATCCACCTTAGCTCGATGAGCCTCGAGCCAATCCATACCCAAAACTACCTGATAGGATCCTAGAGGAATAACTCGGAGGTCAAGTGTAGTGGAGAAGGCTCCTAAATCAAGTACACAACTCTCCACATACGAGTCCATGGTGAGTTTGGCCCCAGAGGCCAACTCAACCTACCAACTATCTGGTTGCCTAGCCACCACTAGCCCACATTGGTCCACTATAGAAGGAGATATAAAAGAATCTGAAGCACCTGAATCAAAAAGTACTGAGACAGAAATACCCCTGATAGTACCTATCATCTCAATGACTGTGGCTTGATGCTCGGCCTGGTGGTTGTCAACCAGTTGCATATACACATGATGAGCGCATCCCACGTCACCCACCATCTGCTCTGATCTAGAGGCCCTCTGTGTATCCATGGTATTGGGTTTGTGTGGGCACATACGCACATAGTGATCAGGAGACCCACAAATAAAACATCCTCCTGTACCCCTCTGAGATGGGGTCCCTCCTGTACTGGTGTACTGATCCTGCCGGTCCAACCCTAGCAGACTGCTTGCATGTGAGCTAGTTGTACCTGTTGAGTACCCTACCTCCTATCCCTGGCTCCACCAAAACCTCCTCTAGTACCACCTCTCTAAAAAGCTCCGAGTCAGTCCTAGCCTCTCTTGTTGGTGGCCATGATGTTGTGTCTGCTGCTGTGGGTGTGGTGGAGCCCCGTGGGCTTGGCGAGAGGCCAGAATCCTCCTCTAGGGGTGGTGTTGTACCCCGTGACCTCTGACTCTGAAAGGCCTATATCCTATCCTGAAACTTGCTCTTGTTTCTATCTCGGTGCTCCTGTGCCTTGGTCTGTTCTCCTCAGCTAAGTAGGCCTTCTCAATGGCCTTCTCAAGTGTGGGAGGAGATAACATCCTAACTGCTCCTACTATATCTGCATTAAGGCCTCGAATAAACCTGTTAACCTGTAATTTCTCATCTTGTAGGTAGTCCACATACTAGAAGATCCAGGAACCTGCTCTCATATTGTGCTACTATGTGCAGATCCCTGTCGTAAGTCGTGAAACTCATCGATCCTCTTCTGCATGAAATGCTCTGACATATAACGAGCCCTGAATCGCTCCTCGAACATCTCCCAAGTCACTGTCTCTCGAGTCAAATGGAGCTTCCGCTCCTCATTCCTCCACCAAATGCCTGCTGCGTCTCGGAGGAGGTGTATGGTGAACCTTGCCTTGACATTGCTCTCGTAAGAGTGCAAGCCAAAGAAACTATCCAAGCTAAGGAGCCATGACTCAGCCCCAAAGCCATCTGTAGAGCCGGTGTAAGTAGGTGGCTGCAAGTGAAGAAGGTCTCTGATCACACTACCTGTATCTCGATCCTGGCGATGCAAACCAATAGGTGAGTGGGGTCACCTATCCCCAAATGGTCCCTCAAGACTGTGTGAGCAGCTACTGATGGTATGAGGCTACCCTCTCGTGATGAATGGAAGGGCTACGTGACCTCTCCCGCCTCGGGGTATCGTGCTCTGGCGGCTCTGAATGTGCGTCCTCACCTATCGGCTCCTCATCTCCCAATGGAATCTCCCTCTCTCGCCTCCTGTGGTGGTGGGAGATGTTGCTGCACAATGTCGATCAACTGCTAAAGAGCCTCTAAGATCTGAGGCCCTAACTCGGGTGCCGGTGGTTCGGGCGTAGGTGAACCACGTCCCAAACCCCTAACCGAAGCGTCGTCTCATGGGTGCCATCCTGTGCACGAGGTGAGCGAAGAGGTTATTAAATTATGATTAAATGGTTGCGAAAATTTTTTTTTAATTATTTTATTTATTTATTTACTTTAATGTTATTACAAATATTGTTAACTAGTTGATTGATTACCCAGAGTGTCGTGTGTGAACCTTCGCTCTGATACCAAATGTAATGCCCCACCTCGGGACACCGAAAAAAACCAATAAAACCAAACCTAAATTTTTTAAAATTTTTTTTTTTTTTTTAAAATGAAAATAATTACTAATAACTCTACTTATTTACCCTTTTCCCATTATTAATTATTTTATATTAATTTAATTTACCCTAAGTTTAAATTAAACACTAGTCCAATTAATTTTAATTATTTATTTCTATTAAGTTTTTTAACTAGGTCACTAAAGAAAGTCTACACCCCTCATTAATTTAATTAGTTTTCCCCTTTTAAGTTTAATTTCCCCCACACACTCCCTTTTTATTTTTTTATTCCCCACACACCCCTTTAAATTATTTCCCAAATCCCATAAAAATGCCCATGACTTAAAGTGTGTAGGGTTATTTTTGGACCCTAGGATAAAAGAAATCTCAACCCTTGATCTAATTTTACCCTAAAGTTTTGCCCTAAACATCTTTATTTTTTTTCTTTTTTCTTTCTTTTTTCATTTTTTTTTTTTTTTTTTTTTTTTAGGTTTTTGGAGGGCTTGGAGGAGATTTGGATTTTATTTTTTTTTATTTTATTTTTTGATTTTTTGATTTTAACCATGGATTTAAAATCATATTTTTTTTTTTTATATTTTTATTTTTTTATTATTTTTTTTTTTGAAATATAATATTGAGGATTTGTGGGGGATTTGGTGGGAATGGAAGGGAAAGGGAAGGGCAGGGGGAGAAGGGAGTTGTGAAGGGGAGTGGGGAGAGGGGGTGGGGGGGGGGGGGGGGGGGGGATGGGGGAATGGGGAGGGGGGGGAGGAGGAGGGGGGGGGGGGGGGGGAGGGGGGGGGGGGGTGGAGGGAGGGGGGGGGGGGGGGGGGAGGAGGAGGTGGGGGGGGGGGGGGTAGGGGAGGGGGGGGGGGGGGGCATGGGATGGGGGGGGGGGTTCGCCCCCAAACCCCAAAATTTTTTTTTTTTTTTTTTTTTTTTTTTTTTTTTTTATTTAACTTTTATATTTATTTTTATTTATATATATATATATATATATATATATATTTATATATATATATATATATATATATATATATATATATATATATATATATATATATATATATATATATATATATATATATATATATATATATATATATATATATATATATATATATATATAATATATATATATATAGTTTATAGAAAATATAAATTAAAAACTAATTATATATATATAATATATTATATATATTATATAAATATAAAAAAAAAAAAAATTTAAAATAAATTATAAAATTAAAAATTTTTTTTAAATATGGAATAAAAAATAAAAAAAATTTTCAACTAAATATACTAATTAAATATTTATGATTTATCATTTAAAAGAAAAAAAAATGTAACAACTATTTCAAATGATAAAAGAACTTGGAACTAATTTTCAAAATAAAATAGTTAAGAAGAGAAGAAGTTACTATTCAAATTACTACCTAGAACAATCATTTGTTAAATTTTACAAAAAAGGGAATTAAAAATAGTAATTCCATTTCAATAATATTATAACAAAAAAAATAAGATACTTTATTTTTTTCAATGTAATGCTAAATGATTATTTCAGATTTTTAAACAAGTATGACTTTCAACAAAGTAATATTATTTTTCAAATAAAAACACTTTTCCAATAAATAATCTTTTTTTAAAAAAAAATGATATTCAAATCAATGCATGTTAAAGGAATATAAATATATTCTACTCAATGCATTTTAAAGGAATATAAATATTTTACAAGACTTCTTTTGTAAAATTCCTCAATACATCATATTTCAAACATGCTAAAATACAAGAAAACAAATTAACAAACTCCTTCCCAAGATTGAAAGAAAGATTTTTCAAATAAAATGGAATACTCAAATTTACAAGTAATTTTCAATTACAAGATGAGAGGATTTTTACAATGCCAAGGAATCTTCCCACAAAGCCATATCCAAAAGAGGGTTACAATGCAAGTAATGTTTCACAAGATTTGAGATGAGAGACAAAGAAACTCCAACTATCACCAACTTCCATCTTGAGATCCAACTTCAAATGCCTTCAAGGAATCCATACAAGGAGAAGAAGCTTGTTTTACCACCCAACCATAGGCATCATTACATGCCTTTCCAAGGTTGGAATGCATGCTAGCCTCCCCCAAGCCCATGGGAAAGAGGACTACTATCCACAACTTTGCACAAGAGTGAGGGTGAACAAACAACATTACATCCACACAAAAACAAGACAAATATTAAAACAAGACTCCAAATTTTACAAAGATGAAAAAGAGGAGAAACCATGTTCTACCTCTAAAATGGGGAAGAGAGAAAAGGAGTTCTCCAAAGTTGTAACCAACATTAGTTACACAAAACAAGATCTCCATACCCTCCTTATTTCTCCAAATTCATTCAAGCCCTCCTTATTTCTCCACCCTTTCACCAATCCTTCTTGGAAGGATTTTCAAACCCCAAAGGGGTTTCCTCACCAAGAATGGGGAAGGAGGTTCAAGCCAAATGAACCACCTTCCCCACCTCAAACCATTTGAGGGGAGTAACTAAAATCCTACAAGGCTTGCCCATCAAGCCTATGAGGATTGAGAGGGAAAATCCCTCTCTCTTCCCCCACAAACTCCAAAACTCCATCATGCCATATGATGGGGAGAAAAATCAAGTAAACAACAAATAAAATCTACATGCAACAACAAACATTTCCAAGTAAACAAAACTAATATCTAGCATGATATAACACATACAATAAAGCTCAAGAAGCCTACCTCAAAAAAATCTCTCCAAATTCAATCTCTTCCACTTCTTGACCCAAGCAAACTCTAGCTCCAAATCCACAAGCCTCCAAGCAAAAGCTCAAAAAAAAGTTCTCTTCTTTTCCCATGAGGGAGAATTTGAAGAGGAGAAAAAAAAATCCTCACAAATGAGGGGGTGACATGTGTCACCCCCCTCTCTTCCTCAAGGTCAAAGATGCCAAAGATAAAAGAGAGAAAGGATAAAATGGCTTTTAGCCCTCTTCTCCCAAATTACTCAAAATGATAACAAAACAATCTTGTGCAACTTTTAACAAAGCACACTTATCCATACCCCTTACATGGATGTGACCAAAGGGAGGAAAATGGGAGGGAAAACTCCCTCTAAGCCTTGGAAATAAGCCCCCTACCTATTAGGTAGGGTCCAAGGGCCCATTTTCATGCTAAGGGAACTCCCAAACTAAAAAGGGGTCCCTAAAAATGCCTAAAATAACCCAATTTCGGGTTTGGCACATTTGGGCACAAGGGTAGAGGGTGTGGGGCCCACCCAAGGGTTCACATGTGACCCTAAACCCTTTTGATTAAGTACATCATTAAACAAATTCAAAACTTAATGTAAGTGGGGCCATTAATTTCCCAAAACAAGTTTACAACACAAACTAAACACCCTAAGCAAGATTAATAATACAAGACATATTACATTACAAATGAGGGTCACCCATGGTGCCCAAAACAATAAATTCTAATACTAAGGCCTCATGCAATAAACATGGCTAGGACTTAGCCCCATGGGCTGCTTGTGCAAAATTGTGTAGCTGGCCTGAATCCCACATTCTCCTGTGACCTGTCACCTGCACACTCATTGCACACATTAAATGCACTGTCCGATAAAATGTGAATCAACTACTAAATAAGATATCAATGAATTCTAAACTAACATATCATCTTTCTGGAATCAAAAATGTGACAACGTGCACAATTATACACAATTCACCATAAGTTAGACATAATGATAAAGTGACATGTATCCATAGAATCCCAACATGCAACTAACTGAGTATCCATCAATATAATTATTCCAAAAACAACATCATATCAATTAGTATCCATGACATCATAAGATAATGCGACAACATAGTAATCAAGCTAAATTGGCGCTATACGCCTAAATCTCCATACATGTCTAATAAGATCAAATCTCCTAATGTAATCTTAAGTGGACGCATTTTTCTGAAAAATAAAAAACTTCAACTTGTACATGAGTTTTTTGAAATAGTTACACTCAAAATTGGAAGATGTTGTAGAAATATGAATCGTAGCATTTTGAGTCTAGTTTCTAAGCTACTAAATTTTATTGAAAATGAATAAGTTTAAGTGGGTCAAATAACTAAAATACCAATAGGTGCTCTTATTTTTGTTAAAAAACATAATAGAGTGACTTTCATGCCCCCACCATTTTTTGAGCACCATTTAGTATTTTTGAAAACCCTTTGGTAGAAAGATAGCTAGGAGCATCTAGTTTGTGTTAAAAATTTTTTTAGATTTTTTAGCGAGTATTTTTTTATGATTTTTCTAGTACAAAATTTTATGTTTTGAAAAATAACAGAGCTCGACCGTGCCCCCTAACTACCTCAAAAAATATCAAAAATTATTTTTTTAATATGTATAGAATTAGTCCTAGTTTGTGCCTAAATTTTTTTATTCAATTTCGATGAGTAAAAAAAAAGATACACGACAAAAAGATAGACATGTTTAAACTTCAAAAATAGCTATAAAAAGGCATAGTTAGAAAATAAATAATATGGAAACCTTATATTTGTTAGAAAAATTGGAAAATAATATTTATACAAAGAAGAAACTCTATTTTACGTTGTGGTATAATTTTTAAAATGAATCGATCATTTGATGTTGATTTATCATGGCGAAGTTGGATTTTTGCATTTTTCTGCAAAAACACGTGGTTTGTTGTGTTTGTGTAGGTCCATGCCTCAGGCTTGGGGATCCAAACCGGATCCCAAGCCTTGAGGCATGGGTTGGAAAAAGAAAAAAAGCATAACACGTACGTGTTATGCTTTGTTTATACATTGTGGTCCCCAACGTCCCTTTCATCTCTTTCATGGGATTTTTGCATACATTATGTTTGGTCTGTAATTTTTTATGTACATTCTTACATGATTTTTAGTAGTTCATTTTTCCCCTACCCCACTAGTTGAATTTTTCTAATCATGGGTGATAAAATTTGAGCTAAGGACAAGAGGAAAGTCAAGAACAAGACACTAGAGCAATTGGAAGAGATGAGAATAAAGAAATTGAAGAGAATGCAAAAACTTCATGTAGGGAAAGGTACATCTGCTATATCAAATGTAGCTAATGTATTAGAAAATGGGGATGAAATACATAATGAAAATGTAGAGAATAATGATTTTGCAATGAATAATGATATTGAATTGAATGATAATGTTGGTATGGATGAAGAAATTGATATGAATCCAATTGTTGAACCTTTACCTGAGAATCCAAATGTTAACCCCAAAATTTGTATGAAAACACTGAATGAAGAAAGTAACCTTGTAAACGAATCTTCACCTCTAAGAACACCTCCTTCCATTTTGTAAGAAAACCAATTCACTTAATTGAAATTGATGAAAACATTATAAAACCAATGCCTAACAAAATGTCTGAAAGAAATGTGAGAAGAAAAGCTAGTGGAATTTGGGATAATTACTTTGAGAATTTAAATGACACACAAAGATGTCAATTATTTGTTACATTGATGAAATTAATTAAGATGAGACCTATAATGAAGACCCTGGGGTTAAGAACATCTAATGTTGTTGATCAAAATGCATCAATTGTTGAAAACATACATAAAGCATACCAAATTGTAGGTGGAAAAAGATGCACCAAAGATAGTAATGCTACATGGCGTGCACTTACTAATTGTATAGTAAGTGATAAAATAGTTAATAAATGCTTGATTAGAAAAACAAGCAGTGCTTTGAAGCTAAAATAGAAAAACACTAATGAAAGCAATAGAGAGAGACGTAAACGTCTTGAGTCAGTCAATAACACTGACTATTGGGATTTCTCTAACAAACTTCCATGGAAAGAAAAGAATACATCTGATATTCTAAAAGAATTAATTGTAAAATTTTGGAATGAGAACACAAGGGTGTCACCAAATAGAAGAGATATAGTAAAAAGAAGAATAGGTTCTCGTAATCATGAATCGTGTGCAAAACATTTCTTAGATATGACTCAAACACAATTTTCTCTAAGTTTAAGAATGAAAATCCACAAATTAACATTAGCCAAAGATTCTTTGAAATGAGAAAACCCTTTTATGTGAAAATCAATCACTCACGTACCACTTGTTGTTTGCAGGCATCATGTTGAATTTTCAATGCATTATGATGTTTTTTGTCAAATACACATGTTTTACATACTGACATCATGTTGCAAGAGTGTGGATTAAATGTCCCACCAAAATCTTCAAGGGAATTTATTCCGACAATATTTTGTGAAAAATCAACTAGATAATTTTTATAACAAAGCATGTTTGGATGGAACATGCAATGTATGTGGTGGCTTGCCAAATCTAAAAATTTGTATCCATGAGGAGAGTACAGATTCAATAGGAAAATAATTGGTTGGTTTCAACAAATATAAATCGGTGGCATATCAATTAAAATATGGAAAATAATCTAAGAGGTGTGAGCTTGTTACAAAACAATTACCTGTATCAGAATATATGGTCAAATTCAGAGAGGAAATTATTTATGAGTATGCAAGGCACACACATAGAGCTCGATGGTTGGATGAACAATTCAAGTTAAGAAAGGACACATTCCCACTTGGTACTATTGTTTCAGTAGTTGACTTCACAGAGAATTACACATTGCAACCACAAATGGAGGTTTAGTCTCAATATTATAACTCAGTGCAAGTTGTTATTTTCATGCATATAACATTCATGCACTCTCTAGAAAGAACTAAGAAAGATCAAAAAATATTAAGAGAGTATCATTTCTACATCAGTGATGATCGAACACATTCTACAAAATATGTACAAGGGTGTTTCAGGTGTTTTATGTGAACTTGAATGAGAGGAACATTAGTTTCAATCAACATTACATTTGGTCAGACAACTACACATCACAATTCAAGAATGCATGGATGTTTTATTGGCTAAGAAAGGATGCACAAAGAAACAAATGTACAACATATCTAGAGTTTTACTGAGGTAGGGCATGGAAAAGGAGAGCATGATGGTGCAGAGCATGTGTGAAAAGAGCACTTTACAAGAGAAGAGTTAAAGTTCAAGGATGGTGCTAAATTTATAGATGCAAAAAAACATTGTTGATTGGTGTGTCAAGAATATGGGCCATGAATCTCAAGAGAGATCAATGGTTCATAGATATTTTTGGTTGATAGAGGAACAACATCTAGAAAACTTTGAAGATTGTATGACAATTGCAGGATCAAGTGATATGCACTCATTCCGTAGTTCAGATGCAAATGCTTGGACTATTTATACTAGGTGCATGGCATGTTTTTGTATATCATGCATTGATTTTACGTGGAATGAATGTGAGTCACAGCAGTGGGTGGATGAATGGACTTGTAGACCTCTAATTCCACTCGACACACATCAAGTTCCATGAGCATTACAACTTGCATAGGTCTTCAGATCAAATGACAACATCACCTGACTTTGACCAAGTCTCTGATTTAGTGCAACAAGGTACATACATATATGTACATGCCATGTTTTAGATTTATAAATTATTAAATGGTCAACTCTTAATGTATTTTAAATTTGACTTTAGTTTTACTTTGTGATGTAGGGCACGTTTTTACAGTTATTGCAACAAATTTAATGAAGAGGGAACATACTACTTCTTGTCTCATTGTGTAGAGGGGAAAAAATTGACTTCCACAAAGTCATTGATGGTGAAGACCTTGAGTATCCCACTAGGTCAGTGGTAGTCATTGGAACTTGGCTTCGATGATATCCTATCAAAAATCAAACACTTGGTTGTTTAAAGACTATGAAGTACATCGAAAGATACTTCACTATTCACATTTGGTTCTTGCAACAAATATTAAATTGATCAAATATCGAGGTAGGCCATTAAACAAGAATCTGTGGAAGGTTTGTGAATCAGATCATGAAGCAATTCTTGCTACTATCAAGAGTAGAGTTGATCCTTGTGGTTCATTGGATTGAATTTGCAAAGGTATGTTCTTCATGAATTTAATTTGAATATTTACTTTAATGATTTTTTTAAATTATGTATGATTTAAAATTCTATTTAATTTCTTACTAACATGTTTATGTAGGTTAGTGGTGCCAAAAAAAGCTTCCACCTTCACGTGGTTGGCATTATCAATAGAGAATTTATTATTCTCGAAGCCAAGTGAAGCTAAGAGAAATTAAATATTAGAAAGGAACAACAAAAAAAATTCTCATTTCACCACCTATATTGTAAAAATATCTTATTAAAATTCTCATTTCACCACCTATATTGTATGAACCACCTATATTATTCAGGTGATTAAAAATGGACAACCTTACACTAAATCAAACTATACTATTTCGCGCATTTACAAATAATAGGACAACGAGAACACCAAACGGAGATGGAAAAACCATTATAGGATTTTGTATAGGTTCCCTAGGTGGAGGTGTAGGATCTAAGAGAACATCTCTAGGTGCCACGGAGTTCGAGTAATCACTTGTCAAAGATATAACGTGTTTTGGTCTCAGGATTCTTAAGGGACTACACCCGGATGAGGTAGCTTGGAAACACGGGGAGCGTAGGGAACCAAAAAGAGGCCTCCATTAGCATTCACTAGGCCATCTAGACATGTTGGAGTAGATGGTTCAGTCCCATGAGCTACTGTTTGCAAAATATAGCATCTGACAACCTTACACTGACTCAAACTACACTATTTCATGTGTTTGCAAACAATAGGACAATGAGAACACCAAAAGGAGATGGATAAAAAGATGAGATAGGATTTCATAGAGAGCCTCTAGGTATGGAGGTTTGGATCTGAAGAGACATCTCTAGGTGCCATGGAGTCCGAGAAATCACCTATCGAAGATATAGCATGTTTTGGTCTCAGGGCTCTTAAGGGACTACGCGGACGAGGTAGCCCAAAAGCACAGGGAGCGTAGGGAACCAAAAAAAAGCCTCCAATAGCATTCACTAGGCCATTAGATGTGTTGGCACAGATGGTTTGGTCCCATGAGCTACCGTTTGCAAAATATAGCATCTGGAAGCCTTACATTGACTCAAACTACACTATTTCGTGTGTTTGCAAACAATAGGACAATGAGAAAACCAAAAGGAGATGGAAAAAACTAGCATAGGATTTTAGAGGGCCTCGACATGGAGGTTTCGGATCGATGAGACATCTCTAAGGTGCCATTTGAGTCGAGAAATCACTTGTGAAGATATAGCATGTTTTGGTCTCAAGGCTCTTAAGGGACTACGCCTGGACGAGGTATCCCATAAGCATGGGGAGCATAGGGAACCCAAACGAGGCCTCCACTAGTGTTCACCAGGCCATCCAAATATGTTGGCATAGATGGTTTGGTCCCACAAAATACAGTTTGAAAAATATAGCATCTGACAGCCTTACACTGACTCATACTACACTATTTCACATGTTTGTAAACAATAGGACAACGAAAAACATCGAAAGGAGATGGATAAAATTGGCATGTATTTCATAGAGGTTCCATAGGTGGAGGTGTTGGATCTAAGGGGACATCTCTAGGTGCCACAGAGTCAAATAAATCACCTATCGAAGATATAGCATGTTTTGGTCTCAGGGCTCTTAAGGGACTACGCCGGATGAGGTAGCCCGGAAGCACGGGGAGCATAGGGAACCAAAATGAGGTCTCCCTAGTGTTCACTAGCCATTTGAATGTGTTGGCATAGAATATGAGATACCATTTACAAAATATATCATCTGACCAACTTAAACCGACTCAAACTACACTATTTCACATATTTGAAAACAATAGGACAACAAGAGCACCAAAAGGAGATGGATAAAACCATGAGAGGATTTCATAGAGTTCCGTGACATGGATGTTTTGGATCTAATGAGACATCTCTAGGTGCCACGAGAGTCTGAGAAATCACCTGTCAAAGATATAGCGTGTTTTGGTCTTGGGGCTCTTAAGGGACTACACATAGATGGGGTAGCCTAGAAGCACTTGAATCTTTGACCTCAAAAATGACACCTCCCTTAGCATTTACCTATCCACCCCAATGTGTTTTCGCGGTTGTTTTAGTGCCAAGAGATTACATTTGTAAAATATTGCATCAAACATCTTTACACTATTCTAACATACACTATTGTAGCATGAAAATGAGATGGGATTGAAAATTTTAGAAACATTATTTTCTAGAAATTATAAGAGATGATATAGGAAGGTGTCATGATGCTTCCTCAAAATTTTAGGTGAAATTTAGGTCATTTGTTCAAGTTATATGAGTTTTTCTAAAACAAACTTTTGTTCAAGGTTGTCCAACCAAAAAATGGTATATCTTCGACAGGTGATTTCTTAGACTCTGTGGAACCTAGAGATTTCTTGTCATATCCAAAACCTCCATGTTGGGACCCTATATGAAATCCTCTCGTGGTTTTATTCATCTTCATTTGGTTCTCTCATTATCCTATTGTTTGCAAACGTGTTAAATAACGTTTGCAGTTTGAGTCAGTGTAAGGCTGTCAAACACAATACTTTGCAAATGAAAGCTCTTGGCACCAAACCAACTATGCCAACATATTGGGGTGGCCAAGTAAACATTATTGGAGGCCTTGTTTTTATTTGGCCTATGCTCCTGTGCTTCCGAGGCTATTCCTTAAGAGCCCCGAGACCAAAAAAATACTATATCTTCGATGGGTGATTTCTTGAACTCCATGGCACCTAGAGATGTCTTGCCAATCTAAAACCTCCACTTCAAGTCCCTCTACGAAATCCTCTCATGGTTTTATCCATCTCCATTTGGTTTTCTCAATGTCGTATTGCTTGCAAACGTGTGAAATCTGTAGTTTGAGTCAAGTGTGTAAGTTTGTCAGATGACACTATATTTTACAAACGGTAGCTTGTGGGACCAAACCGTCTATTCCAAAATGTCTAGATGGCCTTGTGAAAACTAGTGAAAACTATTGGAGGCCTTTATGCTCCCCCATGCTTCTAGGCTACCTTTTTGGGTCGTAGTCCCTTAAAAGCCACGAGACCAAAAACCTATTATATCTTCGACAAGTGATTTCTTGGACTCTGTGGCACTTAGAGAAGGGTCTCGTCAGATCCAAAACCTCCATGTTGGGGCCCTCTATGAAATCCTCTCATTGTTTTATCCATATCCATTCGGTTCTCTTGATGTCCTATTGTTTGTAAACACGTGAAAATCGAAATACTATGAAGTTTGAGCCGAGTGTGAGATTGTCGAGCACTATATTTTGCAAATGGTATCTCATGGGACTAAAAATTTTATGTGAACACATATGGATGGCCAGTGAACAATAGTGGAAGTTTTGTTTTTTGTTTCCTACACTCCCGTGCTTAGGGCTACCTGTGTCGATGTAGTCCCTTAAGAGCCCTATGAGGCCAAAAAAATGTTATATCTTCGACGAGTGATTTCTTGGACACTATGGCACCTAAGGATGTCTCGTCGAGATCGACACCTCCATTTTGGGACCCTATACAAAATTTTCTTGCGGTTTTATCCATCTCCATTCGGTTCTCTCATTGTCATATTGTTTGTAAAACACGAAATATTGTAGTTTAAGAGTCAAGTGTAAAATTTATCAAACGCAATACTTTGCAAACGGAAACTCTTGGGGCCAAAATTTCTATGCCAAAATATCGGGGTGGCCAAGTAAAATCTAGTGGAGGCCTTGTTTTGTTTGGTCAGTTTCCTACGCTCCTCATGCTTCTACGGCTACCTCGTCAAGACGCATAGTCCCTTAAGAGCCCTGAGACCAAAAAATGTTATATCTTCGACAGGTGATTTCTCGGACTTCGTCACACCTAGAGACATATCATCATATCCAAAACCTCCAAGTCGGGGCCCTCTATAAAATTATCTCACAGTTTTATCCATCTCCATTCGGTTCTCTTGATGTCCTATTGTTTACAAACGCGTGAAATATTACAGTTTGAGTTAGTGTAAGGCTATCAGACGCTATATTTTACAAACGATAGCTCGTGGAAACAATGACTGTCTATAAAACATGTTTAGATGGCCTAGTGAACACTAGTGGGAGCCTCATTTTGGTTCCTTACACTCCCCATCCTTTCGGGCTACCTCGTCCGGGCGTAGTCCCTTAAGAGCCCTGAGACCAAAAATGTTATATCTTCGACAAGTGATTTCTTGGACTCTGTGGCACCTAGAGACATTTTTTCAGATCTTACACCACCATGTTAGGAACCCTATATGAAATCCTCTCATGGTTTTATCCATATCCATTCGATTCTCTCGTTGTCCTATTGTTTCGAACGCGTGAAATACTGCAGTTTGAGTCAGTGTAAGGTTGTTAGATGCAATACTTTACAAACGAAAGCTCTTGATGCCAAACTAACTACTATGCCAAACATGTGGGGATGGCAAGGTAAATGTTATTGGAGGCATCGTTTTAGTTTCCTACACTCCCGTGCTTAGGGCTACCTCACTCGAGCGTAGTCCCTTAAGAGCCCTGAGACCAAAAATGTTATATCTTCGACGAGTGATTTCTCGGACTCCGTGGCACCTAGAGATGTCTCATCATATCCAAAACCTCCATGTTGGGGCCCTCTACGAAATAATCTCACGGTTTTATCCATCTCCATTTGGTTCTCTCGTTGTCCTATTGTTTGCAAATACATGAAAT